>CM069443.1:25705509-26075980 GCA_035610835.1 Ophiura sarsii
ATACATATGTTCAGTCTTGGAATGGGCCAAATAGAGGTACAATAATACAAGCCCTTTGTTGTTAACATTGGTGAGCCAATCAATTTTGGTCAAGGGTTCAATAATGGATGCTCTTTAAGATTTAATCAGAGCATTAAACTCCATTTGATATATTTGGAAGTTATGATTGATTTAAGTTAGATTGTCTTTTTGATACACCGTGTATGGACCAATCTGATTGCAGCCCAATTACTGCACTGTCCCTGCTGCAAACCTGTAGTTGTATGTACTGTTACAAGTGAAATGGGCTCTACTACATAAAAGGCATAGAGTGTATAATCCTGTGTATCCTTGGTGTAATATTTCGTAAGTTAGACTTGTGTAAGAGTATATTACAGAATAATGCTGTATAATCCTTTAATCCCGAATAAAGATTTTGTGTTAGGTTAATTCTGTGCAGTCTTACGCTAAGGATAAACCGTATATTCCATGCATATGGATTGCTATATAATCAGATGTCCTTAGACTAAATTCGCTAGATAGATGTGCCACATATTAGGATTTGTTGCCATAAATAACAGGGGTTACAGCGCCGGCAATTCATACTTTACCTGTTCCTAAAGGCATGCCCTGTGATTTCTGTGGATCTATCTCCGAGGTAACGAAGCATGTTATATTATATTCAGTCCAACACCTCTTCAACATAAGTTATACACCAAATTAAAGTTGTATGGTTTTTCAACCGTAAGTAATTTAGAAGTTGTACCACCAGTATAAATACCACCGATATCATTGTTAATATAGTTCAAACTTTAGCTGACATTGTTCAAAACCTTTATTTGTCCTTTGTATGAAGACTACATGGTAATGCTGTTGAGTATAACAGGAGCTAACCCATGTCTTACTGTCATATTGCATGGATATCTGAATTCATACCTTGATGTTTTCTGTGGTTGGCCAAACTTTGGGTATTTCATGAAAGTCGCCACACTTGTAAATGTTGGTCAGAAACTGGTAAAACAGTATTTAAAAACAAATTAAAACAAATTACCTAACGTTTTGGTAAACATTTTAAGAGTATGATTATAGCTTCAAATCGGTATACATTCAAGTTCATGCTGAGGTTGGTATACAATCATTATCCTGTATATAACCAGGTAAACCCTTTGAATGTGCTCTCATTTATTGTAGTTAATACTCTATTTGTCTCTGGACAGTGATGTGCAGCATTTACGCACTCGTATGTATCTTCCGTTTTTCTACGCTCGTATGTATACGCCAGCGCTTTGAGTATGCGCACACATATTTTGTACTGCAAAGTAAATGGCGCACTTACGTCACTGTCTGTGATAGATAAATAGACTATAGCAGATTTGTATTTTATTATATATTATCTCACCATATATGCTTTCAACAGACACACATTACGAAACTCTATATGAGGTTTTGTTTGATCCATTTACAAATCTATTTTCTTTTGATATGTGCTTGTTGGTTGTGTTGATATAGAACTTTATATGTAAGAACACATACTGGCCTGCCACAAATGTTTGATACCGACAGTATATCTTACACTTATATTTGACTGGTACATGCATAAGCCCATATCGTTTTTTGGACCAACAATTGTCAAGGTGGTTCTTGAATTAGTTTGTTGAAATGTCGTTCATAACTGTCGATGGTAACCCATTTTATGTTTCCAGTGTTTCCTCAGTTGTAAGCATTAGATATAGATTAGAGGTTTATAGGTGAGCTTGAAGTTATGTTCCCTTGTGTTACTGGATTGATATCTTCCAATCTTTTTAAGGATCTTGAATACTTCAATTAGGTCTCCTCTGCTTAGCCTTCTTATTTGAAGGAGCTTCAAGATTTTTTCTTAAATCCCTTTAGGGTTTTCATTAAGCTCATTAAGACCCAATATCCATTTTGGACCAAAATAAGTCAATATGGTTCTTGAATTGGTTTGTTGGTTTGACGTTTATAACTGTCGCTGGTAGCCCATTCCAGGTTTCCTCAGTTTTGAACCTTTGTTCAAATGTTTTGAGAAGAATTTGAAGTTGTGCCCCTTGTGTTGATTTTATGGATAAAAGCTCTTCTGGATTAATGTCTTCCAATCCTTTGATGATCTTGAATACTTCATTATTAGGTTTTAGCTTTCTTACTTGCAGTGCGGTTTCCCTTACAGGCTCTTGATTGATTTTGTGGCTCTTCTTTGAACTTTCTGGAGTGTCTTTATGTCACCTTTCAAGGATGTATTCCAGGCTTGGATAGAATATTCATATGTGGGCGAATATAAGCTGTGTACAGAATGATGAAGCTCTCCTTGTATCTGGAAGTCTTCTAATAATCCTAAGACTGGTTGTACATGCACTGCTTAAATGGTTTGTAGTTATTGGTGGTGATTACACCCAGGTCTTTTCCTAACCTGTTATAGGCCCCGGGATTTTAGGTATGCCTTGATCTTCTTGTACATAATCTCTACCATTGTTGTTTGCTCCAATATATTTAGGACATTGATGCATACATGTATATATACATAAGGTCCCACACCACCGAATATTTCCCCATTGCTATGTGTGTTTAAGAGGTCAAATTCATGTCAATTTGTCTCAACTGGTTTATTCATAATCAATATTATTATTGAAGATCTAGATGTCTACTGCCTAAAAACAATTATTTTTCTGGGGTTGACCAGCGTTTTGGCTCGCTACATGCCAATGAAATCTAGCTTAGGTATGAAAGGTTGTCTAGATTCCAAGATAAGTATTTTAGCTCTAATTCGGGGGGAAACAGTGATATCATGTAAAATAGTACCAGTCAAGAAAAAACTTAAGGTTTTGGGCCTAATATGGAAACAATCCCCAATTGCCAAATGATAAAACATTTAGGTACATTATTTACAGCACTTTGTACCTTCTCTAGGATGGGATGTTAAAATTAGATTTGGGTCCAATCCTGAATTAAAAAAACACACCAACTAAGCAGGAATATTGACAATACATAAAACATTGTTTGGTGGTGTGCACTCATCGTAAGGCCATCACCTCCCCGGGATCACCTCCTCCTCATATCCTCCTATTCTATTCATAGTGTTAGTGTTTATATTTGGAAAAATTCCATACAAACATTGTACGTAAACTCTATATTTTTCGCAATTATTATAATATGTCTTGATATGGAAATAAATAACTTGAATAAATGGATACATTTGTTTGGAATAATTTTATTATTTAAAATAGCTCTGGATTCATGCATGATTTATAACATACAATGATGTGATGATTTGATCAGAAACAGAGTCCAGGACAACATTTTGTTTTCAAACCCGCAGATAACGAAGCAAATTCATAATATACCTCCAGGGGCGTTTACCTTATAATATAATTATTAAAGTCTAATCATCGTGAAGAGGTACAATACAAGAGCCGAGAGGTGTTTTGACCCAAAATTAGATTAATGTGTGTTAAAACTCCATAAGTCCAATCAATTTAATGACCCACCACAAATTGCAACAGAAGGTTTCTCTTCAGTTTTGTTATAAGTTGGGTCTCTAAAATAACATACTTAAAATAGAAGTTATGTTTGCCTACATAGATTTTTAAGACTTTTAAGCATGTTTATTTTAACATTTCTATGAAAGAAAGCAAATTGTTGCTATTTATAGTTTGAGAACTCATCACTTACTTTAAATAGTAAAACTAACAGTATATACTAAACACTTCAAAAGAAGTAAGTTCCCCTTTAGGGGTTCCCTTATATTTCCAAAACAATACATTGGAATGAAATGGGGTTTCAGTCAAATGATTATGGGCTTCATACCAATACTTGACCAACATTTCAAATCAACAGGTTCTGTCATGCTCGAGTGAGCACGTATTGAATGACGGAATGTCCCATTTCTAAAGTTGCTAAAATAACGTTTAATTTCAAAAGTTGCTAAAACATGTTTAGTAGCGGGTGTATCCACCGCGTTGTTGTATGACTTGCCGACATCGACGTCTCATAGTGTTGATGAGGCGCGCCACTCGATGCTGTGGGATGGCATCCCACTCTTGTTGTACCAGAAGACGTAAGTTAGCAAAATTAGTGTGATCGTCCACTCTACGATCCACGGCCCGCTTTAACTGATCCCACAGATGCTCGATTGGGTTGAGATCTGGGGAGTTCCGAGGGCCAAACCAAACGCTCTATAATACCTTCATCTTCCAAGAACTGATTAGCAACTGTTCTCCTATGTGGGCGGCTGGGCGCGCATTGTCGTCCATCAAGACAAATCCATTTCCTATAGCTCCAGCGTAGGGAAGCACATGTGGTCGCAGCACCTCGCCAACATTAGTTTGCTGGAACTTAAAACGCAGTTTCCTGATTGCGTTTGGGGAGGTGTTCATCTTAAGGGCAACTTGTTTTACTGGAGTATTAGCCTGCAAGAGACCAATCACAATCGCCTTTTCCTGGCTGGATAAATGGGGCATGGTTACATACACAATATGGGGAACACTAATCATAAACACATTAGCACCAGGCAGTGAAAGCCACACTGGCTGATCATCCTTCATCACAAGATATTGCTCATTTTCAAAAGAAACATTCCCTCTTTCCATGCATGCTAATTTGAGCATGGAAGCACCTGTCATGCCTGTTGGTTTAAAATTCTGGTACAACAAGAGTTGGACTTCCATATCGAGTATAGCGCGCTTCATCAACACATGAGAAATCGATGTCGTCAATTGATACATCAACGTCCCACACCCCTACACATTATTTTAACAACTTTTGAAATGGGACTTTCTGTCATTCAATACAAGCTCACTCAAGCATGACATAACCTGTTGATTTGAAATTTTGGTCAAGTATTGGTATGAACCTCATAACAATTTGACAGAAAACCCATTTCAACCCCATGTATATTTTTGAAAATATAAGGGAAACCCTAAAGGGGAACTTACTTCTTTTGAAGTGTTTAGTTTGTGTTCTACTCAATGGGTACAGTTCACAGCATCTTGTGCGTCTAAAATAAGAACCATTAGAGCTATGTAACTCAAACTTTGGAACAAGACTTTTTTAAGGATGACCTTTCATGTAGAACAGAAAACTTCAAGTTGAAAATCGGAACATCTACCTTTAAGGGACGTAAACCCCAGATAAGACGCCTTATCCCTAGTTAACGTTCCTTTTGTTAGGCGCGTTATCTGGGGTTAACGCTCCTAGTATCCGGGGTTAAGGCACGTTAACCCCAGATAAGGGATGCCAACCCCGAATAACGCACCTTATATATTTATATCGGTGGTTACCACCATTCGCGGTAATTCGACATTATTTCATTGATTTCTCCGTAATTATACCGATTTAGGCCGTCAAATTTCAGTATGATGATAAGAAAAATACGAGCTTTCATATGATATGAAAATCTCTGTATGTTTGAAATAATTCTGTGTTTTATGAAAATGTGATCGGGTCATCTACCTTTAAAGGCATATTATGTGATATTTTCCAGAGAGCGCCCTCTATTCATGATTTTTTTTTTTAAAAGTAGATTTTCTTGCAGATTTACATTTCTGATCATAAATCGTACATACATTCCAAGTTACAGAGCGATCATACGATTCCTAATTACCTCAAAATCATGGTTATAGAGTGAATTTAGAGTGAAAATATAAACTGTCGTGTTAACCCGACAGTTTATTTTCACTCTAAAACCATGATTTTGAAGTAATTAAGAATCGTATCGCCCTGTAACTTGGAATGTATGTATGATTTATGATCAGAAATGTAAATCTGCAAGAAAATCTGCTTTCAATTTTTTTCTCTCGATGAGTTGAGGGCGTTCCCTGGAAAGATCACATATACCTTTAACCCCAGATAAGGAGTGTTATAACCCCAGATGACGCGCCTTAACCCCAGATAAGGAGCGTTAACTAGGGATAAAGGTGCCTTATCTGGGGTTTACGTCCCTTTACCTCCTTATCTGGGGTTAAGGGACGTAAACCCCAGATAAGGCGCATCTGGGGTTTACGTCCCTTAACCCCAGATAAGGATCGTTAACCCCAGATAAGGTCCCTTATGGAAATAATACACTTATTTTTGGTCTCACATTTTATTTGGGCACTTGTACAAAACCAATTACGTCATTGATCAGGGAATTTAAAAATGACAGGTTCACTGAAATGAATACATAGGGGAAGGTGGGGTAATGGCGGACACATTTTGTGAGAGAGGTATAACACACATATGATACGTCATATAACAATAAAAATCATGTAAACACAAAGCACTGTGATGGTTCTACCTTTTATCAAGTTTTTATCAACTCATCATTTTGAAATTCGAAGCTACGACGCAATAAAAAAAATGGCGTCGTCCGGCATTACCCCACACTCTAGTCTGGGGGTAATCCCGGACCGTATTTTTCAATGGCAGCCCTCTTTTTATTGGAATACAGTATTTCAATGGGAGTTAAAAAATACCCTTTTTAAAAGTGTAGCAGAAATCAAAGAACAATGTCACATATTTATATGGTCAACAACTATTACCGATTTATGATGTTAAATTGACCACGCCCATATTGGTTACCATGGAAACGGTACATGTCCGGGATTACCCCAATCCATGTACAATGTATGGGCACATCCTCTCTTATTATTATGCTCATCATTGTGACTCCGAATTCATTTCTTTTTTATCAAAAGGTATCATACATTAAATAAAAAAATAATAAGACTTTGTTTTCCTTGATGTAGAAATACCAGTTTCAAAGAGAAAGTAATGCACCAAAATATCAACTTGCCCAAAAAGTGATTTTTGTAATTCTCGCGAGAATTTGCGAGACAACCATCCCATTTAGGGGAGTACAACACTATGTCGCGTCCCATTGACTTTACACGGCGAGTACTCCATATTCAAGTCGCTGTAAATGCAGAGTGCTCGCGACTAGATCAGTGAAATTTCGATATGTTTTAGGACCATCTGTGTATTTTAACATATCTCAATATGAACTAAGAAAGGCCGTCAAGATTTTTTGCTAGAAGCCGTTGAAATTAAATGGTATGATTACGCGAGTAAATATTCGGTTCTAACCCGTTAATGCACCATGTGTGTAAATCGGCCCGTTATTTATATTTCAGCTAAACTCATCGAATTTTCTGTTGTAAACATTAAATATATAGTCCATAAAATCCATAAAACGCAAATTTGATATCATTACCAGTAAAATTGATGCCAATTTTGCACATTCACTTGGTCAAAAGGAACTATTATCGTACTCAAGTTTTGCCGGAAGTGCCGCGCAAAACCGACTTAGTGGTGTGCTCCCTTAGGTTTTGTGTGATTTCAATGGAGAGGCACCTAGCATCATAGGGTGGCAAAATACCACCTTCTTTCACCTGCCTTTAGATACAGCCCTGTCCGCGATTACCCCGCGTCCGCCATTACCCCACCTTCCCCTAGAATAAGTGAATAATTGCTATCAGCAATGGATAACAAATTAATATAATATCAGCAGCAATTGCTAGCAGTATTAGATGGCATGCAAGTGAATACAAGTGATAGTTTATTATGACTTTATACTATTCTCCTATGCGATGGTTTTCACTTGCTATCTACAAAATTACTGATTGTACATTCACCAAGTCTTGCTGTATTATATTCAATTGCTATCTACCCGTCTGATTACACTTCACTTGCTATATATTATGATAGCATATATATTCACTGCTTTCTTTCGATGATACCATTGTATTTACTTGCTTTCTACTGCTGATAGCATGTCTAACGGCGCTACTGTTATAAGATCAATGTTACCAGGAAACCTTTCCTGGCCCAACGAGATAGATCTATGTATAGGCTCGTTGGATCTGCCTGAGACATTTTTGAATGCATACCGCCCCCATTGATTCAGTTGCAATGTTATCAAACAGGTGTCTCTCTACTGAGTTTATAAACTTCCCCAAAGCATACTGTAATATAAACCTCGTTGCTAGAATAATTTGTATTGCGCATAATAACTGGACAATCGTGAATCCCGAAGAGCTGTGACTCAAGACACGAGGCTACCTTTCACTTTCAGAACGAAAACATGGCGACTTGTATACTGAAAACAGTTTCTCTCTTGTCTGTGTGTAGTATCGGATTTCTTTGGAGTTTAACCCTTGGTCATGGTAAGGAATATATTTTTCAAGAGAAAGTTAATAGTGGAATATTATGCCGTTACTTTGTAGAAAAATCAACGTAATTTAAATCAGTTAAATACCGGCGAAGGGTGCGGCACTGCAGCGAACACCATCATTTATTGTGATCATCTGACTGTAGAGTGTGTGTCGTACAGTCACTCATCAATACGTCATGTACGTGTTGTTTCTGTTGACAGTGTACAAATTATGTGCAA
The DNA here is from genome assembly GCA_035610835.1 of Ophiura sarsii. Lineage (NCBI taxonomy): Eukaryota > Metazoa > Echinodermata > Ophiuroidea > Amphilepidida > Ophiuridae > Ophiura > Ophiura sarsii. The sequence goes on from CM069443.1 coordinate 25,713,869, forward strand.
GTGAGTGGTGGGTATTACGCCACAAACGTCTATACGATGCTCGATTGATTGATTAACAATGAAAGATGAATTGACGCGAATGAAAGTAATATTTTGGACTACTATTAACATTATTGTTGCTTTTTAAATTTAAAATATGTTAAATATGTTACATATTTTTTATTTTTGTTATGACCATTCTCAAATCCATGCAATCTCAATCAATTCAATGTAATGTTGTTGTGTTCAATTCAATTCAATCAAATTCACAATTTGCTAGTTAAAGTGGACTACAAAACAACATAATGTCACGAGATATAAGTGTGTTAGTGTCATACTCATAGACCTGCCTGATGAGGAAGTCATCTTTTACTTTTGGTCTATAGGCCTACACTGGCGCGTTCGATATTTAAGCGGAAGGTCCCAGGTTCAATTCCTGGCTGGTGCTCTGAAATGTTCTTGGTTTATCTCAGTGAATTTATGTGTAAGGGCTGTATGTTACAAAATTGGTGGCAGCGGTGGCCCCTGGTGTTAAAAATATTTGTTATCAAAATATTTTGAGTAGGCCTAATTTGTTTAGGGTATCAAAATATTTTGAGTACTTGTTAAGGGTATTGGAAATACTGATATTACTTGCTTAGGGTATGTAAAATACTGTGCCATACTTGTTTAGGGGGTGCTTTTTCACATTAACACGATTACGTATTTAGGGTACTTTTTGAAAGTCCTTGGACGTGCATGATACCCCTTGTAATGACCACTGAGCACCCCGGGTCTGGATATCCCATGGATACCCCATGGATACATGTACTACATTGTATCAATTATGAGTCAAAAGTGAAAAATGCTGTGATAAGAAAGTATTTATTGTACAATTTGTTTGCTATCGGCCTTCATTGGGTATGGTAGAATGATTTGTAGATTTACCTAACGTTTACTACTCACTTACAAACCTACATGTAGTACCGTCTCATATTACTATAGTTCAGTCAGTTCGATATTGGCGAAGTCTCATTTCACTAGCAAATGAATACAAAAGGATATGGGTGCGCATGAAGGCAACAAGCGCAGCACTGTGCATCTTGTGTGATGTGTGCATGCAACCAAAACTGTGTGTGTATGGCCATAATCGCGTACGTATAAAGCTTGGATTACTTCTGCGTGCAGAGAGATAAAAAATTAATATTTCTCGCTAATTTGGTTGATTAAACTATATAATGTGTACAAGCGCAAGTCACTGCTTTGAGGCACACAGACCTTACAGTAGGTGCGTCATACACATAGACACACAACAATTTGGTATGGCAATTCACAATATTTCCCCCATTTTAAAGTGCAATTAAATTATCAAAAACTTCCTTGACCCAAAGGTATTTGGGGAGCTGCATTGAAAAATGGTGGATGTTACAATCTAACTGCGGATAGGTTTGCGCTAGAAATTGGCAGCACCCTAGTTGATGCGACATGATTCTGATGATTCACCAGCAGCAAAGTCACAGCGCTTTGAGCCATTTGGAAAAGGCGCTATATAAATACTGATTATTATTATTTAAAATGGTGAAAACTTCATCTTTTAAATCTTTACAATGACTGCGTAGTATGATAAATTCGCTATTACTATTATGTTCAGCGCCACCGTGTCAGAGTCGGTATGGCACAGGAAATTATTTATGCACTTTGTGTCATACTGGGTTCAGCCTTCAGCCTCAATATTACAAACTGCACCACATTAAAGGTAGATGACCCGATCACATTTTCGTAACACAGAATTATTTCAAACATACGGAGATTTTCATATCATATGAAAGCTCGTATTTTTCTCATCTCATACTGAAATTTGACGGCCTAAATTGGTATAATTACGGAGAAATCGATGAAATAACGTCGAATTACCGCGAATGGTGGTAACCACCGATATAGTTTGTGTGCTACTCAATGGGTACAGTTCACAGCATCTTGTGCATCTAAAATAAGAACCATTAGAGCTATGCAACTCAAACTTTGGAACACGACTTTTTTAAGGATGACCTTTCATGTAGAATAGAAAACTTCAAGTTGAAAATCGGAACATCTACCTTTAACTGACTGTATTTCCCACACTTTAGGTATTTCCTCTTTACATGTACAATACATACATAAGTACAATGTAGTACCAAATATCTGTACCACCACCATGCACCACCTGTTTTCAAATCATAGCTTTTTGTAATAAGAGTTCTGAACATGTGTGTATACATCAGAGCTAGGTTACTCTATCCTTAATCTGTATTTTTTGAATGGAGGTAAATTTGTTATCACCCATTGCTTTTAAAGGGAAGCGGTCATGGTGAGGATTCTAACGAAAATTGAACAGCGCGCGGCGACTATTTGAATCTAAACACGTTGGACATTGGCGCAGTCTGTAATTGTTCTACGTATGTTTACATGCAAGCGGTATTGTGTGCGACTCTACAACAATCTCTTATCCCAATGTAGACGGCACGCTCAATCAGCCATCCATCATTTGATTGAACGCATTTTCTATCGTATGATGTAATTGTAAGTGATGTATTAGTTATGAGCTAAGGTTTAGCTGGTACAAAATCGCCGTCAGCGGTTCTTTTCCTCACCATGCGCTATTCCCTTTAAAGGTGTTCTGACCCGCCAGTTTGTGTACTACTCAAAGGCACATTTCTTGTGACCGTGTGCTTCTAAAATAAGAACCATTGGAGTTATGCATCTCAAATTTTGGAATGCATCCATTTTAAGGATGACCTTTCAAGTAAAATAGGAAACATCAAGTTGGAAATCGGGCCAGCAATCAGAACATACCTTTTAATTCTAGTGTAAAACATTGGTCAACAATCCTTTTGGCGCTACTGCTGAATGCAGCATACATCCTATACTTAGGCTAAACAAAGAAGAAGGTTTGTCTCAGAAGTCCGCCTGAATTGGTATATGAAATGAGCTACGGCGCGTAGGTCTATGTGCTGAGGCCTAATTTTTTTTAGATTTTTTTTAAAAATTTTATTTTAATTTTGTTGTTGTTGTTGTATTTTTAAAAAAAAAGTTTAAAAAAGTTCTCTGTAAGCTTGGATTAGCAAAAAAACCAACAAAACCCAAAACAAACAAAACATTTTTAGCCTATTAAAAAAACAAACAAAAACAAACCCGCACAGCACTTAGCTTTTTTGCAAAATGTTTCTGAGGCAAACTTTCTTCTTTGAATTGCCTTAAAAAGGCCAAGTAAAACAAAACAACAGTTGATCGTCCGGACTTTTCAAAAAAGGATGCTGGAGGGGCTTGTTATTTATTATTTACTATTTTTTTTCCAAGATGGCTGCCGGCTTTTTGAAGTAAAGATTTTACAGTCTGAGCCTCTTTACATTGTATTTGAGCTCAACTCACCTGTGTTGTTTGGTATTGGTCGCCTATGGCTTCCGTCTGGTCGAAATCACCACTAGCTAAGTCCGCGAAAATATCAACATGCAATTATTTCGAAAAGTTTTATACTATAAATATTAAAAAAATAAAAACAGTAAATAGTAAAAAAATCAATGCAGCGCGAAAAAAGGATGCGGGCGGGGACAATCAACTGATGTTTTGTTTTACTTGGCCTAAGTACTAGTAGATACAAATCTTGCTTTTAAAAACGGCGTTTGTACGCTCTATATTCCCATGGGGTTATTTGTCAAGTTTTAGCATAGTTCCCTTAAAGGTATGTTGCCCCCAATTCTTTGACTACTTTGAGATTCTGTTAAACAAACAGGGTCACGTTGCGAGAATCTGTTACATTTTTGCAAGGGATATTTGCAAGAATCTATGGATTCTCCTCAAATAATCTACTTGGCTTCTCGTAACTACACTCACAAGAATCTTTGGGAGAATGCATTCTCAGGATTCTCATCAAATTTCTGACCGTAAATACACTTTTAATTCATCATTTTCCCCAGAATTACACAGCCCAATTATATACAAACTAGCAGCAGGACAATCGGATACAAACCCTCGCCATGTCACAGAAACTGTGTACGGATACGATGACTCTCAGGTACTTTCTCGCAAGAAACGGCAAGGTGGACAGTTGGAGCGTGGAACACCCACTATGCCCACGGTCATTGAGGTAAGTCCCAAAAAAAGATGGGTTTGATTTTTGGTTAATTTGATAAAGTGAATATTTTTGAAGAATGATAAGTACAATAGGCAGGTAGTATAATGTGGGTAAACTTATTTGTGAGGGAATTATACATTCGTTGGATTAAAACCTGGGAAATACAAAGAAAGTGTGCAAATAAAAGTTTTCAATATCGCTAAATGCTCAAATGTGTCATGTCAAAAAGACAAGAACAAGAACAGTTCTATACAGGGATAGGGTGGTTAAAACAGTTATCGCATTTTTAACAACCATTTTTTAGATAACCACTTGCTGATATAGTTTGACAAATTCCTTTAAGTTTTATGAAAGCAGTTGCTATTGTATTAAAACAATTGTTCACAGAAGTTTATAATTCACATTCGCCAACATAATTTGATAAATAAAAATGATATTAAGTTTGACAAATTCCTTTTGTTTCAAGAAAGCAGTGGCTATTGTAAAAAAATATTTACGGACGTTTAAAGTTACCATGCACCAACATAATTGTGACCCAACATTATCACTCAGCACAATGCACCAGTACATGTAGCTTATTTGATTTTAAGAGCCTAAATGTGGGACATGGTCATAATATAAGTCAAAATCATCAAAAGTCTTGTTTCTAATCTTTGATCACAAACAAAAACTCAAATTCATGAAAGAAAAGCATTAACTACAGTTGGGGTATTTAATTTCAGTTACTCCATTGATTTGTTAAAACCATGTAACTTTAAATGTTCATACATGTACCTTGACTTTAAGTGTATTTGATGTTTAATAATCTGTGATTTTGGTCAGGAATGTTATATTTTTATATTGAGTATTGACATTGGTACCAAAATGTCCCCTGACTATATTCATGTTTCCCTCAATTGTCCACATAAGCCTCCTTATCAATAGTCCATTTGACTACCAGTGGTTCTCAACCTTTTTTCCCTACGACCCCTTTTGACATTCTTGGTCAGTACCATGACCCCAAAAACCAAAATTGAAAAAAAAAGCCACCAGCCTGATATCATAAATGAAATTGCCTAGTTTGGATGCGAGCGTAGCGAGCAGGAAATTTTGTATATTTGACCATTTCTTTTGGTATTTCTAAGCTTTTTTAAAGCGAAATGTAACACGGTTCCCCCAAAACCTATATTTATGAGTCCTTCATAACCCCCTCTGGAAGACCCCAAACGACCCCTAGGTTGAGAACTCCTGGACTAAACCATTCTAAACATGAATTGAAAACATAACAAATCACAACAAAAGGACGATTATTGTTGCAATGGCCCATGATCAGAACTTTGGAGACATCATTGGTAAAGTTAATTTTGCATATTAGAGATATATTATGTGATCTTTTCCAGGGGACGCCCTGAATCCTCGAGAAAAAAAATGGAAGCAGATTTTATTGCAGTTTTACATTTCTGATCATAAATTATGAATAAAATCCAAATTACAGAGCGATACGATTCCTAATTGCCTCAAAATCATGGTTTTAGAGTGAATTTAGAGTAAAAATAAGTTGTCGGCGCAGACTCCGACAGTTTTTTTCACTCTAAAACCATGATTTTGAAGTAATTAAGAGTCATATCGCCCTGTAACTTGGAATGTATGTACGATTTATGATCAGAAATGTAAATCTGCAAGAAAATCTGCTTTCAATTTTTTTCGAGGATTGAGGGCGTTCCCTGGAAAAGATCACATACTTTTAATGAAATAAATCAAGTCTGTAAAAAGGGTGAGTGAGCCCAGCATAAAATTTAATTATACATGTACATGTAGTAATGCAATATTGGGAATCTTTTTGTTGTTCTTCAAGCATCTTCAGTTTTCATGGATGTTGTAGATAGGCCGTCTTCCCCTGTTTTCAATGTGCGCAAATACTGTCAATTGCCACACTTTGTGCACTTGACAGACAGGTTATCTAATTTAGTACAACAGTATCAATTCACAGTTTAGGTGGGTTTTTTTTGGAGGGGGGGGGGGGGAGGAAAGGGTTGTAGGGAAACATATAGAGGCAATTTCTATTTTTGAAATGCAGCTATTGTAAAATCTTGCTTTACACTTCAATCAGGTTTCAGGTCCTCTTTTGATCAAACAAGGAAACACCATTACAATATTTGCAGTTGACTTTTATACAGCCCAATGGTTTATTGACATTATTTCTATTGCATTCATCCACCTGCAAGCCAAATAATATAATTCAAATAGTCTGTACCTGGTGGTACAGTTCTAGTATGTAATACCCCGTGTGTACAGCATTATTAGGCGACAACAAAAGTCCCTGTTCTATGGGCCCGACTGATCCATTTCTCTCTAAATTTAAAAAAAATAGAAAAATGTTAGAAAATGTTTGGCTATTGTTTTGCAAATTTTTGAATTTTGTTGTTGAAATTTCTGATTTTTTTGAAAAAGAATCCAACATTGCAAAAATTTCACATAATCTTTTCACGTACAACCACCTAAATTTGAACGCTGATTATCAGGCTTTGGGAAAATCAATGGTTAATTCACTAATGATGAACTCCGAGAGGAGAATTCCCGCCTGCCAATTTTACAAGGGCAGCAAACAATATCTGAAGAGTGTGGAGAATATTTCGTTGGCAGTTTAGGAATTATTTTATTTATTTATGCTTTCTTTATTGAGGGTAATATGCTTCAGTGACTTGCACTGCTTTCCAAGCAGGCCCTCATTTCGATACATCATAAGTACATACAAATAACAAATGTTACAGTGTTTAAATATAATACAAATTATGATACAAATTATGATACAGTGGAAATATAGGATTTGAATTGACCTAGTGACAAATTTTCTAAATCAATACGAATAGATGGTGATAAATTGTTCCACAGATGGCTGATCTGAAAAGAAAAGTGCGCATACCAGAATTTGAGTTGATTTTAGGAATGATTTAAGTATTACTTGAATGATTCCTGGTAGTATGATTGTGAGAGTTATGTACAAATTCAAAGTTGGATGATAAATAGGTTGGACTTACATCTTTTAAACATTTGAATAAAATAATAAGTATTTGAATTTTCCACCTATCACTTAGTTTTGTCCAATGAAGTAAGTTCATCATATCATTTATTGGTGTTCTGATATCAGCAGATAATATTGTTCTGGCTAAACTATATAGTCATGTTCTGGAACATGATGTGTCAGACTGTTAGAGAGTATTACGTTGATGCTTGTCATGCTAAGTATGAAGTTGACATTTGTCATGTTTCGTGAAATGGTTTAACTTCATTATTATTGATGAACTCGGAGAGGGGAGTGTTATGCCACTGGCACTTGTAGTGTACATCATGTAGATCAGACCATGAAGCTAGCTTCATGATCAGATAGACCATGGTGCACAAATATAATATCTGAGGAAAATGGAGATTTTCCTACCGGTATGTTATGTTTACGGAACATGATTAGTACCATATTGAAGTTGATGCTGTTCACGCTTGCACGAAGTTGATGTTCTCAAGCTTTATGAAATGGTTTTAATTCATTATTGATGATCTCATTGAAAGAAGCGACCCGTAACACTGTTGAGCATAATGATTCTCAGCCGTGGTTTATTACCTCAGAGATTGGGTAAGTGGTTTGAACATGTTAAGGAATGTTTATCAACAACCACAACATGAAATAGGTTGAAGACAGACGGCCTTTAAATAATGTCTCTCAAATGTTAGAATAATAATAATAATGATCGCCCTCTTGCCCCCATCTGGTTATGCCACTGATATATGATAATTGATGGGGAAAATACACTAACGCACGTTGAAGAACATCATTTGTGCCAATAAATGCTAAGCAGCTAGCTCGTTTTTTGTGACGATGTAAATAGATTTATCTTTTATTTTTCTTGATACATCTCGCGGGCCGCAACAAAACCACTGGCGGGCCATAGGTAGCCCACCCCTGGTCTATGTGTTTAGCCCAATTTTGGCTTCTTTTTTTAGTCAGAAAAGAAAAAAGAAAAAAAAAGAATGAAAAGAATATCTGCATTTTCCATTACTCATTTTCTATAAAAAAAGAAGCATAGCATAGCTATTTTCCAAAATGTATAGTGCGACAGACCTTAATTTTTTCTTGGCCTAATAAAGGGTTTGAGGGATGTTAAAATCACATTAAATCGTAATTTCAGTTCAATCATAAATACTCTCCAGTTTTTATGGTTCAATTTAAAAGGCACCATATGGTTCCCTTGCGGATTAGGGGGAAATGGTCAAAAATGTGGAGGCATGTTATGTAAACTGCATGCAGACTGCAGAGATGTAACTTTTCAGAAATGGATTGATTTTCAGGGCATTTTCAGGAAATCAGATTTCATTGGTTATCAGATAAGAAAAGGATTGAAAATTTGATTTTCAGAGTCAATTTAACTAATGTTTCTAGTGTGATAATAGTCTAAAAACATTTAAGCTTACTTAGCAAGAAATAGTAACATTTAGACACTTAAAGATCAAATTTAAATCTTTAAAAAAAAGAGAAGTGAAACAAATAGAAGAAAAAAAATAGAAAAAAAAATCTGACCCTAGTTTTTACGATTTTAGAGTCGTTCGCTGAGGGCATCACAACTTTGTTTTCCTTACATCCAGGGGCGTAAGGGGTCGTCCAAAATTATCGCCATTTTCACTTACGTACAGAGCGTACGTAACTTTTTACCCCCCCTCCCCCCCTCGAGTTACGTACGCAATAAATGGCGAAATTTTATTTTATTTTGTACTTTAAAAAAAAGATCCCGCCTCTCAAGATCGCCATTTAAGTTACGTACGGTTGGGGAATATTTCGACCCCCTCCCCCCTCTTACGTACGCTTTGTACGTAACTGAAAATGGGGAAAATTATGGACGACCCCTAACAGAGGTTGGTTGTCAGGGGGGGCACTGTCAAAAAAAATCCTGGTTAGAATAATTCCGTCCCGGAATTTTGTGTAAAAGGTTGCCCAACATTTGTTCCCAGTCAGTCACCTCGTGAATTTCACGTAGGGGGGGGGGGGGGTGGTAGGGTCAAAAAAAAATTGCACGGTCACAAAATTTCGCAGTACAAAAAGCACAACAGTCAACAATTTGTTGGCTGTTGTGCTTTTTGTACTGCAAAATTTTCTTTCTTTCTTTCCCTTCTTTTCTTTCTTTCCCCATTTTTTCTCCTTTTCCTTTCTCTCTCTCTTTTCTTTCCCTTTCCCCCTTGTTTTCCTCTTTTCCCATCCCCCTATTTTTCCAGGTGGGTAGGTTTGAATTTCCTGCTGAGCACCTTCAGGGGGGAACTGTGCCCCCTGCCCCCCCCCCCCCCCCCCCTGCCCCCCCCCCCCCCCCCCCGGCTGTTACGCCACTGCTTACATCTCTCTGCATGTATTTTTAAAATTTATTTTTATTCAACCTTTTATTAATTTTATTCATCAAATTTGTGCCAAAATCATTTTTTTCACAGGCACCCTTGCTACAGCTACACCATTGATTGTGACGAAAAATGTGATATTTCACCATCATTATTCATATGCTAACTTGCTAAGCTATTTGCCTATTTTGCAATAAATTGGCCTTATTTAGTCTGTCTTTTTAAAATATAAATTCAAATAGTAGATGTCTGTATGCATGTACAATTGTTTGTCCTATTGTAAAATTTGTTTTCAAAATTACCCAATTCATTCTGAAATTGGCTTTAAAAATGTACCACTGATGCAAACAAAATTCATGATCTTTTTATTGTTTAGCTAAACAAAAGATGCTGTATAAGCTACAATTTATAAACTTATATGGTGGAGGTGAAATTTCAACGCAGTTACGCACATTGGGCAACTCAATAAGGCAACTCAATAACTATAACTTGAGGGTAAAATATACAGTAGCGTTTGTGCGTCACCATGGCATCGATAATAGAGTAATGCACAGATCCAATCTGTCTTCATTGTCTACTCAAATTACGCTCTCTTGGGTATTGATAGGGCAAAAAAACTCTGTAAGAAAGATTTGATTTTTCCTTCACCCTTTTTGTGTGTGAAAGACTTGAAAGTGGAATTTTATAGTCATGATTGAAGTGCGTAATTGAGAATGTTGTTTGAATTTGGTTGTATCTACATGATTCTACCGGTTTGAGTAGAAAATTTAGGAATCGCTTAAAATTATGATAATGATTCATATTCTTGGATGCTATCTGTGCAGAAGGGTGAATGACTACTTGTTGGCAATTTTCCCAATTGACCTAAGGCCAAACACAAATATACGGTTTTGTCTGTAGCTACCTTCGGGGGACATAGGCTTGAAGTATTGCTATGCACACTTTCATCGTTTTACTTTCTTTTAGAGCTACAGTATGCTAATATGCAGATCTTTGATTCTGTGATTTTAAGCAGTTTATAATCCAAAGGATATTGTTGGACAAATATATAAAAAAGCTATGCATATTTTTATTAAACAAAAAAGAAAGGAAAGAAATGAAAGCAAAAAACCAACACAAAACAAATATTACAAACACAAATCACACACACACAAAATAATACAAATAAAAAGTAAGAAATAAGTCAAAAATTAGCAAAATATATAAAACCTTATCTTCAGTCGAATTTGTGTAAAATCTCAATACCCACTTGAACCCTTTTTAAAGGTAAATCACCACTAGCACCCAAAATCATAGAAATCCTCTACCATAGTGATTGTTTCATCATCATCATCATCATCATCATCATCATCATCATCATCATCATCATCATCATCATCATCAATACATGCGCATGCAACCGAACCGTGGCATGCAACAAGCATGTTTGTCAAGTAAAAGTGTCACGTTACACGGGTACGGATTAGTTACACGGTAATTAGAATTCAGGTGACGTTACCACCCGCGCATAGGTACAGCCAGTCGTCTGCTGCTGCTGCTGTAGTTGATGGTAATCCCAAACTGTATTATGCATGGAAATATGTTTGCGCTAGTACGGGTTTTCATCAGATAGCTTACAAAATGATTCAAATTAGGATAGCTTTCTGAACAAAGGTGTTTGGCATTATGTAGTTGTGTATTAAGCTTAATATCCTGCTATCCTGTTACTGAAATACAGGGCGCTAAAGTAGAAATCGTCAAAGGTGGTTTGCCTTGTCCGACATGTGGTTTATTTAGACAAATGTTTCTGGATTTCAAGATTAGCATTGTATTTCATCACATTACAAGATGTTATAATTAAAGACAAGTCAACCTTTTTTTGTGAAAGCTAATTTGTGGATGGTAATGATATGGGAACAGATACTGGAATTGAACCAATATTAACATTTTTCGATCAAACATCTCAACCTGGTTGTTAAGATTATGGAAAAGCTAGAGGTCTTGCCATTAGGGGCAATTGCTTTTTGCACCATGTCAACACCACTTGTAATCGGATGCTTCTGTGCAGCAGTGGGATAATGCCCACACACATACATAATTCAGAAAAGACTTTCTAAGAGGTTTATGTTGCTGCTGCATACATGAAAGTCAAATGTCCAGCATTTGTATTTTAAAACACTGAATATAACTTTCTAAAGAGGGCTCTTTACTCAATCCAGATCCATCTTATAGTCTTCAATGAAAAGCTATGAAATGCTATCTGCTTTTCATAATTGTCGTTGATATCAAAGCTGAGACTACGCACTTCGGTCATTCAAATCATGAGTGTCTAATTGGGGTGTTTCATTACCATGCTCATGTAATACTATCTACACACAGTTAGTGTCATTTTCATATCAGTATAGCCCATGGAATAGTTAATGCTGGTCTGGTTCACATACCCAATTTTTGTGTCTAATAGCTAAATGGTAAATTCTGATGTTTTCAAGATAATGTACCGTATTATCCCTATTAAACGCCCATGCCCTTATAAGCGCCCACCTCCATTTTTCCCAATGACTACGAAAAAATAATCCCTTATATAAAGCACCCATCTTTTCAATTAGCCACCGTGTATGCATCAACAAATATTTCAGCGATTTGTTACAGTAATGTTTACGAACGCTGGTGCGAGCCGCCATCTTTGTTTCTTATTCATGGCTTAAATACAACATCGTGCCTGCTCAAAAATACCGAGAATGAACGAAGTTTTTGGAAGGGCACTCGAAGCTTGTCGGAACATTGACGACGCCGCAATGTTGATTTTTCCCCCAAAATTTTAAACAGTTTACTTTTCGATCGCACATGGTTTGCCGCTAGCGCAACCTTGCCAAATTCGACAGTGTTTACAATAAATGAGTTAAAAAAAGGTAACTTAATAAGCGCCCACCCTAAATGACTTTGCTAACCACCCTGGGCGCTTAATAGGGATAATACGGTATCCACATTTGTGTATTCAGAGAATAACCCTCCCCTTTTAAAGTTTGAATGGCTTCAGCCACTCAATGTCAGTTATGATGCTATACTATTAATTAATTATATGACAATTATGTCAAATTATATGATTAAAAAGCATCCAGTATATCTTTCTGGGTGACTTTAGCAAAATCTAGGAAGAATAATTAAATAAAGACAGTTTTTAGGTGTATAATGACAATGCTTGAGATTCAACTGACATGGGAAGTTATTCCTCCTATTTTGAAGATCATTATGTAGATGTGTCTTAAATACAAACAATATGCAGAGAAAAGAGAATCTATGAATCATCAAGGTTGAACACTAAATAACGAGTCTGAGTATTTATTAATGGTTAATGTTTTGTCAATTTGGGCATTGTTGGATATATTTACAAGTACATGCTGTTCCAAAAGGCTCTATAAGTTAACTGTTAAAGCCTTATAACTTTGGTAAAATAATTTTCACTATCAAACTGAAAACATATTTGGATAGAGAAAACGTGTAGAATTGATTTGCTATTATGACATACTACCGTAAATGTGTTCAACTTGTAGGATGCCAGATGTGTGTAGCTGTAATCATGTGAGCACTGCAGGTTCCTCACATTCCATTTATGTGGATTTTTGCAAAAAGGCTTTCACTTCTTACATTGTACATAAAAGAAATAAAGTTTTAATTTTATACTGTTTTCATTGTCATAAGTTGACTGTAATGATCATAATCCTTACAAATTAATAGTTCTTTTTTAAATACATTGCAAGATTTCAGATTGATTTGTATTAATTTGTTGTTTTCTATATCCGTTCAACAGGACACAAAATCACACAGGTACTACAACTCTACATACTACTCCCATGGCAAAGATCTTTTCATTGATTTCATGACTGAGGAAACAGAGTATTCAGTATTCACTCATAAGGCACTATCAGAGAGTCACCTCACTGCCGGGGTAAGTTTGTATTTATGGAACGGGGTTTAGGTTGGGGCAGAGTAAATATGTGATTGTCCAATGTCTAGCCCATAAGGCGCTGTCAGAGATAGAATCACCTCACTGCAGACTAGTGCAGAGGTAAGTTTGTATTTATGGAACTGTCCAATAAATCAGTATCAAATAGAAATAACCTATTCCTGGTGATGTAAGTTTGAAGTGGAACACAGGTGGCATGTAGTGTTTTGTTTTTATTCGAAGACATTGACAGAGAGTCATCTCACAACAGGGGTAAGTTGTATTTGTGGGACTGTTCTGAGGGAAGATCAGTTTGTGATTGTCTGTTGCTGCTATTCCAGGGCATGGAGAAGAAGAAGAAGAAAAAAATATCAATATTTGGGTGCCATTGTCTTGTTAAGTTATAATTCATAGTTTGGGATTTTCGGGTAATTGTGTACTCGGGTACCCAAAATAATTTTTGAGCGGGTACCCGGATAACTTAAAGTTGGCCACTAATGTCCACAAACTTAATATCATGTTGCAAATTTTGCCTGCCGAATTCAGCACCTGGGTTCATTGGAACCTCTAATTAACAACTGAGATCAGTGAGGACATTTTAAGCAACTTACAGGCAAATGAACACTGAACAGCAGTGCTCTTTGAACCAAGTTGAGAAAATAATAAACAATACTACAATAATCTAAAATAAACTATCTTTCAGGAGATAGCAGTTATTAAATCTGATCTGTTATGAACTATCTTCAGTAGATAGCAACATTATAACAATCTGTTATGAATTATCTTCAGTAGATAGCAACATTATAACAATCTGTTATGAATTATCTTCAGTAGATAGCAACATTATAACAATCTGTTATGAATTATCTTCAGTAGATAGCAACATTATAACAATCTGTCATGAATTATCTTCAGTAGATAGCAACATTATAACAATCTGTCATGAATTATCTTCAGTAGATTGCAACATTATAACAATATGTTATGAACTATCTTCAGTAGATTGCAACATTATAACAATCTGTCATGAATTATCTTCAGTAGATAGCAACATTATAACAATCTGTCATGAATTATCTTCAGTAGATAGCAACATTAAAACAATCTGTTATGAACTATCTTCAGTAGATAGCAACATTAAAACAATCTGTTATGAACTATCTTCAGTAGATAGCAACATTATAACAATCTGTCATGAATTATCTTCAGTAGATAGCAACATTAAAACAATCTGTTATGAACTATCTTCAGTAGATAGCAACATTATAACAATCTGTCATGAATTATCTTCAGTAGATAGCAACATTATAACAATCTGTTATGAATTATCTTCAGTAGATAGCAACATTATAACAATCTGTTATGAATTATCTTCAGTAGATTGCAACATTAAAACAATCTGTTATGAACTACCTTCAGTAGATAGCAACATTAAAACAATCTGTCATGAACTATCTTTAGTAGATAGCAACATTAAAACAATCTGTTATGAGCTATCTTCAGTAGATAGCAACATTATAACAATCTGTCATGAATTATCATCAGTAGATAGCAACATTAAAACAATCTGTTATGAACTATCTTCAGTAGATAGCAACATTATAACAATCTGTTATGAACTACCTTAAGTAGATAGTAACATTATAACAATCTGATATGAACTATTTGCAGTATATATCAACATTAAAAAAAATCTGTTATGAACTATCTTCAGTAGATAAGCAACATTATAACGTACAGGCAGTGATGCTGGCTGGCCGGCACTCTTGAAAAAAAAGGTCAAAAAAGTCAAAAAATAGAATCATTAAACTGCCTCATAAAACAAGAAATTATGTTGCTGGAACTCTTCAAAGTACATTAAAAAACCTAAAAAACATTAAGAAGGCCTCTGGACCCCATGCCATGATCCACTGCACTTCGTTCGCTACACTTTCACCACACTTGCTCAGTTAGCCGTCAGTAAAATTAGCCGGCACTCAATCTGGCCTAGCTATAACCCTGTTTATAAAAATCTGTTAAGAACTATCTTCAGTAGATAGCAACATTGTTACAATCTGTTATGAACTATCTTTCAGTAGATATCAGATTGTTACAATCTGATATGAGCTATCTTCAGTAGATAGCGACATTATAACAATTTTTCAGCAACATTGACAGCAAAATATATACAATCAGCCATATACCATATTCAGTAGATTAAAAATAAGATGAAAGGCTGTACTGTAAGGAAACTCCTCATCACAAATAAAATGAAAAACAATTTTTATTTTAAAGCATCAGAATTTTAACCATGAGTTGTAATAAAAAGACACTGCGATATCTTCATCAGCTGGAATCATTGACATTGATATTGTGTTATTTTTTGTCGTCATTCTATTGGTTGCTGCGATTTTAGCTATGGTGAAGAAATGCATCAATTATTTGATGCTCTTGACTTGCATTGTATATTGTACAAATACCCTGTGGGGTTTAATAGCTTTTGGATAGATAGATAATTGGTTTGATAATGGACGTGCACTAGTAATTGCGAAAAATGGCGAAAGTGGTGTTTTATAATGACAAATTTGAATTTTAAGATATAGACCCACAAGAAAATAGTAGTGTGAGAGACAATTTGGCTGGAAAGGGAATCGTGGCCAAAAATAAAATGATAATTTCAAAATTTATTGAAAAATAAATGTTTAAATTTTAACATTTTATTTTTAACCAAATTTATATGTTAGTTGCACAAATTTATAGTGATATTTACTTGGTTTACACATGGTTTGACAAGATGAAGTAATAAATGTCATTGTTTTTGTCATTTATTTTCAAAGGTTTTAAAATAACCTCTTCTACAAATGTACTTCATTTTCCAGTGTTAACAGTAGTTCCAGTGTTGACAGAGTTTTACTTGCGATTTTGGGCTTACTGATTTGAACCCCCTCCCCCATTTTGGCTCGTCTGTCTCCCTGTGAATTTTATTCCTAATATCATGCCTGATATGGATTTAATGCAACATGTATGTAGAGTTGTAGACCTAAGGATTCCATGAACATTTTACAAATGAGTACAAAGCTGTCAGTATTCCAAAAGATGTCAAATATGCAGGTAGGTATGGTCTAAAGTGGTATGATCTTTTTTGCTCAAAATATGACAATTTGGGTTCAAATAATTTCATAATCAAGTCAGTAATCCATAGTTCATCACCATTTAGGTCTGAAAACTTAATGAAAACATTTGGTTGAAATTGAAACCTTTTTATACCTAATGCAGACTACCACTACAACTTTATATTTATTTGACTCTGAAATGCACACTTCGTGATTATCAGTACCTTAGCCAAGTCTATAAAACGTAAAATTATCTTTTCCTGTAACTACTTTCAAAGGTTGAAGATTGGGGGAAAGTATTCATTTAAAACCAATATTATTTAAATAAAATCTTTCATTATTGGAATGATACTGCCATCTCAGTACCGTGTACCAATAGACGAGAATTTGCACGAATATTGATCGTTGAGATGACCTCTGATATTTAGGACTTGCTGTTTCTAGGAAATACTTACTCAGTAAACACAATGGTCTGAAACATTTTTCTGTTTCTCCTTCGCATTGTCGGGTTCTGCCTTTGGGGAAGTCCTATCCGTTCCCTTGCGCAAACGGAGATGATTTCTTTATAACATTTAATGCGTGTTTACCATGACTCATCATTTTATACCTCGCTCGAGGAATTTGATTTGTTGTAACATACATGTATAATAAACACTCTAGAAATACAATGATGAAATTAAATTAGTCTGGTCAGTGACCAGGTCATTTTTGAGAAACAGAAAGGTAATTTAGACTAGCCTCACTAATCTAATGGTTTCACAGTAATTAGCAATATCAGTATGAATTAGGAATTGTAGCTTGATAATGACAGAGAAAGAGAAGAAGGCTCTATTGAAAGACTCTTGGTATTCAATTTAGTAAAATAAATATAACCAAGATATTCCAAATACATTTTCTAGAATTTGAAAATGGATTCGGCTAAAAATAATATTTTATTTTATTCTTCTCTACCAGTTAAAGTCATTTAAATATGATCGGATTGAATTGTGTATTGCAATCAATCCTTAAAATTGCAGTCAGAATTTGAAAATGGACAAGGCTAAAAATAATATTTTATTTTATTCTCCTCTACCAGTTATTCATATAATATGATTGAATAGTGTATTGCAAACAATCTGTGATTGCAATCAATATTTTTGCTTCTAAAAATCCTAGTAAGCAAGGTTTACGCTTTTGGATTTCTCTTACCAGACAAGATTCACATCTTATTCATTGTATGCATCATATAAAGAATCAGATAAGCCCCTTCAAGTTGCTTTACCAATGGTGGCCAATAAAGATTATATCTAATTCTTGACATCAATTTTTTTAATAATTCTTGACATCTATAGATAGAATATATGTAGATATCCATTTTACCCTTGTCCTTTACATGTACATCGATATAGGAATATACATAAGGCGACGAAAAAAACCACTCTGTTGTACAGGCCCAACCGACCTTTTTTTTCTTCAAATTTTTAATTACGTATTTTTAGACGCATTTTGAGGCAATCATTTTGATGTTTGATTGTATAAAAATAATTTGGGAACAATTTTGAAAATGTTTGAATTTTTTGAAGATTTTGATTTTGTGTGTGAAAATTCACCAAAAATCCCACCCCCAAAAACAAAATCACACAAAAAAACCAAAGAAAAAACAACAACGCCCAATCTACCGACCCTACCTGATGAGAGTTCTGTTTGCCCGTACAACAGGGTGTTTTTTTGGTTGCCTAAAATGCAATAGTGTTCATGAAACCTGTCTCGATAACAGGGAATATACATATCTGTCATTGCATTGGTCCTAATGCATGCTGGAAAAAAGTGGAAATAATTATTTGTGTTCCCTTGGCAATACATGACATACAAATGTATAGTTAATAATTGATGCAGAGATTGGTGATATTTGGATAGCCTTTCTGGATTTACTATATTTCACTGACAGGTCTTATACCTTTTACTACCTGCTTGTTACATGTGATTAATATCATTTCATCACACATATTAGGATTACATATTTATTTTAGACAGTTAAAGGCATATTATGCAATCTTTTTGTAAATGCAATTCTTTTGTCAAATTACATTTATAAACATGAAACTGAAATAGTGTTTTTTTCCTTTGTAAATAAAATTCCATGGTTTGACACAACAGCAGCCTAAGCATTTATCCCATAAAATACAAATAATATAACAGTAGAGGTGGGCTATAGAGGGTCATATTAGTTGCAAATCATTTTGAATGCCAGATGAATTAATGACATGATCCACATCGATCCCATTTTTGAAGAAAAAAAAGAAAAGAAAAAGTCAGAAATGCAGGGTGCCCTTGGCCTGGCCAAAAAATCCGTAAATGGAAGGTGGTCATCATGTCAAAAGCAGTATTTTGGTCATAACTCGGTCATTTGTTGTCTTATTTATTTGATGTAGGTGGCAGGCCTCAAATTTCGTCAATTTAGGGGCACGGCCACTTTGGCCTTAACAATAACACATTTTGAAGGGCATCGAGGCCATGTCCTGGGGCACCAAGGCCAAACCAATATTGGAATGAAAGGGCACCAAGGCCATTTTATATTACATTATTTATACCATAATTTCACATGTAAACTTCACTAGGACTTTTATTAAATACTTTACAGCATGACACGAGACAGTCTGTTTATTTTGTCAATCAACATATTTTAATACTGTATCATTGTCATGTTGTGAATTTGTGATGTTATATGTACGTTGCTGTTGGAAAGCAGAGCAGTGAGCAATTGCGTAGCTAGAGACAAGGCGGATACATGTTTAAAAAAAGTTTTGACTCATTCATGTCAGCTCTGCTCTGGTGAATTAACTATTTTTCAATTGGTTTATGTAAGTGATTGACATTGTTTAAGTTTCGGGCCCTGTTTTTTGTTTGATGAGATGGATGCACAGTTAATTAGTGTTCTGGTGGATAGATGAAAACTTTACACCTTGAATGAACTGTCACATCGTCATTTTTGTAGAATTTTAAAGCACATTGCACCTTTCAAAATCAGATTGAACTTGGAATAATTTGATCAAAGTTAAGTTTATCGGAACCCCCAACCGTGAGCCAAAAGGGCACCACGGCCACTGTTAAAAATAGGGCACGGCCATTATGGCCGTGATTTTTTTACTGATCCGAGGGCATCGCGGCCAGATGCGAGGGCATCGCGGCAATGGCCGCGATGGCCGCGATGTAATTTGAGCCCTGGTAGGTGGCAATACCCATGTTTAAGGGTACAAGATGTCACTCTGATGGTTTTGTCTCATTTAACCCATTTGTTTTTGTGTAGTAGCTAATTTTTTGTCAAATTTGGACTGTGAGTGCGCTTTGTGAAAAAGTAGCTATCGCCTCAACAAAAAATAATTGTGGTTTGACACTGTGTCAAACACTGCAAATTATGAGCGTTTACTTTTGGACAAATTGAAAGTAAACTCAAAAGTAAACGCAATACTAAACACTTATGTGAGCCCAACAACTAAGCTGTTTTCCACCCAGCTCTAATCAATACCATTATGGATGGTGGAAACATCTGTGATATTCACTCACTTGGAGCAAGCTTTGAGGTCAATTCGGTGCAAAATGCAAGAAACGTTTAGTTTTGCGTTTACTTTTACGTTTACTTTTGTGTTTAGAATTGCGTTTACTTTTGAGTTTACTTTTAATTTGTCCAATAGTAAACGCTCATAATTTGCAGTTAAACACCGTTTACAGTGTTTTCCCGCTTTTTTCGCAACACTGTACACAAGAACACAGAAGTATGGAATGCTTTATAATGAAAATCAAAACAAAACAAAAATTTTCAAAAATGCCTTAATTTAGAAACAGAATTCCATTGTGATTTAATAAAGTTCTATGATGTTTTTTTACCAAAAATACAGTCAAGACTGATTTGTGAGTCTTTCTTGATATCAAACTTCATTATAAGAGAGAAAAATATCATTTAATATTGCTTTTTAAGAGATTTGACTGTGCACTTAGAGTGTTAAGATATGTGGCAACCCATCATTTGTTTATGTTCTGGATAAATAACAGATCCTACCAAAACACAAGTCTCCCCTGGGCAAAAAGGAAGCCCACTTTCAAACAAAACTCCTGCCCCATGATATTCCTCAATGTTTGGCTGAGACGCTGACTATCATCTCCGCATTAACTCCTTATACATCTCACAAAACCCAATCAATAGGTAATCCGGCAACGTTTTAACCAGAGGCCTGACGATTGAGAGGCTGATATTCAGGCTATGGTGATTAGATTACATGTGATTTTCTCGCTAACCTACTCTATTAAAAAGGATTACATGTGTGTGTACAGGTGTATGGTTTAGTGTATCCATCCTCTCTGAGGAATGGACGTCTAGCCTGTATGTCAGTCTTAGTTACTGTGTTGATGGGAAGATTTGACGATTTAACGGCAAATTGATATGAGGTTGAATGATTGTTAGGGGGTTGGATAGTCTAAATGTGTGTAAGGCTATTTATTGCTGTGTTGTAATAATGTAATAGGAAAAAGGTCAACAGGAGCTGTAGGTCTGTATGGTTATTCTACGTTGAAAAATAAACCCCCATGCTCTACAGGCGAAGACCTTTCAAGTAGGCAAAAAGGATAAGGTAACCTAAAGGCCCTGTCACACTGTTGCGTATAGAACTAACGTGTGCCTGACGTTTTGGACATTTGGGTGTACATGCGTTCAAGTTGTCATTCGTTCGTAAAATATTTGGCATACGTTGTATTCATTAGTTAACATGTTTACAATTTTTAGCGTGTACTTGTGACATGCGTTGTGATCATTCACCATGTGAATGTTTTGCACAATTGGTGTAGGTTTCTTCATATATGGCTGAACAGCTGACGAATATTAAAGCAACCTACACCTAATGTGTGAAAGTTGACGAAGCGAATTCTCAACGTATACATAGCGTATTGATCACTACATTGTCATCCGCTCAAACATTTTCATAAACCTCAGCGTACCTCTGCGAACCGTTAGCGAACCGCTAATGAATACAATATAATGCTAAATCTGTCACGAATGAATAACAACTTACATGAACGTACACCCAAATTTCCGAAAGGTCGTGCACACGTTTAGCTCTATTATATATACGCAACAGTGTGACAGGGCTTTAAGAAAGAAAGAAAAAAGAAACAGTGTCCTTGGTATTCAAATGTGTAAATCTTCAAATATATGTATTGTTCTGTGTGTCTAACTTTCAGCTACCCCTTACGTTATTGAACTGAAAATTATGTGCATATAATAGCAAATGTTAATCATTTAATTAACTCTTTAATATTTCTTTTAACATGGATTCTTTCAGAAAGTTGACTTGCCATTTGACTTCCCATTCTACGGACACACAGTAAGGCATGCATACCTTGCAACGGGAGGTAAGGATTAGATAGGTTATCCTGGGGGAGGGGGATTTTATTATGTGTATGTGCAGCGCAATATTCATAAGTGGTGAACAGGTGAACTGATTGTCACTGAAATGAGTCTATAGAGCGGCTAGAGAATGCAATGATGCCTTACCGAACTGATTTTGGTATTCAGATGGGGCTATTGTAAACTTATTTACAATGATGCCAAAATTCCTGTGAGATATTTGTGTGGGGGTGTGTGTGTGTGCAAAAGGACGGACAGAAACAGTGAGTATCACACAAATTTGACCAAATATGGTGCAACAAAGCATGACATTTTGACCATGAGACAGTTTGATGCTGAAGGGGGTGTGTGACTGAGTTATAAGAGTAACCAATGTTCACGGCTAAGGTGTGAAAGTACACCTAGCACAAAAAGTTCCGGACCAGGTGCTTTGAGGTTGGCTAATTCAAAATAGATAATTGGTACCAAAAATCTGAGATACATTAAATTGGCAAATTTCTTCTCTGTAGTTTGATACCTCATTCATAAAGATCGAATTGACACTTTTAAAGTTATGGCGATTTCAATGCCCACGCATAACAACAGCAAAGTTGCACTAGGTATAGGAAATCATTGATTTGTGAATAGAAATTCCATTGAGGGTAAGCTTTAGAATACCCTACCATTTTATTCCGCACTATGTAAGTGGGCTGTTCTTTAAATGAAGACATGCAGTAGGAGGGTATACCAAAGGAACTCTGAAATTGAGTACATGACAAAGTATGAAAAAACATGAGGAGTATACATTTACCTGTTTTGATACAATTTGAATTTTGTATGCTGAACCTTATATATTTCATCTTGTATGTATCCATTTAGACAAGTAATTTAACATCAAAACCCCCAAAACAGGAAAATAAGATAAACTCTCTCTATCATGATTTCTTACTGATACACACCCCTGAATAATTAAAGGGACTTCTCTGTGTCTATAGACAGAGCTAGAAATGATACAATTAGATTGTCTGATTTACTAAAAAAATACTGTAAAAGTGGTAATTTTTGTGAGATTAAATCTTCGCAGATTTTCAACTGTTTTGTGTGTTTTAAATTTGTGACTTAAAGTTTCATCACATAGACCTATACGCAATAAATAATTGTGTGTTATTATTTTCGCGGTAGCTGGTTCGAGCGCGAAAATAAATGTAAGCGCGAAAAATCCACTTTTACAGTATGTGTTATTCAACATTTGTGAGAAAAGGATCTGCATATTTGACACACTTTCTAAATGCATCTAGCTATCACATCACCTGAATTTGATTCTGGACCTGAATTGTATGTTTATAAATAATTTAATTAATAGACGAAATATCAGTCTTAACTTCTTTTGAGGCGCAACGAATGCAAGCGTGCGCATACGAGCCAAGGCTTAGCAGCCTCACTGCTCTGATTAGCATCACCCAACTTGTCGTTTTAAATGAACGTCGAGAGTTTTTTTCAAATAATTTGATTAGTTTGAGCTTTAAATTTAAAGTCGAATGTGTGTGTGTGTTTTTATTGGCACTTGCAATGGTGACTGCATGTGCTATTTATTAGTAGACAGGATTCCCCATCCATTCATACCATCTCAAGTGGAGTCACTGTATTATCTCAGCTTCCCCCATCCATCCTTCAATAGCAGCACCTGGTACTCACATCATGTACTCATCTAGGGTATTCTGTCGTTTACTAGTATAAGATAGATAAGCGGCTGATGTTGAATTGAAGCCAAGAAAAATGAGATTTCAACAATTATTTGTCCATAATATTTTAATTTCAAAGAAAGGGAAACATAAAAATTGCAAAAAATCCATCATTTGCAACAATTGATATCAAATTAAATCACTGTATTCTCCCTATTAATCGCCCAGAGCTATTATATGCAACTATTAAAATATTTGGTTACACACTATCATCTTCCACAATACTGTACACACTTTGTATGTGAACACTATTTACAAGTTATACATGGTCATTGTGGAAAGCCTATCAGTATTAACATGTGAGCCATCTAGGGCTGGGATGTTCGGGAAATTTTGCTCCCGGGACTCTATTTAATTTTTTGAGCGAGACCCTGGTTCCTGAATTTCTCCAAACATACTCTGGGCTGATTGTTAGGGCGCCATCTATTGTCAAAATTGTGTCCGACGTCATCTGACATGATTCAACTTAAATCTAAGATGGCTGAAAATCTGCAGCGAAAATATCATTTTAGCGAGCATAAATGTAAGAAAATGGACAGATTTGACTAAATAAACCCATTTCAAGTGAATCGCCACTATAAATTTGCATTAATTAAGAGTGATTTAGCTATTTTTATTTTATTTTTAGTAATCTTATTATTATTTTGGCAATCTTTTATTTTTTGGGTTTCAGGACAGGTGATTTTTTGTCCTGGAACTAGACATTTTCGGCAAACTCGATTTCGAGGGACTCGCTCCCACCCTTAAAAACATCCATAAGATAAATCTTGTGACCAGGCTTATTTAGAGATATAGAGCAAATAATTTCTCATTATAAGGCTATATTAAAAAAACATTTGTCTCAAAGCTCCGGCGCGCGTTAGTTTATTGATGCGCATTAGAAAACAAAAATCTTAAGTTTTACATTTTTTAAACATTTTTTTTAACATTTTTTTTTCAAAAGAAAAAAAAAAATCCCAAAATGTCACCGATTTGTCAGATTTTCATTGATCACATCATTTTAAATACAAAAGGTCACTTTTTACAAGGATTTCAATATTTTATATTTAAAAAAAAAAAACCCTTTAAAAAAACGCATTCCGCATTAGGTTTTGAAAAACTGAAGAGCTTTGAGACAAAACATTTTTTTTAAACATGTATTTAAAGAAAATAGAAATATGTACCTTCTTTTCCTCATGTTTTCAAAAAGGAAATTACATCAATTTAAAACATTTGGTATCATTGGAAAGCTTTGAATCTCATATTTCTTATACATAGATAAGGTGTATCTAATCATATTTTATTTAATGCATGACATATTGGCTTATAAAAGAAATGAAATGCAACCATATAAGCATAGGTCTTAACTAAGCCCATCCAATATTTTAGACATGCGCTTTGACAGGCAAACTTATTGACTTGACTGTCAAGAAAGTTAAAAAGTTCTTCAAAATGAAATTTAGTACATATTTTTTTGTACATGTAGTAATAATAATTGAAACAGACAAGGTTATGACAACACTACTAGGGCTGTCATCGACATGGACTATATCGACATTATATCGATATCACTATAAATTCCGACATGTCGATATCCAAATTGGTATGTCGATATATTTTTTATTTTACAATTTTTTATATTGAAGGCTGTGTAAGTTCTAAACGTCCACAAAGTTCACTAATCGCATCCCCTATTAAAATTTTAAAAGCCACAAAATTTGCCATTAAAACAAGCTGGCTCATTACATCCGAACATAGCAGGATTTAACAATTGAATCACTCGAAATCGCGATCGTCACACTCGCAATAGTCGCCATCTTGTTTTTGAGATTGCTTCATTTTCTGCTTAGTCTATTAAATCCTCAGTCGTTTAACAATATCAATATCATATATTGGACACAGAGGCCGTTGGTGGGACTGTTTCTATTGGTTCATTTTAGGAAATTTACGATATTGCTTTCTAGAAACATTATCGTATTTAATACCGCATGTATTTTGAAAGGGAATCCACAAGTTTAACATTTTGTTGGGTTGATTTTTGTAATAAAAAGCGTAGAAAATGTTGAAAAACGGCAAATTAATTATTATGTTTATATTTATAAGTAATGGTTTTGAACTTGTGTACATTGACATAGCGCTATTGATGACACTGCAGTGATAGCTTATTACAATGGACCTTTTGTGGTGACGATCGGCATGATACTTTTAATAGTGTTTGGTTCATAAAATGTCGACATCATATCGATATCGAGATTGTAAAATAGCAACATGTCGACATGAAAAAAAGATCTCGACGACAGCCCTAAACACTACTCTCATGACCATGACCCTTTCACAATGCAATAAGGCAGTAAAGTTTTATATCATAGTCATGTCTCTAGGTTACATGTTTTGAATGATCAGTATTCTCAAAATGAAATGAAAGAATGGTAGCCTTAGACCGTGCTATTCACACATACCTCAAACAACTTAAGTCTGAATAGTGATATGAATGAGTCAGCTTCTTGTGCCAATTCTCCTCACATACACGTTTCCATGCCGTAGGCACTGACAATAAGCACTGTGTACGGACGGACGGCATCAGTTTCTGATGCATATTGCCGCATTGCATAAATAACCTCAGATTCATTCAGAGTAGAACTCTTGTTGTTATAAGCTCAGAATGAGTGAATAATAATGGCTTGCTGTTAACGATGTGAATGATACAATGATCTAATCCGGGGGGGGGGGGGGGGGGGGGGGGCACTCTATTTAATTTTTTGAGCGAGACCCTGGTTCCTGAATTTCTCCAAACATACTCTGGGCTGATTGTTAGGGCGCCATCTATTGTCAAAATTGTGTCCGACGTCATCTGACATGATTCAACTTAAATCTAAGATGGCTGAAAATCTGCAGCGAAAATATCATTTTAGCGAGCATAAATGTAAGAAAATGGACAGATTTGACTAAATAAACCCATTTCAAGTGAATCGCCACTATAAATTTGCATTAATTAAGAGTGATTTAGCTATTTTTATTTTATTTTTAGTAATCTTATTATTATTTTGGCAATCTTTTATTTTTTGGGTTTCAGGACAGGTGATTTTTTGTCCTGGAACTAGACATTTTCGGCAAACTCGATTTCGAGGGACTCGCTCCCACCCTTAAAAACATCCATAAGATAAATCTTGTGACCAGGCTTATTTAGAGATATAGAGCAAATAATTTCTCATTATAAGGCTATATTAAAAAAACATTTGTCTCAAAGCTCCGGCGCGCGTTAGTTTATTGATGCGCATTAGAAAACAAAAATCTTAAGTTTTACATTTTTTAAACATTTTTTTTAACATTTTTTTTTCAAAAAAAAAAAAAAATCCCAAAATGTCACCGATTTGTCAGATTTTCATTGATCACATCATTTTAAATACAAAAGGTCACTTTTTACAAGGATTTCAATATTTTATATTTAAAAAAAAAAAAACCTTTAAAAAAACGCATTCCGCATTAGGTTTTGAAAAACTGAAGAGCTTTGAGACAAAACATTTTTTTTAAACATGTATTTAAAGAAAATAGAAATATGTACCTTCTTTTCCTCATGTTTTCAAAAAGGAAATTACATCAATTTAAAACATTTGGTATCATTGGAAAGCTTTGAATCTCATATTTCTTATACATAGATAAGGTGTATCTAATCATATTTTATTTAATGCATGACATATTGGCTTATAAAAGAAATGAAATGCAACCATATAAGCATAGGTCTTAACTAAGCCCATCCAATATTTTAGACATGCGCTTTGACAGGCAAACTTATTGACTTGACTGTCAAGAAAGTTAAAAAGTTCTTCAAAATGAAATTTAGTACATATTTTTTTGTACATGTAGTAATAATAATTGAAACAGACAAGGTTATGACAACACTACTAGGGCTGTCATCGACATGGACTATATCGACATTATATCGATATCACTATAAATTCCGACATGTCGATATCCAAATTGGTATGTCGATATATTTTTTATTTTACAATTTTTTATATTGAAGGCTGTGTAAGTTCTAAACGTCCACAAAGTTCACTAATCGCATCCCCTATTAAAATTTTAAAAGCCACAAAATTTGCCATTAAAACAAGCTGCAATCATGTTCAAAACTGTTGGGACACTTCCTGCATGTCCTGTGAAACGGTGGTCCCTCCCCCTAAACTCAATGTTGGTCCATATAAAAGCATCGTCCAGCAACGGGCTGTGTTATATATATCAGCCCCAACATTGGTTTGGGGGGGGGGGGGGGGGGGGGTTGAGAGGGATGGCAGCTTTACATAAACTAGTTTTGACTATCATACTTTCAATTGACAGCTTTTTACTAATTTTGAAAGATATTTGATGCGCACGTGTATAGTGTCCCAACAGGTTTTGAACAAGATTGTATTAAAGCATTGTAAAAATAATGTACTAAATTCATATAAGTCCTTGTAACTGCATTAAATAAGTTCCAAATTATCTTATATTTGGCAATATTAGAGAGCGATAATGTGCCATTAGTATCGTTTATTTAAGAAAATAATGGGTTAGTAATGTCTTCAATTTAAAGGGGCATTGTCTGAATTACGCACCTAAATGGTACTTTTTAATAAAGACTTATTTCATAAGATAATAGGTAAAACAAATAATGTCATTAAATAAACTAATGATTGTGTTATTGTGGTAGGGTGGGGGTGACCGTTTATTTCAGATTAATATACTCTTAATTGAAGCATGTTAATTGAGACGCCATAATAATTAAGATTCATATTCTTATAGAGGTAGATGTCAACAAACACAAAATATCCATTTGACAACGTAATACATCACCTATAAATCGCATGTTATTATTAAACATATTATACCAATTCGTAAGGTCCGGAAAAATGAAATCAACTTTAGAATGAAAAGTTACAAACATTTCCAAAATGAAATACAAAACTAAACAAACGAAAACAAAACCATAAAAACAAGAACCTATCGAGATTCGAACCAGCAATCTACTTATTCTAAGACAGGAAACATACCACTGAGCTAACTGGGGAGTCAGCTTTTTGAAGAGGCATTTTGCTTATTAACTCTAGCACTGTATTGATCAACCACGGTCAACCATCAATTTCAATAGAACCCTATGTACGGTCTACCAGAATGAATAGAAAGGAAGTATTGATCATCTTTTAAGATATTATTGGTAGACCGTGGTTAATCGTGTTGAATTCGAAAAAATGATTATTATTTTGAACAGTATGAAAGTGTATATAGTGTTAACCGTGGTAGACCGATAATAATAAGTGTATTTTCATACTAAATCATCTCAAGAAGAATATTAGTTTAACAAGATAAATTGTTATACCTTATCTTCTTATACTAGTACAACGTATTGCCCTACTAGTGTAGTGGTTTCGACTGACACCGCAGACTCTGTCCATGGGTTCGAATCTCAGCGCGGCAGTTTAGTTACATTTTAATTTTTACTTCAAATGTTTAAACAATTAAGATTTGAAATAAATGAGTTGATCAGGTTTGTACAACATGGTTTTTTATCGTCGCCTTGACGCACCGCCACTTGATGCAATTGTTTGAAACACTCGCCGCTGTAAATTAGATACTTTGAAACTATGACACTTTATCAAAATACACGTTATTTATGTATTTCATTAAATGTGTATACGTAATTAGACTATAAAGTTCAACTCGAAATGTTACAGAAGCAATGTTCTTCATTTCTTAAAAAGAATGGTTAAAATCGAAGCTACCGTTTTAGAGATATAGCGATTTTTGTATTTTTTATAGCTCATTTTTCCACTCCCTTAATACAATCATGTTCAAAACTGTTGGGACACTTCCTGCATGTCCTGTGAAACGGTGGTCCCTCCCCCTAAACTCAATGTTGGTCCATATAAAAGCATCGTCCAGCAACGGGCTGTGTTATATATATCAGCCCCAACATTGGTTTGGGGGGGGGGGGGGGGGGGGGTTGAGAGGGATGGCAGCTTTACATAAACTAGTTTTGACTATCATACTTTCAATTGACAGCTTTTTACTAATTTTGAAAGATATTTGATGCGCACGTGTATAGTGTCCCAACAGGTTTTGAACAAGATTGTGGCTCATTACATCCGAACATAGCAGGATTTAACAATTGAATCACTCGAAATCGCGATCGTCACACTCGCAATAGTCGCCATCTTGTTTTTGAGATTGCTTCATTTTCTGCTTAGTCTATTAAATCCTCAGTCGTTTAACAATATCAATATCATATATTGGACACAGAGGCCGTTGGTGGGACTGTTTCTATTGGTTCATTTTAGGAAATTTACGATATTGCTTTCTAGAAACATTATCGTATTTAATACCGCATGTATTTTGAAAGGGAATCCACAAGTTTAACATTTTGTTGGGTTGATTTTTGTAATAAAAAGCGTAGAAAATGTTGAAAAACGGCAAATTAATTATTATGTTTATATTTATAAGTAATGGTTTTGAACTTGTGTACATTGACATAGCGCTATTGATGACACTGCAGTGATAGCTTATTACAATGGACCTTTTGTGGTGACGATCGGCATGATACTTTTAATAGTGTTTGGTTCATAAAATGTCGACATCATATCGATATCGAGATTGTAAAATAGCAACATGTCGACATGAAAAAAAGATCTCGACGACAGCCCTAAACACTACTCTCATGACCATGACCCTTTCACAATGCAATAAGGCAGTAAAGTTTTATATCATAGTCATGTCTCTAGGTTACATGTTTTGAATGATCAGTATTCTCAAAATGAAATGAAAGAATGGTAGCCTTAGACCGTGCTATTCACACATACCTCAAACAACTTAAGTCTGAATAGTGATATGAATGAGTCAGCTTCTTGTGCCAATTCTCCTCACATACACGTTTCCATGCCGTAGGCACTGACAATAAGCACTGTGTACGGACGGACGGCATCAGTTTCTGATGCATATTGCCGCATTGCATAAATAACCTCAGATTCATTCAGAGTAGAACTCTTGTTGTTATAAGCTCAGAATGAGTGAATAATAATGGCTTGCTGTTAACGATGTCCAGTGTTCTAGCTACGCCGGTCGGCGCCGGTCGGGGCTGGCCGGCACGGAAGTGATCCGACCGGCACTAACCTTAAACCTTGCATCTACCGACCGGCACAAAAAGTCTCCACAAAACTCCGAAAATGGCAATAGTGGGTGTTAAAAGTTGACTATTATTGCAATAATGAATGTTAAAAGTTTTACTATTTAAATCAGAATGTCTACTTATTAACAAAAATAAGAAATCCCCACCTTAAAAGTCCTACAAATCACCCCGTTTCCGAGATTTACGCAAGCATAGCGAAATAATTCTGTCAATTAATTATTCACGCTAAAGGTCTGGTGACGTAAAGGGGAATACCAGGGAATCCCGGCCACGATTGGTCCTTTTCGCTAATTGAGTGCAAAGGTCAAGAGACATCGATGCCTCGTGGCATGGCCTGGGGATCGCTAATCTCTGGCGCATGCATTATTCACCGATATGAAAGCTTATAGTAGTTTACTCTGATTTGGCACGCAACTAGCACACATAACTTTCTCGCTGCGTCGGGGTCAGCAGGCAATTGTCTAAATGCATTGAGGCAGCAGGATGGAATAAATACCCGGGTAAATAGAAGTTTTTAACTTGGAAATAAGCGAGGAATTCTATTAAATATGTCACAGCAACGCATCACAAGTTTCTTTGGGAAATCGGGTGGAAAACGCGGAGCAGCAGAGATGGAGGATCGTCAGGAATCGGGTGAAAAACGCGGAGCAGCAGAGATGGAGGATCGTCAGGAATCGGGTAGAAAACGCGGAGCAGCAGAGATGGAGGATCGTTACTTGCAACCGGCACTCAACTTGGGCTAGCTATAACACTGACGATGTGAATGATACAATGATCTAATCCGGGGGGGGGGGGCACTCTATTTAATTTTTTGAGCGAGACCCTGGTTCCTGAATTTCTCCAAACATACTCTGGGCTGATTGTTAGGGCGCCATCTATTGTCAAAATTGTGTCCGACGTCATCTGACATGATTCAACTTAAATCTAAGATGGCTGAAAATCTGCAGCGAAAATATCATTTTAGCGAGCATAAATGTAAGAAAATGGACAGATTTGACTAAATAAACCCATTTCAAGTGAATCGCCACTATAAATTTGCATTAATTAAGAGTGATTTAGCTATTTTTATTTTATTTTTAGTAATCTTATTATTATTTTGGCAATCTTTTATTTTTTGGGTTTCAGGACAGGTGATTTTTTGTCCTGGAACTAGACATTTTCGGCAAACTCGATTTCGAGGGACTCGCTCCCACCCTTAAAAACATCCATAAGATAAATCTTGTGACCAGGCTTATTTAGAGATATAGAGCAAATAATTTCTCATTATAAGGCTATATTAAAAAAACATTTGTCTCAAAGCTCCGGCGCGCGTTAGTTTATTGATGCGCATTAGAAAACAAAAATCTTAAGTTTTACATTTTTTAAACATTTTTTTTAACATTTTTTTTTCAAAAAAAAAAAAAAATCCCAAAATGTCACCGATTTGTCAGATTTTCATTGATCACATCATTTTAAATACAAAAGGTCACTTTTTACAAGGATTTCAATATTTTATATTTAAAAAAAAAAAAACCTTTAAAAAAACGCATTCCGCATTAGGTTTTGAAAAACTGAAGAGCTTTGAGACAAAACATTTTTTTTAAACATGTATTTAAAGAAAATAGAAATATGTACCTTCTTTTCCTCATGTTTTCAAAAAGGAAATTACATCAATTTAAAACATTTGGTATCATTGGAAAGCTTTGAATCTCATATTTCTTATACATAGATAAGGTGTATCTAATCATATTTTATTTAATGCATGACATATTGGCTTATAAAAGAAATGAAATGCAACCATATAAGCATAGGTCTTAACTAAGCCCATCCAATATTTTAGACATGCGCTTTGACAGGCAAACTTATTGACTTGACTGTCAAGAAAGTTAAAAAGTTCTTCAAAATGAAATTTAGTACATATTTTTTTGTACATGTAGTAATAATAATTGAAACAGACAAGGTTATGACAACACTACTAGGGCTGTCATCGACATGGACTATATCGACATTATATCGATATCACTATAAATTCCGACATGTCGATATCCAAATTGGTATGTCGATATATTTTTTATTTTACAATTTTTTATATTGAAGGCTGTGTAAGTTCTAAACGTCCACAAAGTTCACTAATCGCATCCCCTATTAAAATTTTAAAAGCCACAAAATTTGCCATTAAAACAAGCTGGCTCATTACATCCGAACATAGCAGGATTTAACAATTGAATCACTCGAAATCGCGATCGTCACACTCGCAATAGTCGCCATCTTGTTTTTGAGATTGCTTCATTTTCTGCTTAGTCTATTAAATCCTCAGTCGTTTAACAATATCAATATCATATATTGGACACAGAGGCCGTTGGTGGGACTGTTTCTATTGGTTCATTTTAGGAAATTTACGATATTGCTTTCTAGAAACATTATCGTATTTAATACCGCATGTATTTTGAAAGGGAATCCACAAGTTTAACATTTTGTTGGGTTGATTTTTGTAATAAAAAGCGTAGAAAATGTTGAAAAACGGCAAATTAATTATTATGTTTATATTTATAAGTAATGGTTTTGAACTTGTGTACATTGACATAGCGCTATTGATGACACTGCAGTGATAGCTTATTACAATGGACCTTTTGTGGTGACGATCGGCATGATACTTTTAATAGTGTTTGGTTCATAAAATGTCGACATCATATCGATATCGAGATTGTAAAATAGCAACATGTCGACATGAAAAAAAGATCTCGACGACAGCCCTAAACACTACTCTCATGACCATGACCCTTTCACAATGCAATAAGGCAGTAAAGTTTTATATCATAGTCATGTCTCTAGGTTACATGTTTTGAATGATCAGTATTCTCAAAAT
The DNA here is from genome assembly GCA_035610835.1 of Ophiura sarsii. Lineage (NCBI taxonomy): Eukaryota > Metazoa > Echinodermata > Ophiuroidea > Amphilepidida > Ophiuridae > Ophiura > Ophiura sarsii. Next base: position 25,747,382 of record CM069443.1, read on the forward strand.
GAAATGAAAGAATGGTAGCCTTAGACCGTGCTATTCACACATACCTCAAACAACATAAGTCTGAATAGTGATATGAATGAGTCAGCTTCTTGTGCCAATTCTCCTCACATACACGTTTCCATGCCGTAGGCACTGACAATAAGCACTGTGTACGGACGGACGGCATCAGTTTCTGATGCATATTGCCGCATTGCATAAATAACCTCAGATTCATTCAGAGTAGAACTCTTGTTGTTATAAGCTCAGAATGAGTGAATAATAATGGCTTGCTGTTAACGATGTGAATGATACAATGATCTAATCCGGGGGGGGGGGGGGGGGGGGGGGGGGGCACTCTATTTAATTTTTTGAGCGAGACCCTGGTTCCTGAATTTCTCCAAACATACTCTGGGCTGATTGTTAGGGCGCCATCTATTGTCAAAATTGTGTCCGACGTCATCTGACATGATTCAACTTAAATCTAAGATGGCTGAAAATCTGCAGCGAAAATATCATTTTAGCGAGCATAAATGTAAGAAAATGGACAGATTTGACTAAATAAACCCATTTCAAGTGAATCGCCACTATAAATTTGCATTAATTAAGAGTGATTTAGCTATTTTTATTTTATTTTTAGTAATCTTATTATTATTTTGGCAATCTTTTATTTTTTGGGTTTCAGGACAGGTGATTTTTTGTCCTGGAACTAGACATTTTCGGCAAACTCGATTTCGAGGGACTCGCTCCCACCCTTAAAAACATCCATAAGATAAATCTTGTGACCAGGCTTATTTAGAGATATAGAGCAAATAATTTCTCATTATAAGGCTATATTAAAAAAACATTTGTCTCAAAGCTCCGGCGCGCGTTAGTTTATTGATGCGCATTAGAAAACAAAAATCTTAAGTTTTACATTTTTTAAACATTTTTTTTAACATTTTTTTTTCAAAAAAAAAAAAAATCCCAAAATGTCACCGATTTGTCAGATTTTCATTGATCACATCATTTTAAATACAAAAGGTCACTTTTTACAAGGATTTCAATATTTTATATTTAAAAAAAAAAAACCTTTAAAAAAACGCATTCCGCATTAGGTTTTGAAAAACTGAAGAGCTTTGAGACAAAACATTTTTTTTAAACATGTATTTAAAGAAAATAGAAATATGTACCTTCTTTTCCTCATGTTTTCAAAAAGGAAATTACATCAATTTAAAACATTTGGTATCATTGGAAAGCTTTGAATCTCATATTTCTTATACATAGATAAGGTGTATCTAATCATATTTTATTTAATGCATGACATATTGGCTTATAAAAGAAATGAAATGCAACCATATAAGCATAGGTCTTAACTAAGCCCATCCAATATTTTAGACATGCGCTTTGACAGGCAAACTTATTGACTTGACTGTCAAGAAAGTTAAAAAGTTCTTCAAAATGAAATTTAGTACATATTATTTTGTACATGTAGTAATAATAATTGAAACAGACAAGGTTATGACAACACTACTAGGGCTGTCATCGACATGGACTATATCGACATTATATCGATATCACTATAAATTCCGACATGTCGATATCCAAATTGGTATGTCGATATATTTTTTATTTTACAATTTTTTATATTGAAGGCTGTGTAAGTTCTAAACGTCCACAAAGTTCACTAATCGCATCCCCTATTAAAATTTTAAAAGCCACAAAATTTGCCATTAAAACAAGCTGGCTCATTACATCCGAACATAGCAGGATTTAACAATTGAATCACTCGAAATCGCGATCGTCACACTCGCAATAGTCGCCATCTTGTTTTTGAGATTGCTTCATTTTCTGCTTAGTCTATTAAATCCTCAGTCGTTTAACAATATCAATATCATATATTGGACACAGAGGCCGTTGGTGGGACTGTTTCTATTGGTTCATTTTAGGAAATTTACGATATTGCTTTCTAGAAACATTATCGTATTTAATACCGCATGTATTTTGAAAGGGAATCCACAAGTTTAACATTTTGTTGGGTTGATTTTTGTAATAAAAAGCGTAGAAAATGTTGAAAAACGGCAAATTAATTATTATGTTTATATTTATAAGTAATGGTTTTGAACTTGTGTACATTGACATAGCGCTATTGATGACACTGCAGTGATAGCTTATTACAATGGACCTTTTGTGGTGACGATCGGCATGATACTTTTAATAGTGTTTGGTTCATAAAATGTCGACATCATATCGATATCGAGATTGTAAAATAGCAACATGTCGACATGAAAAAAAGATCTCGACGACAGCCCTAAACACTACTCTCATGACCATGACCCTTTCACAATGCAATAAGGCAGTAAAGTTTTATATCATAGTCATGTCTCTAGGTTACATGTTTTGAATGATCAGTATTCTCAAAATGAAATGAAAGAATGGTAGCCTTAGACCGTGCTATTCACACATACCTCAAACAACTTAAGTCTGAATAGTGATATGAATGAGTCAGCTTCTTGTGCCAATTCTCCTCACATACACGTTTCCATGCCGTAGGCACTGACAATAAGCACTGTGTACGGACGGACGGCATCAGTTTCTGATGCATATTGCCGCATTGCATAAATAACCTCAGATTCATTCAGAGTAGAACTCTTGTTGTTATAAGCTCAGAATGAGTGAATAATAATGGCTTGCTGTTAACGATGTGAATGATACAATGATCTAATCCGGGGGGGGGGGCACTCAACTTTTTTTTGGGTAGGGGTGTGCCGCACAGGGTCTCAAAAAAGGGGGGGGGGGGGCTACAGAACTGAACTGAGTGGATTTTATGACGAAAAATAGGGTCTACAGAACTGAACTGAGTGGATTTTATGACGAAAAATAGGGTCTAAGGAACTGATTTTTTCAAAAAAGTAGGTCTTGAGAACTGGCCTATAGTTCAATTTTGATTAGCAAGAACGAAAATGTTCGGTTTTTTTTGGTTTTAGAACGCAAAATTTTCATAGAATTGGGGCTTTGGAACACAAAATTTCGCGATTTTTGACATTTCAATAAAATGGGGGTCTTAAGAACTGATGCAGGCTCAAAAGGGGGGTCATAAGAACTAGCAGCAGAGGGTGAAAAAGGGGGTCTTCAGCACGGCACATACCTATACCCTTTTCCAATGTCAGTGCCCCCCCCCCCCCCCCCCCCGGGATCTAATGTGTTACTTGGGCCCGCAATGGGCCAGCAATGGGCATCCTATGTGAAGAGACTCTTGACCTGATTGCATGAAATAGTTCGAATTTAAAGTGTCAGTCTTGGGGTAATTTTGTATTCTCTATGGGGACATCAGACAGCGAAGGTTTCCGTTTGAGGCCATGTAATCTATGTAACATGAGATGTTTACAAGATGTTTACTGTCAACAAGTAGGACTATGTGACAAAATACTGAATGGTGCAAAATGTATTGATGTAGTTTAGTCTGTAGATTTTCAAAAGATGTTTTCAATACTGTCTTCTTTTCATTTCACAGCTTTGAAATTGATATTGGAATTGAAAATAAACAATGGGACGAAATGCAATGCGATGCTTTAATTTATTGGGAAATGTAAAGGTGCTTTAACTTCAAGTAAAACCTTTAGCCTCCCATCATTATGTAACCTTAAAAATGTGTCATTATTACATTTTCAGTTAAATGTTTGATGTGTCTTCAGCTCAACAGTTCAGTGTTTAAAAGTCTCATGGTATATCATCAATTTTTGAATTATAGCGATATTATTCAAACTGTCACAATTCAAGGACCAATTTGCCACATAACTTTATGGCATCTTTAGGGCTAAAATTCGAACCATCTTGAGGTACTTTAAAAGATTGAACATGTTTGCTGCTGAACTCTCTTGTAGCTACTGTTTGTTTGTCTACTTCCATGCAATGATGATAAATCAATCGGATAGGGTCAGAAATTCAAGGAGAATCCGAGAATCCATACTAGTAAAGATTCCAGTCGGTTAGTCCTGCCGGTAAAGCTGCGAGAATCCAAGTTGATTCTCGTAGATAATCTTTCTTAATACACATTTGAATGGAGAAGAATCCATAGATTCTCACAAAATCCTTTGCAAGAATCTAAATGAATTCTCAAAACCTTTGAGGAACTTCTGACCCAGTTGTTTTCTAATGATTGTAGCTTATGTACTTATCAATTGCATCCCCGGCCCCAGGGGACCCGGGGATAGCAGGGATTAGGGCCGGGACGTACAAATTACCCATGTGACGTCCCCGGGTACAATCATGTACGGTCCCCACAGGGCCTGTCACCATTTTTTGTACGTCCCCGCTACAGTCCCGGCCCCCTTGGCCGGGACAAAGTGAACAGTCCCAGCCACCCAATGTCCCAGGACAAAGTATTCACCCGGCTACAGTCCCAAGGTTGCTTACTTCTTTCTGCAACCATAACGGAATGCATTTCTATGTGTTCCCATGTGTTATTAGGCTTATTTTGTCAAGCGCATCGCATCTCTAGCTTATTTATAGCAAGCGACTGGGGTGTACATTTGTGTACCTTAGTGTACGTCCCCGCTACACGTCCCCGCTAGCGGTGGCACAGTTTGTACGTCCGCGTACACCTCCCCGCATAGCCGGGCATCATTTTTTGTACACTCGTGTACGGTCCCTGCATGGTGCCCGCCATGCCCCGGGTTCCCGGGGGCCGGGCTTGCAATAGAAAAGTGCATTATTACCAGTCACAAGATTAATACGTCTCTCTTGCATAAATGCTGCATCACTCATTGGAATACTCTCTGATATCACTGCGTATAGCTAAATCAGTGAAGTTGTTGTGTGCACATCTTTCCCATCATCGTAACTCAAAACCACTAAATATATCAAATGACCTCAACTTGACTTCAGAATGACATTTTTACTATCAAATCTTCAATTAAATATCAGCTGCGCTTATTATAAACTTGAATTTGCATATTTAATCATTCAAATTTAATAAGAATTGTACTTTCTTGAAGTTCAATTAGATTCCTTGTTATCTTGACAAAGTGAGTAAAAAATGTCTTATACATGTCCAAAAATAGTATCCCTGGAACTTAGAGCAAAATATTGTTCAGGTCAGCAGCAACTCCAATATTGGTTTCCTTTAATTTGTTTAAAGCTATGCTACGTTAAATTTCGCGCTTGTCACAAACAAAATCGATTGCGCTCAGTTTGAAAATGCACTATGCATGTCCACTCAAATATTTTTAAACAATTTAAGAAATGCCTACATGTACGAACTTAAAAAACGCCATTTAAAACAATAAAAGAAACTTTCATTGGAAGCATGTTTGAAAAGATGTGTAAAAGATGTGCAAAACATCAACTTTTGAAGCACTCTAGGCAGATATTTTAGGTGACTAAATTTCATTTGTGGAGAGAACGTAATTGGGGGTGATAGATTTGATCTTCACTAAGTTCTAACATGTTTTATATCATTGGTTAATAGCTTAGGCCGAGGGACCCACATGTTTTGAATTTTGAGATTATTGTTTATGTACAAACATTTGGTAAAATATTTTCAAATGTTAGAATTAAATAAAAAGAGAAAATGTTTAAAATATTTTGTAAATCTTTGTGTTTTTTTGAAAAAGATTGAAATTGTTTGAAAATCTACCAACATTTTGAAGAAATTGTAAAAGAGCAAACTAACTCAAAACCTACTTCCACATGACCAAACTGGCAGACCCTGCATACTTGTAGGATAGGGAACAAATCATGGGGAAGTTGAACATTTTTACGAGCACAAAAAAGTATATAGGCTGGGTATATTTTTTTCAGCGAAAATCTTCCACGCCGGGTGATACAAATAAACTCTGTCGTGGTATATTGTGGTAGAATGTGTTGGTTAATGTCAAAATTGCTATTAGATATTTCAAACCAATTTTAAGCTAATTTCGACACGAAAAGTCAACATTTTCTATTGTTTTGGGCAAATATGGGATGGGAGCAAGGAAGGATCACAAATACTGTTTATTTACACAAATTTGCTTCTTATAGGGAGGCATTTTTGTACAGAACACAGAAGAATTCGAGGTCTGTCTGAAAGTAAGACATTTGTACCATATGAAGAATTTAATTTACTCAATAAAAAGTATCAACTAGATATGACTCCGGTCTAAGACCAGGGGACCTTGATTTTTGTCTTGTTCCTGACATTTGCCCCGAGGTCATGATTTACTTTTCTTATTGTCTAATGAAAAGAGATCAGATGCATCAAGTATGATCGAAATCGGAGCACGTCTTGGATTATTGATCCCTAGTGACCCCCATATGACATTTCAATTTTAATCGCTGGACACCCAATAATGTCGATGTGTGACCTTTGACCCCAAACTGTGAAGACTCTATATGTAAGTCAGGTAGGGGGTCATACTGACCAAATCTGGTGATTATAGCATGTAAACTGTAGGAGGAGAAGCATTTTAAGTAATAGAAGTGAAAATTATCATTTTGACCCCTAGTGACCCCTTTTTGACCTTCGACCTGGTCAATATGTTTGACTTATTTTCTTGGCTCATCAAATCAAACCAGATGCAACAAACCCGGTCCAAATCAGAGCATGTCTTAACTTTTACCCCTGTAAAGTTCAATGACCCCTAGTGACCCCTTCTTGACCTTTGACCTGGTCAATATGATTGACTTATTTTCTTGGCTTATCAATCCAAACAAGATGCAACAAACGCGGTCCAAATCGGAGCATGTCTTAACTGTTACCCCTGTAAAGTTCAATGACCCCTAGTGACCCCTTCTTGACCTTTGACCTGGTCAATATGATTGATTTTTTTTCTTGGCTCATCAATCCAAACAAGATGCAACAAACCCGGTCCAAATCGGAGCATGTCTTAACATTTACCTTTGTAAAGTTCAATGACCCCTAGTGACCCCTTCTTGACCTTTGACCTGGTCAATATGATTGACTTATTTTCTTGGCTTATCAATCCAAACAAGATGCAACAAACCCGGTTCAAATCGGAGCATGTCTTAACTTTTACCTCTGTAAAGTTCAATGACCCCTAGTGACCCCATATGACATGTCATTTAATCGCTTAAGACCCTATATGAGCATGGACCTAAGGAATCTTTTGACCAATTATGAAGGTCATGAGTCATTTCCTCTGAGACAAGAAGCATTTTAAGTGATCGAATTGAAAATTTACATTTTGACCCCTAGTGACCCCAAATGATTTTTAATTTTAAAAACCGTTCTTTTGTATATGCGTACAGTCAAAAGGAATAAGTGGACCAATTTTGACGATCCTAGGTCATTTCACTAAATTGAAACGGCGTTTTAAGTGAAAATCACGTTTTGACCCCTTATGACCCCTGTGTGACCTTTGACCCCAAACTGTGAAGACCCTATATGTAGGTCAGGTAGGGGGTCCTACTGACCAAATCTGGTGATTGTAGCATGTAAACTGTAGGAGAAGAAGCATTTTGTAGAAATATTGCAAGAAGAAGAAGCGGAAGAAGCAGAAGAAGCAGATGAAAGAAACGGCAGAGATAGAGTACCTCGATTTTTGAAAAAATCAAGGTAAATAATGTTTAAAAAATGTGTCAAAAGTGGTTAATAACATCAAAAGTATACTATTATAATTGGCCAAAAAGTGAAATTGTTCTTCTATCATGAGAACTACCATAGACGGAACTACTAAGGTCATTTATCTTAAATTTGGTGATGGCATGCCTTCTTGTAGTAAAATAGAAAACACAGAATTATTATAGTGTTATGAAGTTTTTGTTGATTGTAAATCATACATCAACTATGAAAGGCAATATGAAAGTCGCGTCAAATAGGACATGTTGTCGGCAAACGCAGTTTTGAGATAGAGGCCAATATATTTGGTGAAATATAAAGAAAATAATAGAAAAAAACACGCTTTTTCAAATCATATCTTGTGTTTACAAAGGCCGATTACCTTCAACATGGTATCATTTCAAAGCTTAAAATGTGCTCTTTCAAGTCATACCAATTACTCAGATTTGACCCAGGCCTCCAACATGTCCATTTTGATGTGAGGGTCACAATTGAGCTTGACTAACTGACTGGCCTTGTCTGGTGAAGGTGAAGGTGAAGGTTGATATGGTATGATAGCTGATTGGAAGGGCGGGGAGGGGGTTGATATGGTATGATAGCTGATTGGAAGGGTTGGGGGTTCTAATCTACAGACCTGACCAACCAATATTTTTTTCAATTTTGAGATTAAAACAACCCCAAAATTGACAAATGTTTAAATCTTTGAATTTGAAATTTTGTGAAGCAAAATTGAAAAGAAGAAAAAAAGAATGATTACAAAATTGTTTTGATAATTTCAAAAACAAAGTTGAAAATGTGCACAGACATTTTGACTCCCCTGGCCCCCCAATAAAACTTAAATATTCGACCGACCCTACCTGAGAGGTCCAAACATTTGTAGAATTATTGGTGGTTTTTCGTCACCTAACAGCAACTATTTGACTTATGATTGTAACTTCTTGTGATCGGCTCGCCCTACAGGCTTTAGTAGAGTTGATAACATGATAAAATCTCTTGCGACTGTATGCATGTAGCATGAGTGCAATAATTATCTACAGGAAAAAAAGTGTTTCAATTCATTTGTAATCCTATTTCATTTGGCCAAGGGGTACATAGCACTCGATTATCTTGCAAGTATTGGCTAATGACAGTAATAAGTTAAAACCGTGCAAATTTAATCTTTCATTATTCAGATTATTATTACGTTAAATCAATATAGATATTGTTATTGTTGTATTTAGTATTATTCTACTAAAGATAAAAGATTTAGTTAGCTAGTAGTCCAAGAGGAAGTAATTGCAAAATGCATTATTTTAATTTTATTGTCATATCTACCATATTTTTCTGTGAAATAAGCCAAACATTACCATGATTATGGAAACTCTTTTATTATTATGGTTACATTTTATTATTTTAATTTTATTTTGTATCTTTGTATTAAAGCGCTGCTGAGTCTCCAGTGAATGGCGCATCACAAATAATTGTTGTATAATGTGTATGTATAGTAATCGAAATACGTACCCACATGACTGTCTACCCGGCCCGGGGTAGACGATCATGTGTGTTGCTGCTCTATACGTGTGTGCTGATCATGATAGTAGTTGCTTTATTTCGTAATAATTAAGAGGGATTCAAATAATGTCCTGGCCAGTTCACCCTTGTAGTAGAGACATGCTTGATATATATACTTATGTAAAATTTAGGGTTAGAAATATATTAAGTCCACAGAGTGTAGATGTAGGTGTGTATGTATGTTCTTACAAGAGGTACATTGTGGGCGTGAATTCAAGTATAAAGCTACATTGTGGGCGTTTTCCCGCTCTGTGGGCGTACCCCCACAGTGCAGACGTTGCCAGATGGTTTAAAATGGCCTCTAGAGGGGGTATAGCCTATCATCGAAATTGTGTGTTTTATGGTGGTTTTTTTCATACCCCCATAGGGTCAGGTTTCGTCAGATTTCGTCAAATTTAAACGCCCACAGTGTATGTTTGTACGTGTATGTTTGTGTGTACTGTGGGTGTACTCCCGCAATGTACCTCTTGTCAGTAGGGGTGTATCGAAAGAGATTATTATTGTCGTTGAAAATTTGACTTAATACGTTAAAACAGACATATTGAAGACGAACTCCAATCTAAGCTATTTGTATCAATTGAAATAATTCATTCTAAGCTTTCAAAATGAGGCCTTGTTAATGCCAATTGGACTTTCAAATCACAAGATATGATTTTCAAGAAGCATATTTTCCGATCACTTTAGCTTCTTTTTGCCCATCAACATATTTTGATATCAGAAGAAACCCCACATTTTTCTCATTATTTTTTAATTATAATAATAATAATAAACAGTGCTTAAATAGCGCAACGCCAAGAATGATCATTGCGCTTCATTGCCATTATTATTACGCTGTCATTAGGAAATCGTCACAATTATTTTGTATAATGTTTGACACAAGATATCTTCCATTTAGACGTAATAGGCCAAAATGTAGTGAATTTAACTGCCAAAGGTGGTTAACCACCTGGCTAGTTTGTGTACTACTAAATGGGCACATTTCATGTCACCTTGTGCTTCCATTTGAGTAATGAAACTCAAACTTTGGAATATGACTATTTTAAGGATGACCCTTCGTGTAGTATAGAAAACATTAAGTTAAAAGACGGGCCAGCGTTTGGAACACCCACCTTTAAAACACACCACATTAACTCTATCAATAAACTTCAGTCAGACTCATATAAAAACATGCTTGCCTTCAAATACAAATAGGAATAATTGATATACCATACTATCTCTAGTATGTTTATAATATCTACTATTGCATATGGAAAATATTCCATTTAAATAAGTAAATAAAACTCAACTGTATTATTATCCTTGTCGACCCACCGTTGTCATGGTAGGCTGCCTGATCACGGCGTTTGATAAGGCCTTTTCAAGCTACAGCCTGACATCACATGACAATATTTATAACGGTCTGTTCTCAGACACAAAAATAAGCTGTTGTCATGGGAACCTAGCCATTAACTGCAATCGCGAGTTAACGTTTTGCCAGTGATGCATTGTATTCTAAGCTAACACAGATGGGTGGTTTTGATTGTACGCAATGAACTTGTGTTCAAATAAGAAAGATACAAAATAATTTAATTTGAAGATAATATTGGGTTTTTTTGCTGATTGATGACGACGACGATGTCTGACATTTGTTGTTGTTGTTGTTGTCATCGTCATTATTTTAGTTCTGATGTTTGGTTTTATATACATTTTGTATGCGCCTAACGTTATAATTACGTTTCCTGTTGTTCCTTCTTTCTTCGCATGCAGTCAGCATATAACATGGCTGCATCAATTTGTTGCCTCGTATGAGTTATATTATGGCCATAATTATAAACCTGAGTTTCAATTCAATGGAATATTGATCCTTTTAATATATCAATAAGGTGCAAAGACAGTGATTTGTTTCTTTTTAAATTTTCAATACAAATGGCAGATATTGAAAAAGAGAGATAGCTTGATTGGGTGAGCATTGAGAAATAAAAACAAAAGAAGTCCTTATTATCGCTGAATCTATTTAATTGTAATGTCTATCTATACATAGCAGAATGCTGACTGAAATACGATACAGTTGAGTGTATCATTTGTAATTTGACGAAGTGATACATTTCAAATCTCATCATTAAAATATTTAATTACATTGGATTTGTCTGTAATGTGATTTCAAAGATCAAGTGTGAACAAACGATTTGATTTGAATGAAAAGGCAGCTTATGGTTTCAGTTTCAGTGTTATTACCATAAAATGTGATTTGTTCACACAAAATCTGTCGGAAGTCAGGAATATTGATTTTTTAGATAAATAACCAACCAAAGGGTAGACATTCTTTTTTCCCCCATTGTTTTGACAACCCTTCAAAAACCCATAGTTTTGGAAGTGTCCATTTATATAATGGGATTGTCTGCAATAGCTTTGCAAATAAGCTACATGTATTAAAGGTAGGTGTTCCGATTGTTGGACCGATTTTCAACTTGATGTTTTCTATGTACCTTAGTCTATGGTACAGTAATATGCAAGGCAACAACTTCGTGAAATGGAAATAAAATTAAAAGCTCTTCATAAAAGTTTACTTAAAACAAAAGTAGACTGTGAATGGTTTTTATTGTTATTTAGAAATTTTAGAGGAAAGACTTTCTAACATATCTTCCACGGACATACTTGGATATTTTGAAGAAACCCTATATTGAAATTTGAGATCGATATGCTTCCATCAATAGCACGTGACACAGGTGTACCTAACAACACCAATCAAGAAGGCAGTTGATGTCAACCAAATATTGATGATAATAATTATTGTGTATTATCCAATCCAGTCTCAAGATTTGTATTTTAAATACAAATCTATTTGGCTACAAAATTAATTAATTTTGGTTTTAATAAAAGGAATTTGTTGCTTCAAAATTAATCATTTTGCTAGGAAATAAAATATTAGCAATGATTTGCTATAGAAACATAAATTAATTAATTTTGTAGCACACTCCATTCAGTTTGTATTGTAATGAAATTCACTAATTGAAATAAAAACAAACAATGCTGAAACTGTGCTTAAATTCAAAGCAATATGAAGCTAATTAAAACACACTGTGCCACCTAATTTATAAATTACATTACATAGTGCTAGATTAGAATACCATACCGAGGATTTCTAAATTAATCATATTGTTTTGTGAAAATCATTTGATATGACATGAAATTCTAAGATTTGATAAAATTTTTAATTTGTGTGATTACAGATTACACGAGAAACGAGATATAATATCAACTCGTGTGAATCATTTAAATTCTGTGTACAAGAATCTTTCTGAGAATTGATTGATTCACTTACTACTCCTCTCTGAACTCTGACCCATATGCAAATCTTTACGGCATTGTTTAATACCAACTCCTGTATGATTTTATGCAGCGATATAATTGATAAACAAATGGTTGCCTGAACATACACGTAGAAAACCTTTTTGTTTGTCCTTATTAAGAAATATTTAGAGATACTGAATGCTAAATCAAGTTGTGAGTAAAAATAATCTCTAAAATACTATTACCATCAGTCTATGTAATTTCTCCTCTGGCAAGTTTTTAAATCTCAGTTATCAGAAAGAGGAAACTGCATTTCCCTTTTTCATTTCCATAGAACTATTATTAATAAAATTACTGAATAGATGGAGGAGGAGGAGGAGGAGGAGGAGAATTTAATTGTGTGTGTGGTTTTGATCAATATTATACAGAGCTTATATACCAGCTAACGGTTGTGGAGCGGTATTTCCATATCAACTTGTATACCGTACTCAGGATTTGTATTATCATTTTGATATGCTCCAACTGTGCTTGCTGGTGTACTGGTCTGTTCGTAATTACTATATATTCTTTTAATTTGCATTTTTGAAAGGGGGAGGGGTTATTGGAGGTCAATTTAACCCTAATGCAATTTGCGCTACTGCACGTAATCCAATGCACTACCATTGCCACAACACATACTGGTAACCCCCTTTCATTGAACGAATCATTCGATGAAATAGCATCTTTTTCCAAACCCTATTTCAAGTGCTAGTACTGATAAAACAACAATATTCCGACTTGTTTACATCGCTGAAGAGATACATTTTCGTTATACAAGGGGTTGGTTCAGACTTCCTAGGATACTCAAATATTAGACACAAAATATATCATTTATGGGCCAATTGCAAAATTATGTCGACTGATACCTCTAAAGTTTTTGATTTTCAAATCCCCCCCCCCCCCCCCCCCCCCTAAAATTTGAGTTTTTGTGTTGGAAAATGATGGTTAAAGACCAAAATGGCACCCTTGAAGTATGATGAACAGAATGTTAACAAATGCTGTATTTATTAATTGTGAAGAGTTATTTGAAATTTTATTTGTCAGTTTTATTGATTTCACTAGACATTCTTTATTAATAAAAAAGTGTCTAAATTGTTTTTAAAATATGAAGAAAAAACATTTTTTACCATTTTTTGGCAGAAAATTGAAGATAAAACATGGAGAATATCTTTGCAAAACGGCATGGGTAAAATATTTCGTCCCTCGCTGTTCCGTCCCTCGCACTGACATTGTTTTACAAAATCCGCAATATCTCAAGTTAACAACTGATTTTTTAAAGATATATCTCTGTCATTTTTGAAGTCTAGTCTAGTTTACTAACAAAATGTATCTTCTATGCAATGAATACAAATCAAAGCATAAGAAAAGTGGATTAAAGTATCCCAATTCTACGGTATTTACTATTTTAACATTGATTGTAAATTTGCTATATTATATGGACACTTACAGATGTGTGGTTGGAGGATCCTTCCATTTTTCCCATTAAAATTAAAATTAAGATTTTATTATTTGGAAGAAAGCTCATAATAATGTTCTCATATCCCCTGCAAAATTTAGGTCTGAGAAATGTTTTGCTAAATGGATATCAATATCATAATAAATAGATTGTCCTTGATAGTGACTTTGAACCATGTGGACCATTCTGTGTTCATTTAATGATGTATCAATGTTGTTTTAACTAATTTTTAAGCCAATATAGTTTTACTTAGACACTGCTATCTACTGAAGATAGCAAGATTAAATTTTGCATTGCTGGATCTACCATATATTCGATATAAGAAGCTATTTATAAACCAAATAACCATTTAATAAAGATGCTTTTTATCTAGTATCAATGTGAAATTTGGTAGTCTTTATTAGATGCTAATATCAATTGATGTTTCACATTTACCAATTTGACCCTACTTGCCTTTTCTTGTGTTTGAGAGGGGTGGGGGGGGGGGGGGGGGGTGCCAATTTGACCCTACTTGCCTTTTCTTGTGTTTGAGAGGGTGTGGGGGGGGGGGGGGGTGAGAGAGACAGTTTTCTTAAATACCTTCATGTAGGATAGAGATAACACATGTGAACAATTAGGCCACACATGATTGACAATAACTCCTGAAAAGAGCAACTCAATGTTAGGATACTGTATTCTACATTTGAGATAGCTCATACACTCCTTAACATTTACATGTTTTGAAGTGAGTGAGACCTAATGTTAAGACACTATATTCTGAACAGATAACTCTTACTCTTCTTAAACATAAAAAGGTGTTTTGAAAGCAATATGTGTTGAAAATGTTATTAAATGGAGTCAGCAGTAATGCCTAATGGCATCAACCGGGTGTAATAAAGGACCTGCCCCAAGCTATCATCAAATTAAACATCGTTCATCGCCCTGCTCATGAATTAGCTTCATACCCTGATAACATGGTGCTATGATAAATGCTTCCATCAGCCGTGCGTTTCATTTCCGGATATTCGCTTTTACTCATCACATGATGATTATACACATGTACGTAGGGGAACTATTATGGGGTTCTGCCCTATTCTTATAGCATCCTGACGCTTTAGAGTGTAATGGATTGCTACATTGAAGGTATTAGCTGTAATGTCCTATGGGATGAGATGTATGTAGAGTAATACCGTTTAGTGCATGATGTATGTCGCCATGTTGTAAGTAGGGTTGCCTAGCTAAATGATGAGTTATGGATCAATGTTTTTATGTTTTTTGTATGCGAGTTATGGGACAGGTTGTGACAGATTGATTGCAAATTACAATAAGATGGATAACTGTGTGTTAGTGACAACAGCATCTCGGAATACAGCAGCTCGGAATACTATCCCAGAAACCACTATTCCAAAAATATTGTATTTTCGTGGAACCAGGAATAATAACTTCCATTGATATACATGTAAATAGAAGACCTGAATTTAAATGGTTGTCATTCAGGTAATCCATTTGGTGCTTAGGTTTTGTTTGGTCTGTTTTTAACGTGAAGTTGAAACTCTTTCAGAAAAGTTAACCACCAAAGTATTATAGATAGATAGTTGCTCCTTAATTTGAGACATTTTGGGAGCCAGCTAAAACAAGTATCTGCGTATGCAATTATGATGGACGCATTTAAGATATGCAATTGTTGTATACAATGTCGTTTGTGAGGTAAAAGTTTGATTGAAAGCTTGCTATGAACAATGACTACTTTTCGCGAAGTTGTTTGAGTGTTTGCTTCAAACATGCCAGTCGTAACAGGTGTGAGCGAGACGGACACAGTATCAGCTCTACACAACATTTCAATGGGATTTCAATAGACATGATTGTCCCGCTATTGAAGGTCTATGGTGTACCTATTGATCTACAGGGCGAGTCAGACAGAAAGAACGGGCACTTTTTTAGAGAAAGCGCCACAGAAATGGCAGGGCTATATACATGTATTCAAATCCAATGATAGCACTACAAAGACCACATATTTGGCTTTCATTCAAAAAAAGAATTTTTGAATTCGAACATTGCGTCATAATGTTACAACACTTTTAGTAGAACCCGTTTTTTTGAAGCCAATCCACGGAATGGCAATACACACAAGTATTGTTGGGTGGCTGATCAGAGCTGCCAACCAATGAGACTAGAGAGGCACATGAATATTGGATACAAAATCTTAAAATGACTAGAAATTATTAGAACTGGAATTATGAGGAATAAAGCCTGGATTCAAGAAAATAAAGTGAAAAGAGGCATTTCAGCTTATTCAGAATGCGAACTTCATTAACCCTAACCCACCCGGTGGATTTTCCAACGAAATTTTTTTCAAGCGAAAAAAGCACACACAACAAGAGGTGCCACGCCCCGGGGTTTGAACCCACGACCTCTCGGTTGGCGGGCGGACACTCTACCAACTGCGCCACGGGGGAAGCTGTGCTGGGCGAGTGTATTCGCCCAGCTATATAGCCCGGGGCCATTATTTCAGACAAAAACCTCAGCGCCAGGTGGAACCAGGATGCTGGGAAATGGGATTTCATGGGATCTGGGGCTGTAAGGGTTAATCAGGGTAAAATTAGAGAAAAAAAGTGAAAATTAAAAAGAAGAAAAAAAATCGTTCAATAACCCTAACCCACCCGGTGGATTTTCCAACGAAATTTTTTTCAAGCGAAAAAAGCACACACAACAAGAGGTGCCACGCCCCGGGGTTTGAACCCACGACCTCTCGGTTGGCGGGCGGACACTCTACCAACTGCGCCACGGGGGAAGCTGTGCTGGGCGAGTGTATTCGCCCAGCTATATAGCCCGGGGCCATTATTTCAGACAAAAACCTCAGCGCCAGGTGGAACCAGGATGCTGGGAAATGGGATTTCATGGGATCTGGGGCTGTAAGGGTTAAGGAATGGCTTGATAATTCGGCCATCCCGTGGATTGGCTTCAAAATTTGGGCTTTACTAAAATAAGTGTAACATGATAACGAACGCAATGGTCAATTTTTAAAATTCTTCTTTGGAATAAAAGCCAAATTATAGGACTTTATAATGCTACCATTGGTTCTGAATATGCACACATACATTTTTTGTGACGCCTTTGTGAAAAAAGTGCCCGTTCTTTCTGACTCGCCCTGTATGTGATCACAAAGGTGGCAAAGATGAAAATGATGTCACTGCCATTGACTCAATCACTAATATGCTATGATTGCAATGCATTATATACGAGCTTCTGTTGCTAGTGACTACATCATAATATTGTGTGTGTAACCCTAATATAACACGATCAAAGATGAATAACAACCCTGCGCATGGAAATTATACATAACTAAAATATGCCCACATGCTTATGTCATCAACTTGAGGTGACACAAATTATTGGTTTATAATCTTACACTTTCTCTGATTAAAAGGTGATATTGAAAATAGTTTTACACCACAATCTGAGCATTTTTGCAATTTGACCCCTGTAGTATTTTCAGGGGGTCTGGGGCCTAGACCCACCGGAGGGGGTCATTCTGACCTACAACAAAATGAATGTCTAAGTAACTTTAGGGGGTCAAACCATCTGTACTTTATGGGTTAAAGACTATTTATTTGACATTTTTATAGCTCGCAATTTCATTATTATGTTTTGAATACATTTAAGTTTTCAGTTTAATGTCCATGCATTATATCATGCACGATCATATAATATTAGTTGCATTGTAATTATAAACACACATTATATCGACAAGCAAACTCTTGTTTGCTTCCATATGTCAGTATGTCATTTATAGCAATTCAAAGTGCACACATATGGCTTAAAATGACATTCAATCGATGCATATGGTTATAAACGTGAATAAAGGCATACTTTGACATTACAGGTTTTTACTGAACCAAATCACTTGGGAATTAGTATAACTTATTTGCATCTTTGCTTTAAAACACTACAAATTATTTTGTTTACAGCTTTTGAACCTTTTTTATTTGAATTTAAGCCAGTGATTCACTTTAATGTTTTATTTTCCTTTTTTTAAATTCTTCCTTACCACTACAGGTTTCGTGTATCTCGGTCCACATTTCCACGATTTTCTAACGGCCACTCAATACGTAGCACCTTTGATGGGAAACTTCAACCCCAGTATAAACGATTCGTCCACAATACGCTATGCAAATAACGGTAAGTATGCACTGGTTAATTTATGCAAAGAGATGCCATATGATGTTCTATTCATGGACCCTTGAACCAGAAGCTAGCGATAGTGAACTCATACAGTATACTTGGAACGTAGAGCCAGTACACAATTTTCCATGCTTTGTTGGCTGTCGTCGAGATTTTTTTTCTTATGTCGACATGTTGCTAAATTATACATTCGGCATAATTCTGTTATACCCTTCACACCAACATCGGTTAGTATGCGTCGTTCTTAAAAATCACGCACTATGAATACCCTGTGGAGGGTATAACAGAATTACTCCATACATTCTAAAGTAAGTGGCTGAGCACTAAAACAAGTGATTGCTACAAATGTCATATTGTTGGAAAGAAGAACACATCAGCTCTCTATTGATATGTAGCGCAATATGAATCAAGAAATATTAAAAGAAATAGTGATTAAATTGTAAAAGAAATTCTGAAGCTTTTTTGAGGCGTCTTTAGTTGGTGAATAAAAGGATCGAGTACAATGAGCTGAAATAACTTGCTGAATCAAGGATTTTCTTTCCAGGGAGATGTCAGGCTTACTTCATTACATATCAAGTACGTAGTTTGAATAAACTAGGCCTGGGTGCATGGCTTGAGCTTGATTGAAACAATTAGTCTAGTCTTATTCTGTCAGCACACAAGGGATCGGGTCCAAAACACTGGACAGCTAGACAGCATTTCCTGATTCATAAATGTGTTTATTTAGAGGAGCGGTGAAGGTGGGACTATATAGAACTTTTTGAACAGATGCAGGGCATATTTAGAAGTGCTTGAACTGTGAGGAGAGATGTTGTTGTTAGGGAATATGATATGCAAGAAAATTAACTGCAAAATGTTTCTCTTATCACTGGTGCATAATGGACATTCAAGGGAATGTTGTTATCCTACTTCGTACTTAATTCCATCTTACGGGACTGAGATGAGTTGCAGTCATGTGATCACCACAAGCGAAGGTATGTCCCTTGATAAAGTGGAGGACTTCAAGTACCTTGGAGCCTGGATGAACAGTACTGAAAAGGACATCAAAACACGCAAAGCAGCTGCATGGAGAGCTTGTGGCAAACTCAGTCAGTTATGGAAGGCCAAATCACTATCCAGAAAGCTCAAAGAAAGACTGTTCATGGCTACTGTAGAATCAGTCCTCCTCTATGGATGTGAGTCATGGACAGTCACCCCAAAGCTTAGTAAACAGCTGGACGGATGTTACACTAGAATGCTTAGAACTGTGTTCAACATCAACTGGAGACAGCATGTGACAAATAAGGACCTGTACGCGGATATGCCCAAAGTCTCGGACAAGATCAGGGAGCGTAGATCAAGATTTGCAGGACATTGCTTCAGAGGGTCCAATGAGCTGGTCTCCAAAATCATACATTGGGTACCAAAGCATGGAGTTAGAAAGCGTGGTAGACCAGCCCTAACCTACATTGACTTACTAAAGCGTGACACAGGATTGCAGGTAGAAGAAATCAAGACAGCTATGTTGGATAGGAAGATTTGGAGAGGCATCGTGGTTCGGGAATATCACCCGCCATAAGTCAAGTAAGTAAGTAAGTCATGTGATGTGAGATTTTGCTATTTTAGGCAAAGTGGACGGACAGTGCTGTATGACATATGAATATGAAAGAATTGTGTTTAAGAGCAGAAAAGTCAGTTTTGCAGTTGTAGCAATTTAACTTTCTCTGATGTCTAGTGGAAAAGACGGCTGTAAATAAACTGTTGCATATTTGAAACTTTTGCGAAGTGCCTTTTTATGGATTTTTAAAAATGTACAATTGTTAGTACACAGCCCATACTCCCAGTCTAAAACATCACCAAACTAAAACAATCAAACACACAGTTTCAATCATTAGTGGTGAAAGGTTGTTGCACATGAGGTCATGGGTCAAATCTCACAATTGATTTAATTGGCCTCAACGTTGGTGTCAACCTCATGACCAGGGAAACAATTTGCAGGGGTCAGGTCATATCGAGGTCAAATCTTACGATTGGTTTTTACTGACCACCCTGGTAAGGTATTCACATTAGCCCTAACCCTCTTGAGTACTACAAATTACTACGATGCGGTGTGCTTGTGTCACCCGCACCCGGCGTGGCAGTTTTTCGATGAAATAATGGCCCCAGGCTATATACTTGTCGAAGTATATACTGAGCCAAGTATGGTTGACCCCTGCGGCCTAGCAGTAGAGCGCTTGCCTCTGACCGGTTCAGGGCATGGGGGCCCCTTTTCCCCTTGCTTTTTTGGCCGCGAAAAAATGGGAAAAGGTGCCCTCAGGGCGGGGGTTAAGGTTTAGGAGCGATTTTTTCTTCTATTTTTCTTTTTTCAATTTTTTTCTAATTTTGGTCTCATTAATTAAACAGTAGCAAATGCAAGCACACAAACCTCTATATTAATGGTAACAATTGAAAACAGACTGCTATTAAATAATTACTTTTATAAGTTGTTAAATGTCATTTGCTCGATTGGCTTGGCTGCTGCTGATTTACAGACCATTATGACAATAACTATGTTATTGGCTATTAAGAAATATGATTAATTTTATATTATTATACGCAATGACAATATTCCACAATTAACTCTACTTTATTATGAAAATAGCGTTAATGGACCGAAAACATCGAGTGACCATTTGCGTCATACAAACAGCCTTGGATTACACATGATTTTTAAATAAATTTATTTTATTTATAGGCTTCCTAGGTTTATTGTGTTTTAATTAATACTTGAAATGATTACCAATAGGCATTTCAAACAGCATATTGTTAACTGCTCAGATGTATTTATGGGGATGTTATGATATTATTTCTAAACTATTGAAGATAGGATGACTACATACATCTAAAGCATTGAATAACTGCATACACAATAATCCAATATTTACAGGACTCAGACAGGACTCGGGCAAAATTCCTGTGTCCTTAGTGCCCAAGTCTGAGTCCGAATCATTCACCTCTGATTCCGAGTCCAAACTGGAGTACTCCATCACTCCAAAGTGTCTAGAACCAGTTTGAAGATACCCAGTAAGGCCAAACAAAGAAGAAGGTCTGTCTCAGAAGCCCGCCCGCATTGGTATGTGAATTTTTTAATTTTATTTATTTATTTATTATTTTTATTTATTTATTTATTTTTTATTTTTATTTTTAAAAAGTTAAAAAAAGTTCTCCGTAAGCTTGGATAAGCAACAACAAAAAAAAAAATCAAAAAAAAAAAAAAATTGCATACCTCATAGCCTATTTTCTAAAAAAAAAAGAAAAAAAAGCACAGCACTTAGCTTTTTTGCACAATGTTTCTGAGACAGACCTTCTTCTTTGTTTGGCCTAAATTCTTTAATTTAATATCTAAACACTATGATATGCTTTACGTTGTTGACTGAGAAATGCAAGATTGAGGTTAGTCAGGGTAGAAATATACAGTGGTCCATTTTAAAATGAAATATTTTCCAATCTCTGTCTTATATCTTAAAATGGATTCAGGGTAACTTTTAAGCCAGTGCTCATCAGTGTAACATCCTAACCCATCCCAAAATGAACAAAATCCCATCAAAATTTAGCCGAGGGCATGAGAGAAATAATTCCATTTTATAATGGCGCATCATGCATTGAAGCTTTCTGATTCGTTTCAGATAAAGTAATGCCTCCGATTGTCAGGTTGCTAGATTGATGCCATTATAATTCACAGAGATTTAAATCTTTGGGCATTTCCCATTTCATTTTGGTCTATGTTTAAATTAAGCACTTATACAGGGTGAGTACAAAAAAATTACCCAAAGTAAATAAATATTTAAAATATTTCTTACCAGAATATGAAGGCAACCAATGCTTGAATCAATAGCTGCATTTATTTACTGTTATCAGCAAAAAGAATCACAACATTTCATGGTATCTTTATTCAGTTACGGCTATTTTGGTAAAGTTACTGAATTTTTGAAACTGAACAAAACATTGAGTATTGCACTCAATGACACCTGACATTTATGAATAATTGATACATGCATTTGACACAATATCTAATTAATAAAACCAAAAAACGTGTTCCTGTATTATTTTCATACATTAATTGCAAATAATGACAAAACAATGTCATTATTTCGTAAATTCAGCAGAGCAAAGATAACGTCAGGCTTTTGTGATGATTGGATTAGAGTGTGCTCTGTTATTCAATAGTGAAATTCAAAAGAGCTTATATTAGAAAAATATCACAAATCTTGTTTGGTTTTTAAAATGTACACTTTTATCTAAATGGGCATAAAACATGATTTACTCAACCAATCTTTACAACTAAAATTCTTTTGAAAGCTAACGTGACAGCTTATCTGTCAGAATAAATAATCCAAGAAATTGTAGCATAGGTTTTTAGAAATAGAATCCCAAAATTGAGTAGTTTTTATTACTCGCCCTGTATTAGAATTGATGAAACCATTGTGTCCCATTTCAGTGTGTGCATCTATATTCCAATTTGTTGATAAAATGATATTATTATATATTCCAAAATTAACTTACAACTTGTGCATAATTATGATTTGATTAACAATTTCTTTGTTTTAGATGAACAACATTTTTGTATTATTATTGGATATTGTTACATATTGTAAAATAATACATTTATAGCTTGTCATTAGTATTATTAGCAGCATTTATTTCATCAAATCAAATTAGCTGCTTTCCATTGATATTAGATAGAGCAGCTGGGGAACCTGTCCAATAGGGTTAGGGCCCCTTAAGTACAAGTTTAGCATGGCCCCCCTATCCCCACGTGGTTTAATGGTATGGTTAAGCCACACACTCCCTTTAGGCTACTAAATGATTTTCTGGCAACATGTGCACAAATTGTATGTTGACAGTTGTCTTTGAATATCTCCGCTAATGGATATTTGATAGAGGCTTGATTGGGGTATGTCCAGGTAGTGAGTTATGAATGCGGGAGTTGTCCCGTTGGCTAGAAGTGTGTTACAGGTCAATTCATATGCGTGCAGTGAGTTACAATAAGTTGTAAACAAATTATGACATGACAGAAGAAGAACTCATTGGTAGATTACCAGTGTAGTCGGAGCCTTCATTTCACTCTGTTTCACTCCTGATGTAATTCTATTGGAAGATGACTAATGGGAAAGATCGCAGAGTTGCAAACTAGCTTTTCATTCTTCATCTGTGTATAGTCTATGCTCCGAGGTCTCTGGGCTTTGGACCAGACATTTGGAGGTTAAACCTGTTTTGTGAGCGCTCAACAGTCACCCTTCCCTCGTAGAATATCATTCGTTGGAGGTGGTATCAACTCCATCTGTCTAAACGTCTTGGACGTGCTTATACAATTTTAATATTCACACATTGTAGTTCATCATCTTCATCTCGGTACTCGTTATCCATGGAATACCTTATGACCTCACAAAAAAGTAAGCAAAGTTTTGCAAATTTGCCTGTTGATTTGAAATGGTTTAGTAATGTTAATTATGAAATCACAAAGAGAACTCGGATATAATTAGGGTGATTTTAACACCTCATTTGTAACAATTGACCAATATTGTTGATTCTCTACTAGTTCATGTGGATAACACATAGTCATAAAAAAGTAACTATACAGGTAACAAATGGGCTTCTAACTCTAAAAATATATATCCTTCCTGAAAATATCTCATATTAAAGAAGATAAATTTTTCAACAACTTTATGATTTAATATTTTTAGGTAGGATATATATTTTTAGAGTTAAATGTCCATTAATTACCTGTATAGTAACTTTTTTGATGACTGTATATAAAAGTGTTTGCACTTGCAGTAAAATGTATTGAAATGAATATTTCCTCTTGATTTGACCACACACTGCATAAAGGGTTCAACAAAAGAAAGTATACACTTTGTTTATGTAATTTTGAGTAACATTCAATTTTTTTTTTACCAAACAGGCTAGATAGGAATTTAAGCATAATTTGATACCAAATTTTTCCCCTAACAACAAAGATAAACCATGATTAGCACCATTTAAAGAAAATTAGTCACTTTTCAAAAGTCACATTTTCAATACAGAAGAAAAGACCACATGTTACCTGTCCATAATCAAATAGCCCGCTCGTTCAGGCACAACCCAACGCATCCCCGCTGTGTGATCAATATCCATTTCATTCCCGGCCCATCAAAGTGCCACGCACAGCATTTTCACGTGGCTTGCGTGCGTTGAAAATGTGACTTTTGAAAAGTGACAAATTTTCTTTAAATGGTGCTTATCATGGTTTATCTTTGTTGTTAGGGGGCAAATTTTGTATCAAATGATGACTAAAAGATTCATCTAAATGCCTATCTAGACTGTTTGGTCAAAAATTTTTTTTGAATGTTACTCAAAATGACATAAACAAAGTGTATACTTTCTTTTGTTGAACCCTTTAGTTATGCGTATAAGCAATAAGCATTGATTCCTGAAATTGCAAATTTTAAATTGAGGTTTTTTTTCTTTAAGAAGACTGCTGTGTTATTAATACTGAACAGAATCGGGCGTATGAGATATTAAAGGCCAAACAAATTTGTTTGATTGTCCATAGATCACTTTTAAAAGTTCAAAACTGGGAACAAAATCTGTAATATTTTGATGTGTATTTTTATTTTCTAAACACTTTAAAAGAAATTAAAAATTAAAAAAATTAATTTTCGACTCAAATTTGTGATTTTTTAAAAAAATGTTCAAAAGAAAAAGAAAAAAGAAGAAGAAGATTTTGGGTCGGAAGGATTTAGAGGGCCGGGCGGACGAGGACAATCAAACATTTTTGTTGTTGTTTGGCCTAAGTGTACATTTTGTGTAAATAAATCATAATTCTTCTTATGTTCAAAATTGTATGCAAACTGTTGTCCATGCAAAACAGTTTTTACAATTACCGATGTCTATTCAACGGCTTAAGGGGGCTGTCAAGTGTCAGAAATAGCTTCCGTAAAACTGCCGTAACTACGTAATTATTCATATATTCCATATACAAGTATACATTTTTTTGAAGGAAAGGGTTCAATAAATCTAACCATGAACATAAAATTGCGCTAAAAAGAACCATTTTGGAGAAAATCATAAAAAACGAGAATTTTGACCAGTCTTCAATTCGGACAAGGTAACCAAAAAAATATTTTCTGAAAATCTGTCCTTATACGATTTTTGTAATCTTAAGAAAATTACCCGGGTTCCATTTTTTTTGTTTTTTGATATCTGAGATATTTTTTTATTTATTGACCAAATAAGGCAACAAAATGGGATTTTTAAATACAACAAACGTGAATTTCCACAAAATGATCCGAAAAATCGGGAAATAGGCCTAAAACAAAAAACAAAAAAAATGGAACCTGGGGAAGATCATGGTTGTTGCGTTAAACTTACTTGCTGTCCATCAGATGCAGTTTGTATTGAGTTATCGTGTCTGTAAATCGTATTTTTACTCAAAAATGAACATAAAGAAATCAACCGATGAATGTGAAAACTGACAATACCGCCGTTTGATCATGGTTTACGGGGAAATACACGTATTTCAAATCCTGTTCTTTAGATATTGTGGGAAACATATAAATCCCCAATTTCGTGCAAAGTTTCATTACAAACCGTTCTTTTCTTGGTATCAAAATAACCTCAAATGTGTGTTAAAAAACACCTTTTTCATGATGTCGAGTTTGAAAAAGAAGCCATACCATTTTATGCGCATTCGAAGTGCGTTCACAATTTCCGGGAAGCGTAACGCATTCAAGCGCGTGCGTTAATCGACAATGAGCGCAGACGCGCGCGGAATGTTTTGAGTTGGCAAAATAAATGGTGACGCGTGCGCGTTGAACCGGTTGACAAAGATTTAGACGCTCGTGTATTAATTTCTGTGCGCAAAACTCTGCGGCTAATCATCAGAGTTTATCATTATAGGCCAGTGTAGTCGAGTCTTTATCAATGTGATCATTTAAAAATGCACCGTGGCGGGATTAGTGAGTAGTCTGGGTGTAAAAATCAACACCTATCCTAGATAAAGGACTTAGTAAAGGAGAGAGAAAAATTGGAAACAGAGAGAAAGCAAGAAATGGGATGAAGATTTAATTTAAGACCTGCCGTTTGGTAGGCTCTAGGCCTACATGTTTTCTCTTCTTCTACCTCAGATATTTAAAGAGAAGGAATCGGGTAAGCTTCTGATTAACATGATTAATATGAGTCACGTCACGAATTGTAATTTCATCATAAATAGTAAAAAGGTCACAACATGCCACCTGAACTTGATCCTCGTTATGCCAGCGCCACCGAAAAAGAAACTGAAATATATGTCCGATATGTCTAATGTCTAATGAAGCAGGAAAATAAATTTAACGGTTTGTAAAATGACTATATGAATTGTCTATGGGTAAACTGTCAAGCGAACGAGTAACAGTAGCGTATCAGCAGAGTGTCCCCCTCGACGGATTTGACCGGGTAGAACAGCTCAAACTACCGGGCTAAAAGGTTTTATTTTCTGTAAATACAGTGGGTTGGGGGAGCAAGGGCCCCAATTTGAATCGGATGGGGTGGATTTTGAGAACACCCCCACCCTCCCCGTTTTCAAATGTCGGACTCGGCGGCGGCGGCAATCCTCAGCCTGTAAAGTTAAAGCCTACCGGGAAGATACCATTTCCCCCTCTGACAAGCGATCTCATCAGATACGCCACTGGCGGGTAATGGAGCACATTTCACAGTAGTTAAATGATGAGTATTTTCCATTAGAATGGACTTGGATCCTTTTAAAATAGATTTGAATTGCTATCTACCAAAGATAATTATTAATTAGTGATTGTTCAGTGTTAATTTATAACAATAGCTCTATTAAGCATTTCGGTTGGATCTCTTATAAAAGTAGTTTGCTATCTACTGAAGACAGCGTTCGCGTTAAGTGGTTGCCCGGTTGCCCGGGACACCCAAAATTAGCACCGGGCAACCAACATGTACTTATTTGGTTGCCCGGTGGGCAACCAATTTTTTACAAGAAGTGAAACACTTAACACATGCATTTAAATATTTTACAGAACGGGCAACCAAAAAATCTGCCGGGCAACCATAATTTCCTGCTTGGTTGCCCGGCGGGCAACCAGATTTTTTTCCTTAATTCGGACGCTGACTGAAGATAACAATGATAACGTTGAAAACACGGTCATTATTTACCAATTAGCTCTAGTGCTAGGCCTATATACAGCATTTGGTATTTCCATTACTGCATGGTTTTATTATTTATTGGCTATCCCTATATGAATTGCCTTGTCACCTATACCTAGATTGAATTTTTTTTATTGAGAGGACACAAAAGTACAAGGATATCAAAGGTGCAACCACACATTTAATTAATCAGGCCTATTGTTTACATCTCATAACTTCGTGATAAACCAAACCGATGTTACCCTATTTTTTATTGGGGTGGGTCAGAGGGGCAGAAATATAGAGCATCCTCTCCCACCATAATCCCATCCCTTCCACCTTTGCTTACAGTCTAGAACATTCGGACGTTTCATTGATTCAAAATATGAATGATGGGCATTTAGCGATCGAAATGGGAAGATCTCTGTTCTTTGTTCAGTCCGAATTTCATTTGGAATGTTCCAGAATTTTATATTATTCAATTTAACTATGACATTTTAGGAGGATTTATAGAAACATGACTTGTTTGGCCGTATAGGCCTACTTCTGGTTATCTTGGAACTTATTTTGTCTTATATGGAATGGCATGTCACCAACCAAACCGTAGGCCTAACAGCGGGGCCTTAGACCCGAACGCAACTGAATAAATGAGCTTATAATGGATAGTATATTAAAATACATGCCAGGAGAGGCTGTCCATCCCTGTTCTCCATGGCCCTATACAGCCCCCCCCCCCCCCCCCCCCCCCCCCAACTCCACATGTCGTGTGTTTGATTGCCACGTGTGCAAATACATGTACTATACAAAGTTAGACTATTATGAGATAACCATGTGAACCATTTGATAGCATCGGCTCATCGGCCCGAGGATGCTTCTCCGATCATGCCCATGTAGGCCTAGGTAACGGCACTTATAATTGATATTATGTTTGATATAACTGACTGACAAATTAGTACACCGAGTTGAACTATCTGAGAACTAGCTAACTTAACAACGATACGAAGTAATAGGCCTACCATATTCAGTAATGACAATAAATAGATAAACAGGTAGGCCTATTGGATGGACGGGCGGGTGGAACGGACTTGTACAACATCGAAAGGCCAAACAAAAACAAAACATTAACGTCTTCGGATAAAACCCGGTGTATGTCTTTTTGATCTCCTTACAATTCACTCCGATCATGGATTCAAAATCTTTCTCTGTCCTTTATTTTTTATCTTTTTTCCTTCTCTCTTTCCAAACTCCTCATAAACAATGCGTATGAACAAGCCCTCAAGCGCGGCAAAAACATAGCGGGTAACGCAGCACGCACTGACGGCTTTCGAAATAACAGCGTCGCGTATTTTAAGCGAACTGGCGCGTGCCAATTTGCGTGAAAAACAAAACACGGGATACGCGGCGCATGGGAGTTTCGCTGATCCCCTGCGGGCAGACTTTTCCATTCTACTTTGTCAATGATAACAATAAGGGATTTAAATCCTTCTAAATAGGCTTTTGGAATTTCAAAATTGAAAATTTCTTTGCATGTACTGATAGATAACACTCTGAAGTTTTGAAAAATGAAGAAAAGTGAAATTCCTGGAAAATACGAAATGACACTTGACAGCCCCCTTAAGGGAAGTGTCAACCCTATTATTTTGATGATCAACTTTTGCTTCTAAGTTTGAGAATATTGAATAAAAGTACATAAAAGTATACATTTTTAAAAAGGAAATTTGATAAGGAATCCGATGGTGATATCAATGTGATACCAAATAATAAATTTTGAGAAATGAACCAAAAAGCAATTTTTTTACCCCAAATTTTTCAGACAGCATAACTATAAAATAAAAAATGGTAATTTGTTCTTATATACGTTTTTGTAAACAAAACAATTTTGTCTACATGTAGGAGGCAATTTTTTCTTTTTCCAAAATAAAGCTTGGTTTTGGAAATATTGCTAAAACATCGGAAAAGTGTAAAAGTCGTGTTTTTTGCATACATTCCGCTAGAAATGGATGCATATCTCGAGTTTAAAATCCAAAATCGAAAAAATAAAAAATTGCCTCCTAGCGCTGAAAGTCCTCTACACAATGGTAGTAAAAGCTTACCTGATAGTTTGATATATTTTTAGTTATGTTGTCTGAAATTTCGTAAAATTACTTCAAATTTGAACTTCTTAGAAAACTTCGATTTAGTAAAAATATTGACATTTTCCACCATTTAAAGCTAAATGTTCACGGAATACACGGGCGTGTGACCTAAAAAGCGAGTATACTATTATGAACAATCATAATAAACTATCAGATTCAATTTGTATTGTCACAATGTGAAGAAATTGGAAGAAAACTGAAATTTAAATGATCGTAAGATTGGCCTTTGTTTACATTTTTAGACATTGTTTAGCGCTCTTTTGTTTTTCGCGTCTACGTCGCGGATATTAAGCGGCGCGTCTAGTATTACGCGCGGGGAGTTTCAGCGCGCGACGCAATGATCGAACAGCTGTCGCAGCATTTGAAAAGCGCGGACCTCCGCTTAAATTCCCGCCAAATAACCATGCGCCTTTTCCTGACTCAAACTTACCAAAACAACAATTTAAAATCACCCAAAAGAACGGGAAATGATCGCTTACGATTAGTTACTTATGATGGTAATGATAGAATACATATAAAAGTATTAAATAATAGAGAAATATGAAATTCAATTTTTGAAACAAGTGCCGGGTTGACACTGCCCTTAAATACTTTCAGTAAGATCTTTAAATAAACAGACAAAACAGGATAACTCTCCCATGTAGGCATATAACTCACACTTTAAGACTTTCATCAATTCTACTATGGTGAATCTAATTGCACTTATTTCGTTTTTATAATAATATAACGTCCTAAAGTGCCTACTCGTATAAATGCATTATATTTATCTGTAACAATATTGATAGAGGTATCTGTGTCGTGTCGTGGCATTAAGCACGAACAATGAAAGCAACCTTTGCTATAAAGCCAACAATATAATGCATCATGATGAATAGTCATTAATATTCTATATTGACTTTGAGCTTCAGTGCAAATATATAACTATAAAGGAAAACAATATAAATCAAAGCATTTGAATCATGGCGATAATCTTAGAGCTAATATACTACCCTTTCCATTCAACATCAATGATGATATGCATTATGGTTATTAGAAAATATCTGCTGAATTTATTTACTTAAATTGTGAGATAGGCTTTTACGACGGGTATTCATAATATAAGTTAAAAGTTTAACGGGTTCGCTGTCGGACGGCGAACCCGTTAAACTTTTAACTTATATTATTTACTTAATTAGAGCATCAATGCAGAATATAACACACAAAAAGGAAAACATAAGTGATTATCATTTTGAAATTTTGTCTCCTTCCTGTTTTTCCCCTGTACCAATATGGAATGAAAAACCATGAATTAATTCAATCGTTCAAAATAAACAGTAGTGTTCTATTTGTAATTGTCATGCAACCAATGACCTTTCTTTTCGTGAACAAATATGTCACATATGCCATGTACAGTCCTCTAAAAGCGGAATAAATTCACTAATCCCATAAATCAAGCGATGATTTTGAAAATGGCTCCGTATCATGCGTGCAAAAGTAAGTGTTTACCCCTGAGAATCCATGCGTATCAGATGTTGTCCATTAACCCCCTGAGCACTACCTGTCTATTTCGCAATGTGCATGATTGGCTAATTTCAAGATAATACTCATTTGAATGACCAATTGAAATACTGCTTCTATGATATTTCACTCCAATCTTTATCAGGGATTTCACTCCAATCTTTATCAGGGAATTAACTCCAATCTTTATCAGGGATTCAATTATTCTAACATTGTCTCTGCATGATTTGTGCAATAAAAGATGAAACCATAGGTAGTTCTGAGGAGGTTAAATCTCCTTCATACCACTAGAATTGTGCATCTCAGGGTGAAATTCTGTGAAATGGTGAAAGAGTAGATTACAGCAGGCATGATGTTTCAGGCGTGCAGCTTATACGGCTAAATCGACGATGTTTTTGGTAGTCCTACCATAGGACTGACTGCCACTGGACTCTATTAATAGTTAAGCCTTTCAATTCTGATAGAACTACTGACAATCCAAGAACCACCACGCTAGATTTCCAAATAATCTAGTTTAAATAATCAAAGTATTTCTTTAAATATATTGATTTTTGAAGAAAAAAGGGCTGTACTTGAAGGACTAGCTTAACTGGTGATACAGATGCATTTGGCAGGCAAAAACTCTCATATTGTAGAAACAAAGTTGAAAACCATAAGAAGCTAGATATGGCTGCTTTTGTACAGTACATGTATGTTTGACCTCAAGTGGTTATTATTTTGTCATTGTACAATGTATAATGTGCAACTATAGGCCATTATTGTTATGGGAACCTGGTCATATATCTACCATTAGCGTATTTTATGTAATCTGTATCTATTTCATGATAGTGCATTGGCTAGCCACCTCCATTCACACATGTTCAAATTAACCCGCGGCTATGTTTTTGTGCGTATCGGGGTGGGGGAAAAAGTGCTATTTTTTTCACCTGAAAAATTACCCAGCACCCCCCGGGATTTGATCGCGGGACCATCCGCACCAAAGTCTGTCCCTCTACCAACTGAGCTAAACTCCCAGGGCATATGTGGGCAGCAACTTCCTGCCCACATATGCCTGTGGTAGGTGACGTCATCGAGGCAATGCAGCAGCACGTGCTTGGGGATCTGGCTGATCGTGCTTGGAGATTGTTTCTGGCTGTGAGTTTTTGTGAGATTTAGCAGGGTTAGGGTTAAGGCCCAAAAGTCGGTGGGTGGGGGGTGAATTTTTGTTGTTGCCATAGCGAACATACATTTTGTAGGCTACATGTCCAAAAGTTGGGGGTCATTCACTCACACTCGGGGGTTAATGCTACCCCTGGGTTGAAATTGTTCCACAGCAAATATTTGGAATTTGACTTGTCGTGCATCTCGCATTGTTAGCAATCAACAGAAAAATGCGAAGTCTCCAGGAATATGGCAGCAAATGCTTTTCTTGAGAATTCTGAATTTTCCCTCAATTTTCAATTTTTTTCTTCTTGTTTTACTTTTCTTCTGAAGTCATACTTTACCCCATAATCAAATATTACCTATGAATGATGAGTTACACAGATGCCCATAAAACCCAAGGGTCGGTATGCACAAAACAAGTAAAATGGGTCTAACTTTAGACCTATGATGAATATTCCTTCTGGAAGGGCCCTTTTATTCTTTCATATCCCTTGTATTACTTACTTTACTTTACTTTTTGGTGTCCACGCCAACTTGGTTGAGTGATGCCATCCTTTGCAAGATTTGGTGCCATTTGCTTCTGTCTTGAGCCTTTCTGCTTGCTTCTGAAGTCTGTTGCAGTCTGACGAAATACTATCCATCCATCTCTTAGCTGGTCTACCTCCAACAATTGCAACTTTTGGGTATCTTTGAGGGTTCATACGCTGTATGTGTCCATCCATAATTCCTTGTATACTCCCTTACAAAGTTTAGAAGTAAAATTAGACTCTCTGTATTAAGCTTAAATACTAACATGTATTGCCCCTTGTAAAGTTCCATTTATAATGCAAAATGAGCTCACCTAAGCATAAAAAGGTCCTTTCGGGGAGGACTATTCCCATTTAGACCCAGACCCAGTCTTAAGTTTTATGCATACAGACCTAGATGTTTTACAAGCAAGGCTGTTGTCATATCTAAAAAATTGCATTGACCCTAACTTTAGTACACCACATGGCAACAGATTTCTTTTCCGACCCCAAAAATTCACCAGAAAGGTCACCCGACCCACCGGGATTTGAACCACGGACCTCCAGCACCAGGGCTCAGATCCTAGCCACTACACCACGGCTGTCAGTCGACACTCGGCGAGTATATTCGCCTCGTTATATAGCCTGGGCCCGTTTTGTAGCCCAAAACATGCACGCCGGGTTATAAAAACATTTTTTCCGCCCAGTTGCCGTGTGGTGTAGTAGAGTTAGGGATTGACGTCAACACCATATGGATAAGGGCATGGGTATCAATCACATGGACATCACACAAATGTAACATGGTTATTCCATGGACACCACTAGACTGTATCCCTCATGTTTTCATTATTTACACCCGGCCCTTACGAGGGTGCTCAAAATGTGAAGACTGAAACGTAGCGTTGTAGCACTGCGTGACACAATAGGGCACACGGTTTACCTCCTGGGCGCTGCGTGACAATCGTTCGATGCTCTACATTTGAATTGGACCAATCAGGTGGTATATCTGCTGTTGCTTGGCACAAATGCACATACTCGTCATTCGTTCGCATATTCATATACAATAATTACTTGTGGAATTCCACAATAACCCGCACACTTTTTCCCCGTGTTCTTTTCCCAGTCTCTGAATTTGGTCCGCCATTTTTAAAGATGGCGGTCATATAGAGGGACACAGGGACCCAGTCTAGGACACCACATGGTTAACACATGCAATTGCAAGGTCACCTGTAGTGTAAATGGAAACAACTGGTTTTCTTGAGAATTTAAAATTTCCCTCAATTAATGACATCATTGAATATATTTATGCAACCAATTTCTTTTCTAGCAGTTTGTCAAATATTGAATTAATTTGATCCGAAAAAGACAGATGACAAGAAACAGTTGGCTATATTGAGTTTATTCTGACCATGTACACGCCCATTGCTATGCATACATTGTTTGTTTGCTCCTCAACCATTTGACCTTATAATAAGTTGATCTACATAAGCCTGAAATTGTCAATACAAATTTGTTAGGTAACATGAGTCGCTTTTAACAGTGTGACAACATCACTTTGCCACGTCTAGAACAAACCAGTGGCCACTTGCTTATTGACAGAACATTTTTACGAGGTTTTCAATTTTCATGAACGGGAGATGTAAAATAAATATATTGTGCTTATTACTTATTTAAATAAACTTAAATTTATTGCCTGAATCTTGTAAAATAAAAAAACCTTGAATATGATATGATTTGAATATTTTGCTGGCTTTAATAACTTGACTTTTGAGTGGAAATTAATGGATGAAAGCTACCAAGTTATCATTTCATTATACAGCAGACTTAAAAGTAAGTTTTTTTCTTCTTCTTCTTATTATTATTACAGAGCATTTATAAGGCGCTTTTCCAAAAAAGATCAAAGCGCCATACACAAAGCGCCATACACAATTGATATAGGTCCTCTACCATGTCTCATGCTGATATAAGAATCTGAATTATCCAAAGGCCTGGATATAGATGGTTTCATCCTCCACACATGTCAAGAGGCGGCAGTGTAGGTTTACTGAAAAGGTTCTTTCCTTTTTAATTGATTGTCAAATGATGGATGATGATAAACTAAACCTACACAAACCCTTAACAGGAGACCATATTTTAATGATCTTAATCGTTACATCATTTGATCATATAGTTGGGTATTACTATTAGGTCCAAATAGATGATATTGCCTGCAAGTGGAAAATTGATAGATTAAGTTTAGCCCCTACAAGATAAGAGCAGTATCATTCTTGGAGTTCCCCGCTTACGCAATTTGCATCAATACTCCTGTAGTAAATGCAGTGCACCGCAAAATATCTATAGCATTAATTTTAGAAATAAATGCTACCTTCAACCTTCATTTCTGTCCAAAGTATTTTATTTTCATATAGCTTGGTTTGTTTTGGGTAACATTTCAAACAAAAATTTGTAATATTCTGTGTACTTGATTGAATGTATCAGACACTGGACTAGTTCACTGAACTATTTTGTTTTGGGTAACATTTGAAACAAAAATTGTAATATTCTGTGTACTTCATGGAATATATCAGACACTGGACTAGTTCACTGAACTATTGGGTTTACTTTGGTTACATATTACATAGTAAGTTTATTATGAATTCAAGCCAAAGGCTACAGCTGGACCTGTTAACAGATCCCACAGTAATATTAAAACAATGTTTTTGCTAGCAATGGTAACATTGGTCAAAGTTACATTCTAAACCCAGGCTTACGTGACAGGAATTTCCAAAATGTTATTGCGCATACATGATGAAATATATTGTGAGCATGATATTTTGCCATTAAATGCCACTGCTATGCTTGAATGTTGCAATTCAATTACACACAGATAATATTAGTTTATACAAAGTACAAATGCTATGGCAAAGTGCATTTGGTCGCAGCTCATTGCATCGCAGCTCATTGTATGTTGCATGAGTTTTAAGGCTAAAAAGAAAAGAAATGTTTGGTTGACTAGACTGACCTATTACTTTGCAGGCCCAAACTTTTTAATGTTTCTTCAAATGAGCTAAACATCTTGAGTAGATAACAACATTACAATGATACAACAAGAAACTATCTTGAGTAGATAGCAATTGTATAACAATTTGTAATGATGGATAATGTTGTAACACTGTTATGGACTATCTTCAGTAGATAGCAAAATTAAAACAAATCATAAGTTTCAGAATATCATAACACTACAAGGATTTGCTATA
This sequence comes from Ophiura sarsii, assembly GCA_035610835.1. Lineage (NCBI taxonomy): Eukaryota > Metazoa > Echinodermata > Ophiuroidea > Amphilepidida > Ophiuridae > Ophiura > Ophiura sarsii. The sequence goes on from CM069443.1 coordinate 25,783,012, forward strand.
AACTTTGCTTAGTCTTCAGTAGATAGCAACGCAACAATTGTATGTTATGAATTATCTTCAATGGATTGCAACACTAATCAATATGCTATTAGCTATCTTCAGTAGACAATAATAGTATTATGATATGCTATGAGCTATCTTCAGTAGACAGTGATAGTATTATGATATGCTATGAGCTATCTTCAGTAGACAGTGATAGTATTATGATATGCTATGAGCTATCTTCAGTAGACAGTAATAGTATTATGATATGCTATTAGCTATCTTCAGTAGCCAGTGATAGTATTATGATAAGCTATGAGCTATCTTCAGTAGAAAGCAACATAAAATCAATATGTTATGAAGGCTTTTTTTTAGTAGAGAGTTCATAACATATTTTAAGTAACATTAAAACATTGTTATAAGCCAGGCATGAGAGAGAATTCCTTTATTTTGGACTAAATGTCCGCACTCTCTTTTAATTTCAGTCCAGTTTGGGCTTCTTCGACCAATTTCAAAATTTTTTGTCAGGGTTTTTGAAGTATGTTTGTTCTCAAGCCTAATAAAATATCTTCAGTAGATAGTTGATAGCACATTGCTACACTGTTATGCTATCTTCAATGGATAGCACTATTTTGGCTGCCCCTGAGCAAATACATGCACACCCTTTTGTATGTCATAAAATCCTGTTCAGATTTGATTGCAATGAAGCTCCTATATTATTTCCTACTATTCATTCTTGCTCTCTCTCTATTGAGAGTAATATACTTCAGTTGCCCTCATTTTATTACACACACACACAGTGTACAAATTGTGAACCTAGGAAGTGTTATCTTGTAATGAAAATGAAATGACTGTGACCTTACCAGTTGTACCTTATTGTGAGTCTTACAATGTGGAGGTTAAGTTTTATTAACCAATTTTATTGAACAAACCAAGAGGTACAACTAACCTTACAGAGTATTATTAAAATAGGCCTTGTGTGTGACCCCCTCTGATAAGTGGTAGCATATAATATACTGCCCTCACTTGTTTTGGGATCACATAGCAACTATCATCATGGATGTGTGCATAGAGCCTCCCTGGGTCTGAGTCTTACAATTGGATTTTAATTGCGAGCAAAAGAGTATTTGATGAGAACCCTGACAAACTAGTTGTAGTACCAATACAAGCTATTTTGCAATTCTGTTTAAATTTCAATAACATCAGATTGATCATTTTCTTATTTGAATTTTTTCCATTGATTGCAATACAGGGCGAGTCAGAAAGAATGGGCAGTATTTAGCGAAAGCGCCATAGACATTTTTGGGCCTGCATATTTAAAACCAATGATAGCGCGCGCTACAAAGACCACATATTTGGCTTTCATTCAAAAAAGGTTGTTGCATCATAATGTAACAACAATTTGAGAAGAACCCGTATTTTAAAGCCAATCCATGGAATGGCAAAAACACATAGTATTGTTGACTGGCTTATTCAGAGATGCCAATGAATGAGAGTGAAAAAATATGAAAAGGCATGTGAATGTTATATACAAAATCTTAAAATGACTGGAAATAAATAGAACTGTGGAAATGTGAGTAATAAAGCCTGAATTGAAGAAATAAAGGTAAAAAGAGGCATCTCAGCTGATGTAGAAAGCGAACCTCATTAGAGTACATTATAAAGAATGGCTTGATAATTTGACCATCCCATGGATTGGATTCAATATTTGGGGCTTTTATAACACTATAGGTAGGCATGATCACAAAAAATTCAAATTGCTCACATTGATCTGAAACATTGATTTTATGAAAGCTTGTAAAATTTGCTTTAAAATGAGGGGTCAACCATTCCTTTACGGCCAGTATAAGCTGAGTTACGTCGAAATATGTGTCGCAAAATTGACATATTTTTATACAGGATTTCAATAGAAAAGTGGTTAAATTTAAATCCCTGATTGTCACCTTGACATTTAACTCTGGAAACACTAACCATTGTGTTTTTATTTCTTTGATTTACCCATTTTTTCATTTATTCTACTAGATACAGGTCATATGACAAGTTCCGCAACCTGGATTTGCTGTAGAAGTGTCGGCAAAGACGAGTCGCCGAAAAAAAAGCGGCAACCATGTCTTACAATTGACCAAGCCCATTATTTGGAGCCCAAAATTACACCAGAATCCACCCAATTTCTACAAATTCCATTATTTTATCACCAAGACTGGCATTTATGCTCAAGGAAGAGAAGGATATGTACATATTTATATACAAACTATCACTTATAGACAATTTTGACCACAAAATAGTAAAATTTTCAAGTATTTGGGCAAATTTAGAGAATTTTGGTGATTTGCAGCCCAATTTTAACATATTTGTAGCCCAAATCGAAGCATTAACTACGAATCGACACCGAATTTGCGCCAAATTTGACTAAAATGCACCCAAATTTGGTGTAACATTATTTTATGTTTTTATTCAGCAAATAAATGCTAATTTTCATAATAGTTTCACACAATTATGCTTAAAATACATACTTAATACTTTTAAAACATGTTGCCAACTTCTAAAAGCGTGGCACTAGCTTCGACATTCAAAATGTGGTGTGTCATATTTGACGTAACTCGGCTTATACTGGTCGTAAAGAGACGGTTGACCCCTCATTTAAAAGCAAATTTTCCAAGCTTTCATAAAACCAATATTTCAGTATTCACATTTTAGATGAGGTTTATCAAGAGAACCTATCATTAATTAGATAAGTAATTTAGTTAAGTTCCATAACTCATCTATAACATTTTCTATTTCATTTCAGGAAATGAACTATAAAGACTGAATGAAGCAAGCTACAAATGTGTCTTCCAATTTTAAACAATGCACATGATGACAATGAATGATGTTAAAGACTATTTTGTGATAATAAAGTATAATCGTACAAAAGGAAATGATTATATTTTATTATCGTTGAGTAACGTACGTCCGGTAGTACGCCTTTAATCTAATTTAATCAAGAGTAGCAATTTGTGATAATGAAGTATAATCGTACAAAAGAACATGATTATATTTGTTATCGTTGAGTAACGTACGTCCGGCACTATGCCTTTAATCAAGAGCAGCAATTTGTGATAATAAAGTATAATCATACAAAAGAAAAGTATTATATTTTATTATCGATGAGTAACGTACGTCTGGTAGTACGCCTTTAATCTTAATTTATTTGAGACCGCCTGTTTTGACGGATGCAAAAAGTGTGCAAAATAGTTTTATCATGATACTCAAACGCTAAGTTGTATGCATCACTTTTATTAAAGTTAAGATTCGGTATTAATTAAAGTTTATGAAGCAAACTAAAGAAGAAGAAAAATACAAATCGAGCGGAAGGATAAACATGTTATTATTTATTTTACTTGGCCAGGCCTAAATAAATACAAAAAGTAAATCAATAAACAAAATTTAAATAAAAAATTAGAAGAAAATGAATAGTGATAATAATTAATATGATACTAGTGGGCCTAACTATTCTAGCACAAAACTATTGAAGTAGTACTTTCATGTTACAAATAATCAATTTAATGTGTTTATTTATCAATTTAAGGCCAACTGATCATGTTATTTATATCAAGGTTGTCAATCCCCAATCAAATAGTCTCCTCCTCGTCTGATTTAGACACCTTCAATTACCATTTGTAATGGTACGCAATTTTAATAAGGCTGTTGCAGAGATTGTTTACGCACGCGCAGTGATCACCAACCCTGTCATGTCCTGACCCCGCTGTGTTGAGCGCCGCGATTGCTGTCAACACCGGCCAAACCTGAGCCCAATATTATGAACACATCGCGGAGTACAACAACACAGAGGCAGAAAAAACCATTTAGCAATTGTTAGCAGCAATCACAGGGAAAAGTGAAGGTAGCTTTAGGAAGAGAAGGCCTATCTTATTTCAATAAATTATCCGAATCCATACGAGCGTTTGTGGAATTTTGGTATTAGTAAGCTAAAGTCATCAAAATTATGCTCCGCGTAGAGCCATTATTTAGTATTTTCTAATCTCAATATACCTCCCGTTTGTCCCCAAATAAAAGTGGGTAAACCCTCATAACATGCGAAACGACCAGTCCGATACTTCAAAATAAGACTTTAATTACTTCAAACGGAAGTCGTATAATAATAAAAGCGAAAGGGAAAACCCGTATCCGGAGATAAAATCATGACGAAAAACCCACGCGGCGATCGAAAATTTCAATCATGGTTGCCGTCTGTTTTGATCATGAATGACGTCACGTGGAGCTCAAGTCCGGCGAACTTTTTAGATCTATCGTAAGGGCGCCACCGCTAGCAAAGGATATGATCGTCCCTACTATAGGGAACATGATAAAGCAATGGTCAATTTTTTTAAATTATTCTTTTGGATGAAATCCAAATTATTGGTCTCTATAGCTCTACCATTTGTTTTGAAAATGCCTGCCTAATTCTTTTGTGACGCCTTTGTGAAAAGTGCCCGTTGTTTCTGACTCGCCCTGTACTACCTGATCGTTTCAAAAAAGTTATTTCCCTGAATTATTTTGCTCACATGATTTATGCGAGTAGGAAAAATGCCTTGTATTGTTAGGGTGTACTGTTGAAATGTGAATACTCGTTCTTTAACAAACACACCTCCACCTACATGCTCGCAAGAAGTGCACAAATACATTCATACATACACAAACCAAGTGTTTATACAAGTCTGAGAGCTAGCTAATTCAATTTCAGTTTCACACTATTGACGTAACTTTTTTTCTTCTTCTCCTATCGACTTCAGTGTCCTCTTCGATCACTGTTTCACTAGGAGCAATCAATATAGCGGATCATCTTCTAATATACAAATACAACCAGAAACGCCCTGATGACTATTAATTGGTAATCTGATCATGACAAGGATTGCAGCTATAGCGCTGTATCAGAGGTGTCTCAACACTGTCCCCTAAGACTAAGTTTACACGGATACTTGGCATGGAAATTGAATACCTGGATAGGATGTTATCATACAGCATGTTCCCCCCAGAATGAGATATATTAGCCTAGATATTAAATACCTGACAACGATATTGTAATCCATTTCTGCATTTTTGTTACAAATGGGTGTTAATCTGCAGTGGGGGGGGGGGGGGGGGGGGGGGGAATTCGCTGAGAATTTAAGAAGATTTATATGTCTAGGTTTTGCCTATTAACTTTATGATGTGTTTTTTGCTTTTATGACCAAACATCATTTGAACAATAATATCAAAATTACGATACAGGAAGTTATAAACCAATCATTCAAAACGTGAACTGGTATTGAGCCACATACTCAGCTGTGAATTTGGCAGAATCAAGCCCAAAGGATTATGATGTGGACTTGTGTGTTTGATATTACCGTATTATCCCTATTAAAAGCACCCATGCCAGCACCCACCTCTTTTTCCCAATGAATTCCAAAAAGTAACACCTAATAAGCGTCCATTAGCCACTGTAGCCCAATATACGTTGTGTCCGACTGATTATCAAGTATCAATTTGCCCTCCCCTATTATTTGTACATGTGTGAGACTGGCAAGCGATGTTTCCTCTGGGTTTTCCCAGAGCTACATGTACATGTAGATTATAACAATTAAATGGACTCTTCCCTCGCTTGCTCCACTTCAGCAATGGAAACACATGCATAACAAACGTTGAATTACTGTCGGCGTATGTATACCGTCCTTTCGATGGTGGGATTATAAAAATGCACATGCACGTAAACAAACATGGACAGATTATTGATAGACGAACATGGCAAAACTAGTATAACAAATTAGTACGTTTACCGAACGAAATGTCTACATCAGGCCAATATAAATTTTAGGTAGCATTTTTGAGGGACTTGTGGCGTCGCAGGAGTACAAAGAGTAAGACCACTTTTTTCAGCTCTCTAGTCAAAATAATTTTTGGTACTCTTGATAAGATGCTCGACAAGAAACTATTCACAAACTTGCTGAATTCGACAGTGTCCACAATAAATGGTCACTTGATAAGCGCCATCCAAAATGACTTTGCTAAGCGCCGTAGTAGGATTAATACGGTACAGAATTGAACAAGCTATGCCCTTATAGGGATAATACGGTACTGAATTGAACAAGTTAATTCACGCAGCTTGTGTTTTTTCAAAACTGTCACCTAATCTTATTATTGAAATGAAATTTTCTCATACAAAGCATAGTAACTTTTTTAGAACATACTATAAAGTCTATAATCCATTATAGTTTGGTACTGAATAAAAACATTAATGCTTGCACACACTCACTTTATTGACTGATGTAATGAAGGGGAAACTTGACCTTAAAGCGCTCAATTAAATCAACACTTTTCACATATAGTCCGCATGTTGTGATACATTGTACATGGACACCACATCAGCAAGAAATACATTTGTGTCTTTGGTCATAACAACTATATCATTGTTAATTTTCTGGTTATATTATTAGGAATTGATGACAATGTCTCTGTATTGGGTTCTTCTTCATTTTTTCGTCATTAATGGGTTGAAGGGGTGAACTATCCATGCCCTAAATGTGTCACTAAAATGATCTTTGATTTTACATTATTAGCTTTTCTCCTTGTGCCCCTGGATGAGCTATAATACTACTTCTGTTGTATTCTATTATTTTATTACACATGGACGGACCCCTAGTGAATAATGGTTTATAGGCTGTTTCCAGAAAACAAACACATTTTCTCAGACTTTTTACTCATCATATTTCAAAGTTTAAGAACATGTCATTAATCCTGTTTCTATGGGTAAAATAAGCTGCCAGGTACATGTATGCCCCTATACAAAATGTCTATTTTGACAGATCACACTCCTATCCATAACGATATACTTGATGGTGAATCAAGATAACATGAACAAATTGTTCCGACAAACCATCAACCTGTCCCACACTGATGCACATTTTATCTAATTTGCCACGTCGGATCGATTGCGCGCAAGACCTTGACGCTAGACAGTTAATGGGTTAACACGCCAGTGGGTACGGTATGCTAGTTACACGGAAAATTATTCAACAAGATTATCATATATGTATGTTTCAACGGCGAATCATTACACGGTATACCCCTGTTGGCCACCGATAATAACAGCTCCAAGGCAAGAAACAGATCCTATCTGCTATGATTAGACTTCTCTTATAGTAATCCGCACATCCTCTTAAAACAAGGATAGAGGTGTTTACTTAGTATTAATTCCGCTTCGGCAACAAGCACTTTGCAGAGGCTTTTAATGTTTTCCCATTTCTGTTATCGTTATTTTAGTTGCAAAGACTACATCACATGAATTTGTATGCAGAAAACCTGATATGGAATGGATTAGGGTTACACTTGGGACATGTATGATGCCTCTAAATTAGGTTCTTATCCCTTTAAAACATGAGAAATGTTTTAGCGGTATGATAGTAATATTAGTACCTGATATAGAAACCCTCGGGCACCCTGTGCAATTCCATTCTTGTTTTGTGAAGTAGCTAATTACCAAATGTACCATGTTAAGAATACTGCCTATCTCTTGACTTATCATGATGACAATTGCATCCCGGTTGTGAGGTCTTGAGTAAATATGCACATAGCAATTCAATTCAAGGTTTAATAAACATATCATTATCGCAGCAAAATGCTGAATTACAACAATATTTACAATATGTAATATATAGAACAATAGAAACAATATATATTCATAGAAATAACTAAGCATGCATAACACAACAACCCACCCCCCGATTGGAAACATAACTATAATGTATGATTTAAGAGTTTGACCATGTATGGAATTGAACTTCGAGCGTAACGAAATTGCTTTAGGGTTTTATTTGTTTAAAAGTAAATGCTATGATGCAGAATATGATGCCTTATATGTCTGTCTACAGCTGGAATTAAAACAAACTCTTCCATCAGTGACTTAGGCACAACTCCGTGACACTAAAACAGAATCATCTAAAACATAGATAAGTTGGCGTGATTCAGTCTTAAAACCTTAAGGAATCATACATGTACATGTACCTAAACTGTTAGGGTGACTTTGGACATCTGGTTGACTTCTAAATTATATAATTTCAAGTATTTGAAATATGTGCTTTGGTTTCTTTGAACACGGTAGGGTAGTCGTGGACATCTTACAAGAAAAATATATTTATTCATTGATTTGAATCTACACATGTCCTAGGTCACCCCACTTGTCCAAAGCCACCCAGCTACCAGGGCTTGAACTAATCGAAAGGCATCGAAGGCAATTACCTTCGATGCCCCACCTAGTAGCCTTGATGCCCTCAATTTCTGGCTATTTTTACTCTATTCAAAAGTACATATAATGGCCTTGGATAAAGTTGGTGCCCCTTTCAAATTGCCTTAAATTGCCTGCCCTTTTCATTCTTATTTCAAGGCCTGCCAGCTACACATGGTTCTCAGGTGGCTTTGCAAATCTATAACAAAACTTTTTAAAAGGGCACAACTATTTCAAATTATTGACATATTTGTTTCCATTTTTTTCTTGATATCGTTACAGGTACTGCCTTCACAGTGGAGTGGAATAATGTTCATGTATCTCATCAACAAGCTGGTAGGTTATATTCATATGATCTTGTTATCAGCTAGACATATCATTTGAATGGATTGATAACTGATGTGATGCAATCGGCTATACTATGTGTCAGCTCAAGTTGGGAGGTGACCTCAAAGCATAATACAGCACTTTCTACATTATGCCCAACATCCTTCTTTGATTGCATGGATGCAAACATTGTTGCATTGGAGTATACATGGGTGATATTAAGATTCGTTCACTAGGAACTTACAGTTTGAGGTCAATAAATGCGTATGTGTTGCTTCAAGAGAATTTAGATAAATCAATGCATGCACTCTGATGTTGATGTGTGAATAATAGCACAACCCCACAGGGGAGTGCTATTGTGAGCATATCAACGTTTGCGCAAGTGCATTGATTTTTCTACTTTTTTGAGATACAAACAATATGCATGTATTGATCTTATTCATACATGACACTATACAAATCAAAATTCACAATTTGAGCATAATTTTTATGTATATAATAATGAATAAAAACGTGTAAAAACGTGTAAACAAGATTGCTAACACCGGCAGTGAAAATCTGTGAACCCGCGATGCCTGAACAACGAATCAAAACAAAGCGTGTGGTGCGTGCATTGAGAGGCGCACACCCAGAGTGCATTAGACACTTTTAATACACTCCGCCTGTTTTTGTTTCTTGCGTTCTGATTGGTTCGACACTACTAAGAGTGTATGAATAATTACCGTTAACTTGCCCAGTAGAAACAGCTATAAAACGCTCATTACCATTAAGTTTTCTAACAGCAAAAACCTGGACAAACCAGGTTTGTTAACGGTAATTAATGCTTACTTGCCCAGTAGAAACAGCCACCTGTTAAATAGTATGGCTAAGTTCTTGTGACCCGGAAGTATACACGTACACGCTGGATATAACGCATTGTAGCTCTGCGCTTACGACGAATTTCATGTTCATTTATAATGTTTGTGTTTTAGACATGCAATATTAAAAGACAAGGAATTACGGCAGCAGTCTTTTCAAGTGGGGCAGCATTTTTGGTATAACAAAAGGTCAAATGTCGTGGCCCATCAATTAGGACGCTTGTACACTCAGCGGTAACTTTTAGCGAGTAGAACGGGGAGATTAAAAAGTTAACGGTAATTACCGTTATTTCAACTTAGCGTTAACTTTCCAATGCCTCAATAGAAACACGTTCTAGGATATGTGCTGGTGTCAGTAGCCTGGTGTCACCATCCAACTTGAGCTGCAACTAAGTATGGGAGTGTGACAAACATCAGTTGATCCAAATACTTAATTAGATAAGCCATGATACTTTTTGTACAGACCAACTGATTTCATCTGAGCCAATATTTCAAATGTCTGAACTTTTGTATATTTTCAGACCATTTTTCTTGCCGATTTCAACCTTTATCTTATTTTAACACTTTCATGTGTCTTATGCCTGATATATATGTAATCTAAAATGAAATGACTTCTCTTGTGGCCTTATGGAATGACCATTGATCTGGAGATCCAAAATTTGCTAATTCGATTCCTGCAGTGTAAAGGGTTTTGACCCGTATCTTTGCTGCAAGTTCACAATGGCAACGATGGATATTTTTACCTTGGGAATCAAGATGTATATTAATCTATCAAATAAATCAGTAGCATGTCTGTTACACAACTAGATATTACATAGCTGTTTACAAACTGAATATTATATAGTTTGATAACGTTTGACATTTACAAATATACGTCTTCACTGCGAGTATGCCTGTATGACATTATGCCCCTTATCTTTCGTAGTGATGTTAAGAATGATTTGCCTTACGGCTGTGTGCTAGTATTCTACATTGCACATTCAAGTGGTCTGTTATGGATTATGTGTGTTGGCTCAGATTCGATTGTGTACATTTGATTGTGTACTCACATAGAATATGGTCATGAATGACAAATCATATTTCTGAACTTTTTGTAAAGGGGAGATGAGAGACATTCATCAGTTAAGGTTTGTCTATGGTGTAAAACTGCACTATTTCTGTCAAAGGATAAACATATTATACAGCAATAAGTTATAAATGTTTCTCTGTATGATTGGGCTTTTATCATATTCTTACGTCACTTTCATTGGCATTTTCAACTCCTGCCCATTATGTGTTTCTTATTATTATGCATGTTTTCTGAGTTGCAGTGAACCAATTGATTGGCCCATCAGAGCTCTTAGTCTTAGTAGAGCGTTACCAGTTTGATTTCTAATCAGTCAGTTTATTAACCTTGTTAATGTCTGTTGGGCTTTTGTTCACTTTGCTCTTTATAATATATTTAAAAAAGGAGCTTTACAGGGCCAGGTGTCTCAATACAATTGTGACCTTCTGGCACCATAATTTATTTTAAAAACTAAACAAACATATTATTATCGAGCTTCGGATATTGAAAACGAATCACACCTTCGCCTGTTTGTTTCATTGTATCTTAACTCCATTGTGAGTGCATAGCTCAGTGAAGAGTGGTTTGCTAAGCAGAAATTTTGTTATAGGCTAAAGGTCACGTTTTCCTTCTTTGAGAATCTGGGATAAAGGTTGTTTTCTGAGCGTGCATCCATGCAGATTCATACAAATGTTATATTTGAGAGTATCCTTATACCTTGGTATAAGGTTTACGTTACTATAGACTAATTATTTCATGCCGGATTTGGTTCATAAAAAGCTATTCAAATTTTTGATAATGAAGTAATATTGGTTTTCAACAACCACCAACAAAGAAAATCAAAAGTTTCCCGATTGATTGATTGATTGATTCAATTTCAAGCAAACCAAAATTGCCACGTAAAAACACACACACTATGGCTCACTTATTAGATTTCACGCCCGCCGTGTGAGTGAGTTCATAATGTGCACACCTCCCCCATTAGTAAAGCCGTGTGTAAGAGCTAGCGGCAATAAATCAATGTTATAGCAACACTTGATAAGTCAGCTAGTTTATATGGGCACAACTATTCAGCAGCACATATCTTTTTCTCTCTCGTTCTGAATGCGGGAAATCAATTATCTGCCTCTCAAATTTTATCCCATTGAGATTTTCAAGATAAAAATGTTGTGTTTGAATTGAGATGTCTATCTAAGAGCTCGCATTGCATATACAGTGACTGGACAATTTTGTTATTGGATATCGCTTTTTGAATTGGCTATATCGTAAAACGTGCCAGCGGATGTCAAGCTAATGCATTGCATTTTATGGGTTGTACTAATTTGTTACTCATGAAACAAATAGTCATTTTGAATATTTAAAAAACCCCAGATGATCTACCGTTGTCCCAATGATCCGGGACAGGGTAGGGTGTGTGTGAGAGGTAGAATAGTCTATGAGCAGTGTGATCCCCTTGAAAGGATATCTGTCTCTCAGATATTTTCAGCCTTCATGTCAATGATTTAACTGTCAATAATTGTATGGCAGGGCAATAACCTAGAGGTTACTTGGCAGAAGAAGAAAAAAAATACTGATGATATCAGTCACATTTATGAATGTGTAGATCTATCCTTGCAGAGTCTGATATTATAAATGAAAGGGGTGTGTAGCTTTGGAGGCCATCTTGGCCTCTTTCAAGGAGTAGTTTGACATAGAATCACCAGGATAGTTGAATTATCATGTTATATTTGTTTTCATGTCAAATCTAAGGAAATATCGTCTGCTCACTTTGAGATATTTCAATCCCATCAGGAATCATGTTTATTGATTCTGGCAGTGAAATGTATGCTGCAAATTCTTTGCAAGCTGGCTAAGTGATGTCTTCATTGTAATGGATTTCTACTAATGTAATGGGTAGTAATACAAAGACAGGCATTAGATAGGCTGCGCTTTAAAACATCAATACAGAAGTCAGTCCTGACTGAACAAGTACTTGACCCAGGAGATTCAGAGAAATCTCACCGTTTACAAGGCATTTCATTTCGCAAATCTTGACACGTTACATGTAGTTATGTTGAACTGTAGTAAATAGCATACTCTCTTATAAAAAAAAGCTCTGCGAGGCTTCTGTGGGGCCATGTATTTTTTTAAATGGGGCCTTAATTTGAGGTTGTTTTTCAATTTAAATCATTCAATTAGTCTAAATTTCACTGCATATTCATGATAAGGATATTTTGAACATTGCGCAGCTGAGAGGATTCTGGTGTAAACTGATGAATAACCTGTGTTTTTTCAGAGGTTTTGGTCATTGTTGTGATTGTAAATATTACCAATTTCTACCTAATAATAATAATCTTCAGTAGGATTCTTTTAGAGGGGGCCTTTATTTGAGAGATAGAGAAAACACAGATTCTTCTTACCAGAGATCAAGCCCCTATCAAAATTAATATCACCCCTATCAAAAATAAATGCCATGTGTAATTATGTAGTTTTACATTAGATTGTTGTATTAATTTGCTTAATGGAAAGCATTCAATTACATGCAATTGATTAAAGCATATCCATACGAGCCCCATTAATTCATGTCTCCTCATCATTTACTGCAAGTAATTATCTTCCAATTTTGATGAGGTTTGAGGATGAATGCTCATTGATGTATTCAATACCATAGGAGTTCACAACCCTCTGTGGGGAAACTGATATGTGAATATGACAGTATGTATGGGGCATAACACAGCCGTGTGTAACTGAGGAGTGCAATAGTTTCCCCAGGTGGGACTCTGATGTAAAGTTTACATGTCAGATAACATTAATGCATTTATAACTATATAGATGCATTGTGACGAGTTTTAAAAGTAATACGAATGTCAAAAATCTAAAGGGGTATCATCAGCTTTGCAATTGCTTGGCAAGTGTTTTTTTGCTATAGTTCAATCAGTGCCGAATTGGCGAGAAATGTTCAGTTTTTATCTCTCTGAGTGCAAAAGAGTACCCATGAGATTTTTGCCAAACACATGGTTTTGGTCATACACACGTGACACGCATTAAATGATGCACAGTGTGCTTGTATTACTTCGCTGCTGTAAGAGCGTCGCCAATTTGTAACTGATCAAACTATAGATTTGTATGTAATTCCAGTATAACCTCCCCCTTCTCATTAGCCCAGATCAGTATGAGGTGATATTGGTTTATTAAAAGAATAGCTTATAGGCTTTCACAATATCTCCTCAAACATTCATCATTTTAGTCATGAGACCACTAGATATGATGACCCTGGTTAAACATCAGACGATCAAAAGGAAATGCCCTGAAATGACACATAGGCTTTTAAAGACAATGACTGTTGCCATATTGTATTGTTCAGATCCCACAAATCACAATTCTCAGAAGGGTTAATTGATAAAATTATGAACAGTGAATTTTTATATTTAATTAGATAAAATAATACAGTCACGATCATGATACAGCAAACTTTAAGTAAAGTGCTAATTCAATTTCAACCACAGCTGCAAATGATGATGAGTTGTCAGTGCTTCAGACAGATATTAGTTTAAATTACAATTTTCTAGTGGGTATTACATTTTTAAGAGCTAAATTGTAAATTTGTGTGTGACAACCATGTTTGACACTTAGGCACCCTTTAGAGATTCAAATGTATGTGCTTGTTATAGTAGGCTGTCATTTCCTCGATTTAGTTAGTGTAGGGAAGGTGTTCAAGATGTGTTGCATGACTCCCCACTCAAAACTGTCATTGTGTCATTTATCAATTGCACGAGTTCTTGCTTGGGGGAGGATGAAAGTATAGCATTTATCGTATAATTTGTTCTTTATGGCTCCGTTATGCATTAAGTGTCGCCATGATATCCATCTGATACACTTTATTCTGTCAAAAGACTTGTTGATACATGTCAGGTGGGACTTTAGGACAATACATCTGATCAATTCTCACAAGACTCTCTACTTCACAGTGTTATCGTGCCATTTATAAGTTGTACTAGTTCTCATGTAAGGGGAAGGATGAAAAAATAACCAGTTACTTTTTGCAATATCTACAAAGTCTTCATTTAGTCAGAGACACATCTGAAGTTCAGTCGGTTCCAAATTGGCGAACCTTCTTACATCAGCTAATGAATCAGTAGAATATGGGCATGCAGAACGCCCGCATGTGGCAACATGGAACACTGTGAGTCAAATGTGCGACGCTTGCATACCAATATAGCGCGCGTGTCAGGCCTTAAATTTCGTCAATTTAGGGGCACGGCCACTTTGGCCTTAAAAATAACACATTTCGAAGGGCATCGAGGCCATGTTCTGGGGCACCAAGGCCAAACCAATATTTGAATGAAAGGGCACCAAGGCCATTTTATATTACATTATTTATACCATAATTTTACATGTAAACTTCACTAGGACTTTTATTAAATACTTTACAGCATGAAACGAGACAGTCTGTTTATTTTGTCAATCAACATATTTTAATACTGTATCATTGTCATGTTGTGAATTTGTGATGTTATATATGTACGATGCTGTTGGAAAGCAGAGCAGTGAGCAATTGCGTAGCTAGAGACAAGGTGGATACATGTTTAAAAACAACCATTAGATAGATGAAAACTTTACACCTCGAATGGACTGTCACATCGTCATTTTTGTAAAATTTTAAAGCACATTGCACCTTTCAAAATCGGATTGAACTTGGAATAATTTGATCAAAGTTAAGTTTATCGGAACCCCCAACCGCGAGCCAAAAGGGCACACGGCCACTGTTAAAAATAGGGCACGGCCATATGGCCCTGATTTTTTTACTGATCCGAGGGCATCGCGGCCAGATGCGAGGGCATCGCGGCAATGGCCGCGATGTAATTTGAGCCCTGGCGCGCGTACGATTGGATTACTTGTACGCGCACGATTGGATTACTTTTACGCGCCAAGAAATAAAAATGCATATTTTGTGCCAATTTGGAACTGATATAACTATAACACAGAGGAGTACTTTGAAGAGAAAGTGTTTTTTTCTTCTTTTCATTCATGGTTGATAAAATGTGACACTATACATTGGGTGATGTATATAAAACATGCGTGAATGCAACCTTCCGAGACAGACTCGCCTGAAGGGCAGACACTACTTTTGACTTCCATTCTGAATTAATGGATATATTGCATTTCAACAAACTTCGTCAACTGTGTATGTAGGCTATGGTCATAAATACTGGAGTATTATGGTATGGTTATGCCAGTATATTAACCATGTGGTAATAAAACTAGTTCACCAATTCAACTTTTGGGGAGGAATGGATATCATGAATAATGACCATGTGCAATGTACTGTAATATTCCAAGGCATGTCTTGAATACATGATGCCAAATGCCTGTTAATTAATTCTGGGCTTTTTGTTGGCCCATTGTCTGTTTTTTCTTGTGATCTAGAATGTTTTTATAAATCGGTTTTAGCCTAAATTCATACTTTGTCTGGTTGTTTTAATGTTGGTTCATTCCCATGTCTGAAAAAAACATCAATTTATTTCGTAATAGGGGAAACATACCAAATGAGGATGAATGGTTAATTTCACAATAATATCTATGCTACATTTGGTCAGAAACACAACTAATACAGATATTTTAAGAGACAGTTTTTGTATTATTCCTGGTTAATGTTGATAAACTGTGACACTACACAACATCAGCGCTAACAAAAGTAGTCTAAATGGATTGTGTGAAAAGTGGCTGATGTTAAATGCTTGAATGCTAGAGACAAACTTGCCTGAAGGGTAAACACTACTTATGACTTCCATGTTGAACTAATGGATACATCACATTTCAACAAACTTCCACTACTGTCTATGTATGGTTATATAGGACCCAATAATGTTTGGTGATAGAGCCATTTCCCAGAGTGTTGCAGGAAGTCTTCAGGCCTCACTGTGTGAGAATAAGCCTCAGACACTATGGTAATAAATCTAGTTCACTCATTCAACTTTTTGGGATGCATATCATGAATAATGACCATATACAAAATGTACTGTAATAGACTTTAACAAATGCCCTGCGGTTAGAGAGGAAAGATGGCATGTGTGCTGAAATTGTCTGGGATATTTTAAGCTTGCAATGACATCGGCACTCGATGGGGATGGTATGTGGGGCAACCACAAGTAGATGATAGTTGTTAGGGACGCACCATTAGATACTCAGGGGGTTGGGCATGGAAGTTTAAAAAAAAAAAAAAACTTTGCCCACTATCCAGGAAGAAAAAAAACAACTTTGCCCACCAACCAGGAAAAAAAAATAAAAATGACCCACTGCTGAGTAAAAAAAAAAAAAGATGACTCACCCAAAAGGCCCAACTCAATGTAAAGAAAACCATTAAAACCTAAAAAAAAAAAACTTTGCCGGCTTTGCTAAAAAAAAAAAAAAACTTGCCGCCTTCGGCGGCAAAAAAAAAAAAATTCCGCCTACTTCGGTGGCGAAAAAAATAAATTCCGCCCGACCCCAACTTCCATGCCCCCCCCCTGAAAATCAAATGGTGCGTCCCTTAGAATGGTTCTATATGGTTGGACTTGGTGGGATTTTTGTAATTTTGGCATTCTCCCTTAGATATTCTTTCATAATGAGGTTGGAAAGTTCATTACATTACATTACATTACATTTTGCATTTGAACTTAATTTTGTAAGTAATTTATCAATTGTAACCCATTTTAAAAATGGTGTTTATTTTACGTTTTGCATCTGAACGCTTCCATTTTGCATGTACAAGATTTGTGTGTATAACCAACCGACGTGCATGGCATGATAACTGTCTCTAAATTACTAACATCAACTCATTTCATTGTTTTGCCTGCCTGCCTGACTGACCTGCCTGTGTTTGCCTATGACCTTTGAACTATGACCCGAAGCTGGCAGTTTCACATTTCAGACGACGCTTATGAAAGATGGACGCATAATCTTTGCATACAAAAAAGTAAGTGCATGGCCTTTCAACTAATATCTAATAATGGACGACCTGTCCATGTTGTGTGCCATTTTGATTTTAATTTTATATAACTGATTATATATGAATTCATAACAATTCATACACAGCATTAACATATTTCATCAGTATTTATGTCAATTTTTAGTTTTTATTTATTGCTGCATTTACCGGATAAGGATCATTATATAATGGAAATATTCATTTGTTTCATCAGCCGATTTTAGTAACATCAATTTTAAGTAAATTTTAAATAGATTTGCTGTTGCCTTATATAGAAAGTTCCCCAACAAAATATGTAAGTTCCCCCCTAGCATACTAGAATATTTCCAAAAATATTTGATGGATTTAAATAATCTTCAGTTAGAAAGATGCACCCAATTGTTAGGCACATTTTGATACCAAATTTTTTGGCCTTGAGACAATGGAATGATAAGAAATTGTGCCATTTACCAATTTTTATACAGGAAAAAAAATGGCACTAAATCTCACTGGCTATGGCTGGTTTTGTCCATAAATTAACAGACATTTTCTTGGTGGATTTTCGTGCACAGACATGGGAATCGACCAAGCAATTATGTGCGGCATCATTTCAAGAAAATCAATAAGCAGATCATAATCTTGTGCACCAAGACACGGTACCAAATTTATTGTCTAAAATGTTTGTTAATTCTATGGAAAAAACCAGCCATATAGCCAGTGAGATTTAGTGCCACTTTTTTTCTGTATAAAAAATTGATAAATGGCACAATTTCTTATCATTGAATTGTCTCAAGGCCAACAACTTTGGTATCAAAATGTGCCTAACAACTGGGTGCATCTTTCTAGCTGAAGATTATTTAAATCCATCAAATATTTATGGAAATATTCTAGTATATGCTAGGGGGGAACTTACATATTTTGTTGGGTGTATCTTCTAGAAATCTGAGCGAAAAATAGATATCAATATGTACAAACTTCAAAATCATACTCACATCCACATCACATTCCTCTGAACAGTGACATCAGAGTGTATACCAGAAATTGCATCTCATTATATCATGCATTGACATGACACTGATTCACTAGCATGTGCCACTGTGATCAAATATGAATCTTTGATGATGTATATTATATGCTGTGTCTATCATTGAAATAGGCAGTGATACCACTGCACTAAGGAATATCAATGAATTGTAAATAAGAGTTCATAAACAAGGATATAGAGAAGTAAGTCTCTATCATCCGTCAGTTGTTGAAGAAGATTTATGAGATGGTAGACAACTGACAGATCTTAAGCAGAGGCATGCAGTTCCAAATTGGAGAGCCTCTTAACAGCAGCAAATTAATAGAGAAGAATGCAACAGACACGTCTGTATGCCAAATTTGTGTGCGAATGCTTAGATTACTTTTGAAGGCCAAGAGATAAAAACCGATATTTCTCACCAATCTTAAACGGTAGTGGTTCAATGCCATCTTTAGTAAGCCTTCCTGGTTAGTAGGGATGAACAGATCCAAGTTGATGATATTCTTTTTTATGTTTCAAAGTCAACTTCCCAATTACTGTATTACGTATTACTAATATTGCTAATAATTACACCATTTGACCTTGAACCGTCCATGATTACACACCCTCAACTAATGGCATGAGCTCCTCATATTCTCAGTTTGAATAAGTACAGTGAACCAACTAGATAGACCCTGTATAAATACAATCTCTCCTTTGTCAGAAGGTGATTATACAAGTATGCATCTAATCATGAAAGTATGCATCTAATTAAGCCAAGGTGTGAGGAATCACACTGTTAAGATCATTTGTTGATTGAACTTTGCCTTGGATATTAGTATTATTACACATTTCTCCTCATCTAGTACAAACTGTTTTTCAAATTCTTAGAAGCCGCTCGTCAGATAGTTTCAATTAGCCACCCATTTTGCCCATCATCATTAAAATGACAATAGCTGTTTAATGCATCAATATTAACTCATGATCACCATTAATATGTCCACGAATGCTATGTGTACTTATACAAACCTGACACACACTTAACACAAACAGTTTGACTATACTCTATGTGGCTTCCTCTGGACAGTGACGTAACTTACTAGGCGCAGCTTTTACGCACGCGTATGTATCTTCCGCCTTTCAACGCTTGTGTGTAAACACCAGCACCGCGAGTAGGTGAGCGCATTATGTGCTGCAATAAGTATAATACGCTAGTTACGTCACTGTCTCGTGATGGCCAAATAGACTATAGCTAATTTAATTTCACATTTATGATAATAATGTTTTGTAATGCACACATTATCCATATTAAGGGATTCAGTTGTGTAATTTTGAGTGTTGCCGGTTTATTTGCAGGTGCCTATGTCAGCCAATGACATCAGTGGAGGGAATGGACACAAAGTGACCGTTGGCGTGTCAGACGGTTTCTATATCGACGAGCCTGTCGCTAAAGGTACGATTGTGAAGGATAGATTGGGTATGATTTGTATTAGACATCAAGGGATATTCAAACAATACTGGCGCTTATATTGATCACAATCAACTACATGAAAAAGTTAATGGGTATAGAACAATGAGATTTAAAACTAGTTGCAGTAGATTTAAAACTAGACGCACTAGTCTTGACCAGTCTTGTTGAGGAAAATTCAGGTCATCTGGGTGTTAACCATTCTATACCTCTGATTATGACTGTCATCATGAACTATGTGGAGTGTGTTGACTTACTGTTCAGATCAGAAGCGGATTGCGGAGTATTGAAAGCCCTTTCAGCAAGGTATTCTGTAAATAGGCTTGTAACAAGCAGTGGTGTTACCCACCTACCCTTCTAAAAATCAGTGATGGCAAGACGAGCTAGATCACATTTTATTGCAACTTGCAGACTCGAAGGCAGGTATTAAATTATGAAACTATGCCTACAGGGATTGGTGGTCTGGGACTATGTACCTCTTTTGGATCTCTTACGGAATCGAGATGTGGGGGGGGGGGGGGGGGTGGAAGGGAGCAGCCGGCCACTGCAGACTGTTTTAGTGTATATGAATATTAAAACGGAAGTTCTGTTTTAGTGTATATGAATATTAAAATCATGCATGTATTGGGTTAAGAGACTGCAGCATTAACATATTGTCTCTGTTGTTCTGGCAGAATAGCGTATCTCCATATGGGCCTTCAGCACATATAATAATTCCTTTGTATAATCTTTGGGCAGTGTGCTCTAAACATGTTTGAGGGCCAAAACACATCTATCAAAATCTTATAAGTGCTCTTGCCCCTAAACATGTACAAAGCAACACTTTTTACGCATAACCATTGGGCAGTTTTTTACTTTATAAATGCTGAAGGGCTGGAAAAACATACAAGATTTTGACAGAACGGTGACGATTTATAACTTTTAAGATTTATTAATTCAATGCACGACATCACTACAAAGGAGATGAGGATAGGCCATCCACCTTATTAACTATTCTTATGATTTGTTGAGTGATAGCCAGTGAACTACAAAAAGACAGATACCTTTTAGGCAACATAGTTGATTCATTACTATTTAAAGCTGATCATGACATTTGTATGTTAGGAAGTATCGGCACCATTGTATTTTGTTTATTTATCCCAATTTTTATAATAAATTTCAATGCGTTGTTTTCCCCCTATTTTCTCAGGTTCAACGACCATCAAGCGAACCATATACAGGTATCATACTGTTGACTTAAACAAGACTCAAGTAGTCAGTAACAGTGCCTTCATGCTTACACCTTTATTAAGTAAGTACTCAACCTAAATGTGTCAAGGTTTAAAGATATACAGTGCACAAATAAGACACTTATACTAGGTGATAGAAATGGTCACAACTCAAATTATAGCTCCAAATAATAACACTAAATTATGGAATTGGTAAGAAAATGCTCTTTAAGTTTGAGACATTGTGCGCATAATATGGTTTAGTATTAAGGTAGGAAGTTACAGTTAAAAGAGCGAGATAAAGTATAATTTTCAATGTTTTGCACTTGGCTTATTCAACATACGTGCAGTCTTGGTGATGTGTAGGCTACAGGCAAATTATAAACTGGTTGTGATAACTCACTGGACATTAGTGCAATGTGTACATGTAGCAGGGTTGTTTCCTGTGATCAATACTACCTACATGCATACCTGTCTTACCATCCTATCAGCTGATATTAGAACACCAACAAATGATATGATGGATATACTTAAATGGGTAAAACTTGATAAAAGATGGCATAATCACCTAACTCTTATTGTGTATAAATGTTTGAGAAATTTAAGTCCATCATACATATCTGCCCAATTTGAATTTGTTCATAACAGCCATTCACATCTTACAAGAAATCACACCAGTAATACATTGGCTGTGCCAAAATTTAAATCCAATTCACGCTTGCGCACATTTCATGTTAGGGCAGCATATGCCTGGAATAGCCTACCAGCAGCAGTCAGAATTGAACTGGAGAACATGACCGTGCACCAATTTAAATCTAAGATTAACGGACTCTAATTGTGTGCAAAGTATATTATTTTGCTATTTCTGTTTGATTCATGTATTATGTGTAAATAGTTGAACTTTGTAAATACTGTATTATTTTCTGTATGATGAGGGCCTGCTTGGAAAGCAGTGCTTGACACTGAAGCTGTTTACCCTCAATAAAGAAAGATTAAACAACAACAAACAAAACAATCCAACATGTTAAAAAGCTAAATACACAAATGGAAAATGTCCGACCAATCAACCTTTACCCGTAAAACAGGTTTTTGTTGTTGCCTTAGCAGAAGCTTTCTTAATAGTAAAACAATCATCACACGCAATATCTTAAATTGAAGATAAGAAACTATCCTATTTTTTATAATTTGAAATATTTAATTTTGAGTGCATTTACATTTTGGTTGATATTATCCCATTTTACTGAATTCTTAATTTGTTCAGTCATTTTGGGACCCATTTTGGGGGCCATTTTGGATTTTTAACTGTGTTAACAAAGCAAAAATTTAAGAATCTTCAAGTTTTTAAAAGTGCCGGTACCCGGACTTGCAGAGACACTGTATAACCAATCAAGTGTACTTTTTTTCGCACTGTATTTTTACAACCAGGGTGCTATTTTGTACATCTCCTATGGGGGTTAGTATTTGGGGTATGTTGTTAGATTGCGTAAATGTGTCAAGACATGGAATCTTTACACTCTGTGGAGATCATGTTACTCGCATCTTTTTTGTAAAATGATATTTTGGATGACTGAAATAAAATCCAGATGGAATTGATGCTGGCTTTTATATCATCACACGGCCTAATTTTCATTGTATTACTAAATTTGTCAGGGGGAACAATGTTAATGACATTGGCTACTATTTTAAAAATGCTGTAACCTCTAGTGTGGTATGGATGGCTTACTGACAAATGAGTTGACTGTGTAAGAGCTGCTTGATATGCCTCTACCATGCACATTATTTTTCATCAAGCTCAGCCTTTGTGGCCCGAAAAGACCAAGGATCCTGTGTAACCTTAGGCTATAATCAGTTCAATACTTTCTCAAACCGAGCGAAACCCTGGCATTCATCCGAATATTAAATGCACAATGCACAGTATAATGATGCATGCCATGCAATAGCAATTGGCGCACTTGCATAACAGGAGTTGCATATTTTAAATCAATTTGCAATTTTGGAGTGAAGTATAATGTCTCTATTGTGTGTTAATTTTCCAAATTAGTATAACGCTAAACCAGCTAACGATGTTTTCTTTGAATAGAAATTGGATAATTATTGCTCTGATATTTTAGGTAGGGTAATACGCATTCATTTGGTTATGTATATTGCATACAATCCTGATATATGTTTTGTTGTAATTTGTTTTTTCCGCAGCCTGTAACCAATTCACAAATTGTAACAGTTGCTTATCAGTGTCATCGCCAATTAGTTTTAACTGTAACTGGTGTAGCGCCATCAATCGTTGCTCCAGTGGTTTTGACAGGTATAGACAAGACTGGTTAGAAGCTGACTGTATAACAGAGGTAGGTATAGGAATCAGCATAATGACTCTGATTCATTGTTTTGTCAGTAACTGTTAAGAATCAAACCATTTTACTCTGGGACCTTGGAATGGGGCTACACCCCCTCGTGTTATTCCTTGGTTCCAGAATGAAAATGTTTTAATTCTTCACAGTTACTTCTAAACAACTGATACGCAGTCATACAGTTAAGCCCACAATTATTCATACCCCTTGAAAAATATGTGTTTTTGCGTTTTTCTCATATCTATACCAGCTGGAGTGGTGGAACTTTTGCTTTACACTAAAGACAATTAGTTTGCAAGTACAGGGTGTCCCAAAAGTCTATGCACGTTTTTGAAGAGTCATATCTCATAAAATATAAATCATATGGTATAAATGTAACCATATTTTGATAGACGAGATTTGGGAAATTATTTTGATATAAAAAACAACCCTATTGGTGAACCCACAACATTATAAAACTGGTTAAAAGTTTTTAGCCATGTGAGACCCACCAATACCAAATACCACACATTGTTGCTAAAACCAGGTGCGCATAAATTAACGGTATGAAAGCAACGTTGCGCATTAGTCACAGTTCACTGCTTACCTTGCAACATTAATGTTATTACCAAACTCGGTCACTCACAACATAAATAGGCGTAGTAGACAACATTGCACAGCAAAAGTCTTCATTCAAGATGGTTTACAGCATAGATAAGCGAATACAAATTTTATGATTCTACGCTGAAACAAATTCAGTTCAACTTACTCAACAAAAGTTCAGAAAACATTTTAAAGTGAAACGCGCACCAGGAAGAATATCCATTCTTAAGTTGGTGGATACATTTTTGAACACAGGAACTGTGCATGATTTGTCTCGATGTGGTAGAAAAAAAGACTGGAAGATCAACAAGTCACATTGATATCACAAGACATGCAGTAGCCAAAAGTACAAAGAGATCTATTCGCTGTATGATGTGTGTGTTCACTTTTCTGTTACGTTATTCAATTTTATAGGTCTGTGTTTTTGCATTAGCACACGTCACTGTATAAATGAAAAACAATTAAACTAGATTTCACTATAGAAACGAAAACTATGTGTAATATAGTTAGTTATTATGATGGGATCACTGTAATGTAAAATTTTAAATATTACAATTGACGGATCA
The DNA here is from genome assembly GCA_035610835.1 of Ophiura sarsii. Taxonomy (NCBI): domain Eukaryota; kingdom Metazoa; phylum Echinodermata; class Ophiuroidea; order Amphilepidida; family Ophiuridae; genus Ophiura; species Ophiura sarsii. The sequence continues at coordinate 25,807,559 of CM069443.1, forward strand.
CTTTCCGTGTAACCAACTCTACCCTTCTTTTTGTTAATCTCAATAGGTATTGATTTATGAACTTTATTCCTCCGAAGTATAAAATTACATTTTTGCAGTAATACATATTTTACATCTAGGGTGGCATTACAAGCAGATGTTATTCTAATGTTTGGTATCAAAATTATTTCCCACATCTCCTCTTTCTAAATATGTATTCATATATTCAATACGACTTATATTTTGTGACATACAAAGCTTCAAAGTCGTGCATAGACTTTTGGGACACCCTGTACAAATCAATATATTTGGGCTCAACATTTTTTTGCATAACAATAGAATTGAATAAGAATTGTGTTTTTATGCCTGTCCAAAATTATTCATACCCCATACCAAGTCTCAGGATTGAGGCCACTTTTTGTGATAATACACATGTATTTGACATTCCAAACATTCTTTATATTGTGTGATAGGCTTTTATATTGTTATGCAATTATTCCATACAATGTGGATGCATTACAAATGTGTCCTATTGAATGTACAGTGAGGGATATTATAGGACAACACTCTAGCTCTTTGACAGCATGGCGAAGGGGATCAAATAACTCAGTGAGGACCTTTTTTGTGCATTGTGAATGCTCACAAAGAGGGGAAAGGCTACAAAGTTATTTCGAAGCAATTTCAAGTGCCAAATTCCACCATAAAAAGCATAATTAGGAAGAACAAGACAGTTCAAATCAGTTCAAATCAGTTAAAAACCCTGAAGAATACAATCGGAAGCCAACAGTGTCCCCTTGTTTGACAAGAAAAGTATGGTGAAAGGCCAACAACAATCCACATATCACCGTCAATGCTCTCCTGAACAACCTTGGTGAGTCTTGGACCAAGATATTAAGGCAGACACTCCAGCAGACATAGTACACAAGAGTTCCCCGTGGACTCCGACCAAGAAAGACTCCTACTCCTGAAAAGAGACAATGAGAAACTCATCTAGCATTTGCAAGAGCACTTCTGGACAAAGATCCAAGTTTTTGTTCTTCAGTGTTGGGGTTGCTTAAGATGCAAGACAAGTTTCTCTGTGTCTCTTTTAAGGAGTAGAGTCTTTCTTGGTCGGCCTCCATGGAGACCTCTCATGTGCCATATATGCTGGAGTGTCTGCCATGATATCTTGGTCCAATAATTGCCAGGGTTGTTCAGGAGAGCATTGATGGTGATCTGTGGATTGTTGTTGGCCTTTCGCAATACTTTTTTTGCCAAACAAGGGTACACCGCTGGCTTCCGACTGCATCCTTCAATGTTTTTTAGTGAGTTGAACGTCTTGTTCTTCCTAATTATGCTTTGTGTGGTGGATTGTTACACTTGGAATTGTTTCGAAATAGCTCTGTAGCCTTTCCCCTCTTTGTGAGCATTCACAATATGATCAAAAAAGTTATTTGATCTTCTTCGCCATGCTGTCAAAGAGCTAGAGTGTTGTCCTATAATATCCCTCACTGTACATTCAATAGGACACGTTTGTAATGCATCCACATTGTATGCACACATCATGGAATAATTACATAACAATATAAAAGCCTATCACACAATATAAAGAATGTTTGGAATGTCAAAAACATGTGTATTATCGCAAAAAGTGGCCTCAATCCTTAGACTTGGTATGGGGTATGAATAATTTTGGACAGGCAAAAAACACAATTCTTGTTCAATTCTATTGTTATGCAAAAAATGTTGAGCCCAAATATATTGATTTGTACTTGCAAACTAATTGTCTTTAGTGTAAAGCGAAAGTTCCACCACTCCAGCTGGTATAGATATGAGAAAAACGCAAAAAACTCATATTTTCCAAGGGGTATGAATAATTGTGGGCTTAACTGTATATAGTTAATAATGATGATATTAATAGAAACAAAGTACACTTTCCTGTAATACTTATGATTAAGTGACAATAAACAAGCATTTTCTACATGCCCGACCAACCCATTTCCCTTTTCAACAACAAAAAGTGAAAAAATGTTTGAAAAAATTTGGAAATTGTTGACATTCGTTGAATTTTTTTGAAAATGTTGAAAATGCCCCCAAATTTCCAAAATGTGTGTAAAATAAAACAAGCAAAAAGAATCCCAACACGACCGACCCTACCTGACGGTTTTTCTTTTTCGTCGCCTTAGGTATACATTTGTTTTAAGATTTATTTTGCAGAAATACCATTGTTAAGGTGCCATGAATGCGTCATTTACTCAGTAGAATAAAGTGCTTCATCTATTTACAAACAATGTGGCACTTTATTGTACTGTGTTATTAATACATGTCTGAGATCTAAAAATCACTTATGCGGATTTAATATGAAATATGCTAACGTAACAGCTCTGTTAATTCTGGTCTGTTTGCAATAACAGAGTCTTGTTGAGTGCTACACCCATACAAATAGAGTTTGTATTCTGCAATAATTTTAAGGTAAAATAGTAAGTGGACTCTGTGATTCAAATGTAAACAGCTTAACCATTTTAAACTAAATGATGCTGTGTCAAAGATACATGGGCATTGTCCACATTTTGTAACCCATGGAGTCACTTTGCACTATGGAATAAAGCTATGCACTTTATACAAGTTGAAGGTTATTTTGTATGACTAAATATTGCTGAGACATGAGGATGGTTGACTATAGCTAGACTATTATCCTTTTTATGTTTTTAGTTATCAACTTTAACCATCTAAATTCAAAATTTAAGTTAAACAACCTTACCATCTAAATTCAAATGTAAGTTAAAGACCTTACCATCTAAATTCAAATTTAAGTTGAGGACCTTACTATCTTAATTCAAATTTAAGTTAAGGACCTTTCCATCTAAATTCAAATTTAAGTTAAAGGTGTATGTTCTGATAACTTAAGCTTTTTTCACATCAAAATATTTTGATATAAGAAAACCCATATTTTTCTCATTTTGTCTGTAAAATATGTTCCATTTAGACGTTATAGGTCAAAAAGCTGTGAATTACTGCCAAAGGTGGTTAACCACCTGGCAAATTTCATGTCATCTTGTGCTTCTAGAGAACCATTGGAATTATGCAACTCAATCTTTGGATTATGACTATTTTAAAGATGACCTTCATGCAGAATAGAAAACATGAGTTGAAAATCGGACCAGTAATCAGAATGCTTAACTTGCACATGCTTTCTAAATTCAAGTTTTAGTTTCAGACCTTATCTTCTTAATTCAACTTTAAGTTACTGACTTGACCCTCTATATTTAATAAGTTGACAACCGTACCTTAAAAATTTATTAATAAAACAACTCAAATAAATTATTTTTCCTTTTCTTTCAGAGCTTAACTGGAAACCAACAATGTCCAGGGAATGTTACAGGTTAGTTAATACTTGATTTCTTATTTGATGTTGTCTTGTCTGCAGTAGAATTAGATTAGATGCCAAATGATTATATTATCCTTAAAATTCTGTTGACTGAGTTGCCACAGCTCCTTAATATGGCTGCCATTTTTCAATGGTGGAGGCTGCCATCTTTCAAAATGGCAGACCCAAACAACACAAAACTACACGATTGATCTATATTTATTAGATAATAGATCATCTCATCATGAGCTGATTAGGATACAGTTTCAGAACTGTCTTTATTCAGTCTTTACATTGAGCACCCTCACAAGGACTGTGTGTAACTAGTGAATATCATTTGACATTAAACTTGTGTTCACAATACGAGAAGATAATTATCTGGAATTTTCATGTATTGCTACAACGTAAGAGATTAATGACACAATTTGATTATCTTGACCATTTGGAAATGTTTTATGTCAGAATCTGGTTGTTGACTCTTTGTTATCAGTACCTGCTCCCTGTGTTTGTTAAGTGATAGCTGGCAGGCTCTGATGTTAATGGCTTCCTTAACCCCTCTCTCAAAACAATGAGGATCCATATCAAAGATCTTTATCGACAGGGTGCCAGCTTTCAGAAAATTTCCAGATTTCAGGCTTTTTGTTGGTCCAAATGTCCGCATTTTTATTGATTTTCAGCTCATTACGGGCTAAATTCAAAGTTGGACATTAACCCTTCCAGGAATAAAAATGATCAATTAAATTTCATTTTTATTGTTAAGATTATCAACAGTGGGGAAGGTCATAATTATGTGATGCAGCTTTGCGGCTGTGTGTTTTTCAAGCTATAGATGAAAACGGACAGAAAAAAATAAAGAAACTATACAAATTTAGGAGTCATTTTCACTCTTGAATCTTAATGACTTGATCAATTTTGATGAATTCGGTGTCGTTTTAAAGCTTAGAAAATACTCTGAGAGCACACATAATAAACTCAAAATTGACTTCATCTGTAAAGTCCCCCCTTTTGATGTGCTGCATCACATATGTGAACATTTACCCTAGTGTCTATGTATTGCATGAAATTAATCACTGCAAAAACAATACTAATTACATGTTACCAATGAATGAAGAGAAAAGCTTTTTTCCCCAGTGACTTCACTTTATCATAAAAACACACATTAAAATAACCTTTTTTAGAATGAGTGAGGACACAAATGGTATTCCATTTCATTAAAAATTAACCCCAAAAATCAAAATGTTCTGGTTCTTTTAATACCTATAAGCTTCGTATGGTTTGAATTATTTGTTTTCATTGTTTGTTTTAATTACTTTGTAATTAAATAGGTTTTATGAATGTTCATGAAGATATTGCTACAATCACCTATACCCTTAACATTGGCACTGTAGTGTACTCAATATTTATGAAAGGAAATATGGACTCAAAAGCATTTTACAAAATATATATCTCTGTCCAATATCATGTTTTATGTTTTAAAGTATGCAAGTGTTTGAAAGTGGTTGTTGTTGTTTGTAATGGAATAAATAAAATAATTTGATATTTGATATTTGATTAGAGAGGCTGGTAAAGAATACAAACATTAAAACTAAATTATTAAAGCCCCCCAACTAAATGTGACCCATGATAACTGGTCTATTAAGTGCTCATATCACCAAGAAAAACAAAAGAATATAGAGTGATTTAGCCCCAGAGTGTTTGTAAAATATTATGGCCCGATGACCCTCAATGCACCATGCATTTTTGTGTTCTGTTTTACATCAATCAATTTAGACCTATTTAAGGGCAAGCCATTAACCCAAAATTAAGGCGCATCAATTTTTAAATTAAGTTTTAGAGTTAAATCTCTTTTATAATAGCTCTAATCAAAATAAATCATCATCGAATATGACGTTTCCATCTTTCTTAGTTTACTGAATTCATACATTAATGTAGGCTGTATATTATATGTTGTATGTGTTCCTAAATAGGCGATGATTCCCATACCGGCGCAGGCATACATAGAAATGTTTGTGAGTAGTGTTCATAACCTTGTTTATTTTATAGATCACTTTGTTTGCTTGTTTGCTGCACATGTGTGCACCATGTGCCTGTCATTCTCTAACCATATTCCTTTTTTACATTATGTTGGACCTTTTTGCGCTTGATCAAAACAAGATCAGTCGTTGCGATGTTGCATTAATTATGGGAAACTTCAGACTAAAAAGGGTTTATTCAACTATAATACAAACATGGTATTGGGACAAAAAGTGTGACAAAATAAAGAAAACGATGGATTTAGAAGGAACTCATGAAACCCCACAATTTGCAATTTTCAGTAATTTCTTTTGCATATCATGCCTCCATTTCATGCTGAGCCTATATTTTACACAAATGTCATTGGCCCGTAGTCATTTTTCCTGGTTTAGACTGCCAAATCCTGGGTTCTGTAAGACTCCAACATTCGACAAAGGTCTAAATTCTTGGTTGCATCTTGAAATCCCAAAATGATATTCGTCCAGTGAGTTCACAGTGCCCCCAATAGCACCACCAATGAATGACATCACAACTTTAATCATCCGTATGTGACAACTTGATTTTCAATGAGAATCTCTTATTTATTATACATTGAAATCCAATGAACCTCGTCAGTGAAACTTATGAAGCTTCTGATATATATTATGTGAGGCAGATACCATAAACATTTCAACTTTCCAAAATATAAGTTTTTATAAGAATTTATGTTAACAGGGTTTTTTCATCAATGATACACATCGATGGAGTTCAGTTCAAATATGGATTGTAGCATTCACTAACAGCTTGCAAATTAAACATGGATTTAAACATGTTGGTGGGTATTGCAATACTATTGAAGTTGATGATCATGAGCCATCTATCTTCAAGCTAATGATAATTGGTTGTACATGCTGTTCGCTGGTAGAGTCATGTTTTGTTTGTAACTTCTTGATACTCGTATGTTTAATATATTGTTATTATGTTATATTACTATGCATAGATTAATGAAAAACCCAAAAACTATTGGAAGTTAGTTAGTAGCCTGCAAAATGCAACTTACACTGCCAAATTAACGAATGCATTAAAGCCGGCTTCCATTTGATTATTCCACTGGTCTGTTGCATTGAACACAGTTTGGTATAATTCCAAATAGCAATAGATGAAAAGCATCATTTAATGAGGTCCAACCTGAAATCCTATTGATGTTTTCAATGGTTTTTACTTTACGCAATCTCATTCAAACCATGACATACTGGTAGACAGAATATGAAAACTAACATGGTAGTCATGCGGTAACAAATGTTATGCTAATAATAGTTATAGTTGTTACAAGTTTCCTTTTGCGTAACAGTTTTATCATTTACTTGCAAACTATTGAGAGTTGCAATCATGCTTTCCAACTAAATCTTTACATATGTAGAATACATAGACTTGTATGACATAACTGGATGATGCATCTTCAAATTTGTGAATGATCAAAACTCTCTGAACTTAGATTATAGTTTTTAGTGCTTGCCTCTCAATTTTTTTTTATTACAAAATCTTGAAATTGTAGGATATTTCAAAAGATTGTGCATGTTTAGATACTTCAGACTGCATTTAAACCATAGACCAGTATATTAAGATTTCATTTTATAACAGTCTCAAGATATTTTCAATATAGTTACATTATTTTTACATTTTAGTGATAGCATTTCTGAGTAGAACTTTATTATATTTTAAACTTGTCAGAAAATTGAAATGGTTGAACGTTATTTCTACCCAGAATCTATGACCTTGGGCAACCACAGTGGCATAGCTGGGGTGGTTGGGATCAAAAGTTTGAGTGGCTGTTCCAGTGGTCTGTTTGCAAATCAAAGTTTGATACCAAATAAGGAGTGCTTAGAAATTTGAAATTCATACACTATGAACATACACTTTATTGGTAAAAATGTCAAAAACATGCACACTGCATCTAGCTCAATCTTTACACCTTTTGTTAGCAATGGCAAGTTTTAAGATCCTCTTACTCTCAAATTATACTGGCTATATGCCACTGGACAAATATTTTTCTCATTCATCAAAGACAAGACAAATTTCTAGGCAATATCTTGATCTCTTTGTATATATTGTATTCCACTTGTGTCAGTCAAAAAAGGATTTTTGTATTAAAATAGATACATGCATGGTTGCTTCCAATCATTCAATAATAGGAAATATCAATATTGTAAAAGTGTATTCCACTGGGTAATCAACAAAGAGAAATGATCTGTGAAAGTTCATTTTATTAAACGTGAGTGTGCAGGATAAAAACAAAGTCTTGGAAAATATGACTTGGTGTGTTGAATTAATTGAAAAATCGGAAGTGAGGGCATAACTTAATAAAGGTGCCTACCATGTAATGTTTTTATTAGAAATTAAAACCAGTTTCCAACTGTGGTTGAATATATACTCCAAAGATAAGTCTATGGTACATACACCTAGCACAAAAAGTCCCTGACCAGGTGCTTTGATGTTGGCTAATTCAAAATAGATAATCGGTACCAAAAATCTGAGATATACATTAAATGAGCAAATTCCTTCTCCGCAGTTTGATACCGCATTCAAACAAAATTTGAATGGATACTTTAAAAGTTATGGCGATTTCAATGACCATGCATAACAACAGCAAAGTTGCACTAGAAATGGTTTTCTATGGGATTTCATGAATTTGTGTGTGATTACGCACTGAAAATGTGTGTGTAAAGACTCACAGCTATTCAGCAAAAGACATTTAATCTTCACAACTAGTCACACCCTTTATAACGCAAATTGCGGTTATCACTCCAGACCCATTCATCCAGATACCTAGGTGGCTGGTTCAGATCATGAAGCTAGAAAACCATTTCTAGTGCAAATTTGCTGTTGTTATGCATGGTCATTGAAATCGCCATAACTTTAAAAGTATCCATTCGATTTTTTTAAAATGAGATTTCAAACTGCGGAGAAGAAATTTGCTCATCTAATGTATATCTCACGATGGAGTTCCTTTAGTATACCCTACCACTGCATGTACTCAATGGGGACTTTTAAAGAACGACGCATACACTTACACAGTGAAGAATAAGAATGGTAGGGTATTCTAAAGCTTACCCCTCAAGATTCTTGGTACCGATTATTTATTTTGAATAAGCCAACATCAAAGCACCTGGCTAGGGACTTTTTGTGCTAGGTGTAGAACATTTTGACAAAGAATCATAAGATAGTTGTTAACAGTACAAGTGAATAGAGAAAATCTCTAGATATACACACCATTTCAGGCTGGCCCTACATCAAGTGTGAGCCAAGAAAAAAAGAATAACAACAACATAAGTAAAATGGGCCCATAAAGACTGCGACAACAAACACCAATTCAGCACCCTACTGCGTTTGCTGTCGCAGTCTTGGTGCGTTTATTTGATATGCTCCCGTTACTTATGTTGTTATTATTTTTTTAAATTCTCTTGACTTACACTTGATAAAGGGCTCAGCCAGAAAAGTTATGTATATAGATATTTTCTCTAAACACTTGTACTGTTTATTTTATGATTCTAATGACTTTATTAATCACAGTGCAATGCAGTTTTGTTAAAACAAATAAGTTTTGAAACCAAGCAACAAGTCAATTAAAGTCAAGTAATTGTTTTCAGTGACGAGAGTCAACACAAAGCTTCAATTAAAATATAAGTCTATCTCTAACCTTCCATATTGATTATGTGTTTCTGCTTACAGCCGTTGGAGCCATTGTAGCCGTGGTTGTGTTTATTATATTACTGGCTCTTGGAGTCGGTATAGTATGGTTTGCCTATGCCTATAGACACCCGACATCTAGCTCAGGTTTATTCTTAATTGAGGTAAGCAAGTATTTCATCATTCTCTAAGCCATTTTCTCATTCTCTGCTGCTGATGGTACATGTATATTATCAGTGGGTACAGTTAAAGTACCAGTGAAGTATCACCAACATAGCTGCACAGTACTCCGTCTACTGTTGTTGAAAAGTTTTGAAACCAAGTAACAAGTCAATTTAAATCAAATTATTGTTTTCAGTGATGAGAGTCAAGGCATCAATTTAAATATAAGTCCATGTCACGGACTCCACCACCTGTTTCATGACTCAGTTTTAATCTTAAATATGTATGACTTCTTTTCAATCCCCCTACAGCTCCGACATCATTTCAAGAAAGACTCAACAACATCAACAAACAATGAAGATCGCTATGCTGTGACAATCAGCGGAGATGTGCAAAGTGTTGGTGATGGTGATGCGGAGACTGTCGTGCAAACGACTGGAACGAACGGCGACGCCCATGAAATCCCTGAAAAACCAGCAATTAATTCCTCGGAGGCGTGATGACCCCCAGATGACCTTATTTTTTAATGTGTCATGACCGTGTCAAAGAAGTCCAAATGCAGCAGGGCCGGCTTTTGATATTTTGGCAGTCGATCGGATAATTATTGAAAAAATTGCACAATAATCAATAGTTCATAGTATATTTCACTTACACATAGTGCATATGTTTTGCTCAATGTGAAATTGCACTAATATAATATTAAAAAATCGATAACACGATTGAGCATATTTTTATAGCCTAAAATGCACTGAATTTATTTACAATCTGTACCATATTCCACAAATGTGATGTGCGCTTACAATATGACTCTTATCTAGGAAATGGTAAAAACTGAAAAATTGGAACAAATATTAAAATAATAGTTCCCAATGTTTGGGGAAATTCATTCCTTTTGAAGAAAAAAAATCCCCCAAAATCAAATTTGATTCATTTCCAGATGTCTGTCTGATATTGTAAGAACTCTTCACAAGTAAGATCAATAATAGATATTTTGTGTTTGCGAATATTGAAAAATCAATTCTTATATTTTGATTATCATCAGAAGCCTTCCCCATCAATTTAAAGAAAACTACTGATGAAGTACAAAATGTAGGCTATTGAGTATTCTTTTTGTTGGATTTGAAGAAATATGAATATTCTGATACTAAATTCATTTTTATTGCAATGTATTCTGATAGTTTTTGCTTCATGTATTCTTTAAATAAAGCAATCAATGGTTTTAACTTTGATTTTTCTTCATAAATATAAAAGTCTTTCATGCATAACTCACACCTTGACCTCTAGATACTTAATAATGTATTACACAGCCAGCGTTTGTCTGTAGTCAAGTAGAACAGTTGATGATCATTTAATAAATGTAAAGACTATATAACCTTACTGACCTGGATTATGTGAGTTTTGACCCACAATGATGGTTGAGGGACATGTTATCATTATTCAAACTCACAGAGTGGCTATTCTTTAAATTTAACCAGGTTTAAATACTCTGTTACCCATTTAAATATTTGACATATTCTGATACATAGAAGTATATGTATTTGAAAAGAGCAACTTCTGACAGTCCGTTCTGTATGGTGTAGATATAGGACCTTAAAGTCAATGGTGGGATCAAGTCTTGGTAAATATACTTATTTGTTTCAAAATTATCAGTTTTGAGAACAGAGATTTAAGTGTTAACATGCAAATTGGAAAACATATCCCACTGAATAGCAGGTGTATAGGGTGTAAAATGAGATATGCCCCAGGACCAGTATTGTAGGTCAAAACTCAACTGATACCAATGACCTGAGTGTAGTCCTTACTCTGAAGTATATTCTTTACCCATATAGGCAGGATATCATTTGATGACAGAGTTATTGAAAAATGAAATGTTCCGTCAAGTTGTATCGTACATCTTTCACTTGTTAAAACTATTCATACTATTGTTTATAAACAGTAATTGTTTCTCATAATATTCTCTGTTGGTCAGTAAGGCCAAGAGTTACCCAGAGTTCTATATACACTATACAGGGTGAACCAGGAAGAACAGGCACTTTTTTTTACAAATGTGTCACACAAATTCCAGGCATGCATATTCAAAAGACCATTAATTTGGCTTTCAGTCCATTTTTTAAAAATTGATAATTGCTTGACACTAGTTTTAGTAAAGCTCTATTTTAAAGCCAATCCATGGAATGATTGAATTATCATGTCATTCTTTAATGTATTCCATTGGAGTGCACTTTCTTAAATCAGCTGAGATGCCTCTTTTCAGTTTTTTTCAGTCCTTTTCTTACTCAATTTATTTTCAATCATTTTGTATCCAAAATGCCATTTTGTATCCAAAATGCATGCTCCTTTTTTAGGAATTTCATCAGTTTCATTGCTACCTAGTGGCATCTCTGAATCAGCCAGCCATGACAAAGTATGTGTTATTGCCAGCCCATGGATTGCAGTTAAAATACCAGGCTCTGCTAAAATTGATATAACATTATGACGCAATGTTAGAATTGAATTTTTCTTTCTTGTTTTGAATGAAAGCGAAATATGTGATATTTAGCCCTCATTGGCTTAGAATATGCAGGTCTGAGATTTTAGTGGTGCTTTTACGCAAAAAGTGCCAATTGTTTCTGATGAAAAGTCATTCACATCTTGTTTGGTAACCTATGGTTTAATTTGATTCCATTGCGGGTCACCATACAGGACTATTACTGATAGAAAAGTCATATATGTATAGAAATGTTCAAGGTATAAGAATCCAGGGTTTTGTAGTGCAAGAATGTCCTAACTCAATAGCTGCTTTGTGTTTAGCATTGTTGTCAACCTATGTTTGAACCTAGACTGGGTGCCCGCGTCCCCCTATATGGCTGCCATCTTTTAAAAATGGCAGATCAAAAAGAGGGACTGGGAAAATTGTACGTCCACGGTTTTCTCGTGGAATTCCATGTGTATTTAACATACACCTAGCACATAAAGTCCCTGCTCAGCTGCTTTGAGGTTGACTAATTCAAAATATATAATCGGTACCAAAAATCTGAGATATACATTAAATGAGCAAATTTCTTCTCCGCAGTTTGATACCTCATTCAACAAAATCGAATGGATACTTTTAAAGTTATGTCGATTTCAATGACCGCGGATGCAACAGAAAAGTGGCACTAGGTATAGGAAATCATTGATTTGTGTGTGATTTACCATAGACGGTAAAAATCAATGTTTTACCCGTCTATGGATTTACGCACTGAAAAACTCACAGCTTATCAGCTAAGACTTGTATTCTTCACAGCCAGATACACCCTTTGTCCCGCACATTGCGGTTATCACTAAAGACCTATTCATCTGTCACGTTCAGATAGCACACAGTTATCACACACAAATCAATGATTCCTATACCTAGTGCCACTTTTCTGTTGAATGCGCAGTCATTGAAATCGACATAACTTTAAAAGTATCCATTCGATTTTGTTGAATGAGGTATCAAACTGCGGAGAAGAAATTTGCTCATTTAATGTATATAGATTTTTGGTACCGATTATATATTTTGAATAAGTCAACCTCAAAGCACCTGAGCAGGGACTTTATGTGCTAGGTGTATATGAATATGCATACCAATACCTAGCATGCGCATTTGTACACAGCAACAACAGAAATACGACCGGATTGGTCAAATTAAAAGGCAGTGCATCGAACGATTGTCACGCTGCTCCACGGCGTGAGCTCTATTGCTTCATGCGGTGTACAACCGTGCATGAAACTACCAGTGCAAGCAATGTGGCGTGACTGGTGCGTGAATAAGCTCGTATTTATTCAGCAGTTTATCAGCGCACACTTTTGGAACTGTATTTTTCCAGTCTTCACATTTGAGCACCCTCGCAGGAGCCGTGTGTAAAATAGGGAAGACATGAGGATCAAGTCTTGTTTGAACCATTGATAACAAGTCCAGTGACACACAGCAGCCATTGTAAACAGGGAATTCTGAGTCTACATGTTGAATTAGCAAGTCTTTCTACATGCTGAATTCGCAAGTTGTATACTGTTAAAACCAATGTTTTGTATTCTCAGACACACAAAAGTTGACATATTGTTGTTAAGTTTGTTATTGTATATATACTGAATATAGTGTGAATATATATATATATTATATATATAGTATGGAAAATGAAAGGTTAATGTAACATAGAACGGACAGATGCAGGGTTATGTTTGTCATTTTGATCTTGTGTGTTTCTAAAAGTTTTATATTAAAGAAATTCGTTTTGTCACAACAAGTGGGGAGGTGACGTAAATAGGCCATATTTTATAGTTTAATCAATTCCTAAATGACGAGATTTGTTTTTATTATTTATCTCTTGCACTTAAGTATTCCAAGTGAATGCACGCTATTTTACATACGCAAGCGTCACGCTTATGATTCACAATGCGCCATGCGAGCGTCGTGCGCGCACACATGCACTTCTGAATTCATTCGCTGATCTTATCAGGCTCACCAATTTAGAACTGGCTGAACTATAAAAGTCAGATGCAGCTTTTTTCTTTACCAAGGCCTTGTGCCGATACATACATACATGCATCAACATATTTGAGTTATGTGCATGATATGATTACTAGATATCAACCCCTGAACTGGAGGTGACACTAAGTATACATGGCACACATCATGAAACTTCATTCATATTTTGTTGCATTTCTGACATTTTTGGCACACTTGCATCAATCAGCTAGAGGATAATCTTTGTGTTGGTTGTATCTTAAATTGATGGGTATTGCATCATCTGCATCATCAGCAACTAGTGTAGATACTCAAAGGCGGCAAGTACAAAAAGCCATGAAAAACAACACTTTATTTTCATAATTCAAATGGATTTCATGAAAATGTTCAAAATTGTAAAAAATTATGAAGAATAAAGTGCAGTTATATCAACCTTAATCACAGTATTATTCCTCTATCATAAATTAACCTCCATAACATGTGTGTATGCCATCACAGGTCTCAATCTTTTGCCTTGTTTTGGTTTAAAATGATACAATGTTTGTTGAGATTATGTCATGAAATTAACATTTGGAAATGGTGTACTTATTTTTAAATCTTTGATGAACTAAAACCACATTGATAATCATAGAATACTTCAATAAACCGTGTAGTTGATGTATTCCTCAGACCTAAAGTGTACTTTTTCCAACTTTTTTTAACATTCATAAATCATTTCCTTGATAAAAATAAACTGTTGAATGTTTTAAGGAAATGGATCCAGGCAAATCTAGAATGGGCCGAAAATGAAGAATCATTTAGTTTAGAAGCCAAATCAACCGAGGAAATCTCATGCCTGTACAAAAAAATTGCATGAAATGTTTCGGATTTTGTACAAGATAACGTTTGCAAATTTGAAAAGTGCATTATGCCTAAATGTTGTACATGCATGTTTCTGTTTTTCCAAAACGATTTTGTTGTTCTATTACAAAATTATTTTGAACTAAAACAAGTTTGCAAAAATTAGGCTGCATCCATTTGAAGTGGTTAATATAGTATTGAACATGAGGTGGTGCAATTATATTTTGGGGCAAGATTGCAAAAAAATAGAAACCAATTTTTTATACTACAAATATGGCTTTTATGGAAACATAAAATAGCAAAAAAATATATATTTTGGGTAACTGTTTGTATATAAACATGTGTGGGTGTTCTTTGTTAAAAGAGTTAGTTGACTCTTTCTATCGTAGTAATATAGAAACTCTGAAATAACTATTTTGTCAATAAATTGTTATTTGTTAACCCTTGTTTTGTAGTTGGATGTAAATAGTAGTAACCTATTTTTAGAAGATGTCTTTTTCTGGTTCATAATTTCTTGAGCAAGTGACATAGCATCAGCAAGAATACTGTGATATCACTGGCCATCATTCGTCAGGAATTCATGCACACTGATATAAAAAAATTACCCACAATATGGAAAATGTTGTATAGCCATATTCTATCATCATTATTAGCAAGTAAATGGGGATAACAACAATCTAACTTTGCGTATCTATATATCAGTATGCATTGGCAGTGTTGACTAAAATGTGGTTAAGGACAGGTTTTTATTTAACACATTTAGAAGAAAAAAAGTTGTGTTGCCCTCAGCGACCGACCTTACAATTTCCAAAATTAAGGTCACCTTGAAAAAAACACCACCCCTGCTTAAAATAAATAAGTTTGTTTGAATAAATAGTATTACAACTATTATCATAAGTGAAAGATCACATGGCCTCTTAGTAATATTTTTCAGTAAAAAGAAAAAGAAAGAAGAACAGACCGACCGACCAGACCTCAATTGCACTTGAGAGCAATGCAACAATTTCTTTTTAACTTTTACAAAATAATTAACACTTTAGAAATGCTCAACGACATTTCATCAAAATTAAGGAATTATGAACAAGATGAGACAGTTGGTTATTAACAGGGTGTGAAATCACAAAATCTAATAAGTTTTTGTTGTAGAATTAAAATAGTCCTAGTTTGTTGACCCCCAAAAAAGTTATCTTGCACAATGTGTGTTTTCCAAGATGTGTTGTTCAAACCCATAATTCAATGCAAAGTTTCAACTACCATAGGCTATATCCTATCTATTTTACCAGAGCAGTATATATTGATTGCAGGGATAGATCTATGAGCATGAAGCTCTATGAGACCCATGGACATGTGGGAGGCCCGAATCAAATCTGAGTTATTGGTATGACTTGAAAGAGCACATTTTAAGGTTTTAAATGATACCATGTTGAAGGTAGTCTGACTTTGTTATCACAAGATATGAATTGAAGAAGCATATTTGTTTCTATTATTTTCTTTATATTTCACCAAATGTATTGGCCTCTATCTCAAAACTAGGTTTGCCTACAAAATGTCCTTTTTGACGTGACTGGTTACATATAATAAGCCAATTAGCTACTTGGAGCGACAGAGAATATGCCAACCAAAAGTATGGGTCATTAGATGAGATCCTGCAAAATGGTCTACATGTTTGACATAATGTGATGCAATCAAGCAAAATGAGTCTGATGTTGAAAATATCACCATTTAATTTTCTATGTGATCTTATTGGGTATTTGCAATGCTACATTTGGCAGAAAACCTCATTTGAGACACTTAATTCAAAAGATATTAGCAATCGAATAGTAATTAAAAACAATAGAAAACAAAGTCAATATTTGTGAGTTCTGACTCATTTTGCTTGAGCACATCACATAACATCATTATTGTTTTGCAAATCTCTGTGTGTATTAGGCATGAGGCACCAGTGTTCTTTGGGTCCCTTGTATGCATCAATTATATGGTAGAATAAAATGCATCATCTAGTTAGGCACTTTATTTGACTTTTAAATGATGCATGTCTGAGACCATAAAGTCAATTTATCAATTATTGATTAACATAATCATAAGCATCCATTACAAGAAGGGATTAACTGGGTGCGCTGTGAGATAATCTAATAATTGACACATTCTTTGTCAAAATTGGCTCTGACTTCATCAGTACTGACATTTGTTTTTTGGAAGAAGTCATACTTTTTTGTTGAGAGCTTTGACCAATTATTTCACCCAAAGATTGATACTCTTATAAACCCTGCACATACAGTGAAACCTCGTTAACACAAAGTCTATTAAAGCAAAATTCCTCATAACACAAAGTACCAAGCTTATATTTTATATTATAATATAACCTGATAACACAAAATCCTGTTAACACAAACTAAAATATGAGGCCTAAGCAACTTTGTGTTAACAAGGTTCCACTGTACCTATATTTGCCAAATTGTCTATTGTACAGGTTTGATGTTTATGTGTTCACCATTTTTGACTACATATCACAAGTTCTACCACAGAAGAATCTATTTTAACATCTTTAAACATCTTGATTTGTGTATAGTAATGTAATTGAAATATTAAAATCTACATTAACTTCGGTTTTTCATAGTGTTTAATTAAATTCATAGACGCAGCTCCCTAATCCACTGTTACAAAATCATTTTAGCTTCTCACCGCTGCTATCATTTACCCACTCTGTTTGTTATGTTTTTCCTGAGTCCCTGTCTACATCAATTGTATAGCGAACATATGGAATGTGACATTGTTGGCATACAAAATCGAGATGGTGTCAAACCAACAAACCAAATAAATCGTATACTAATTCAAATATTTGGTAAATAAATGACAACACATTTTAAATCAGTGGCACAACACTATGGGAGGGAAGGAAAGAGCAATCTTCTCCCCTTCATTTTTTTCCTGAATCTATCCTCTGGCTGCTCTAAAACTACCCAAAACTTGGGTTTAGCCCCCTTCCATAAGTGGCCCTGTGGTTCCGGTTTTATATTGAAAATATATTCTCTTAGTTATTAAAGAGAATCAATTTGTCTAATTATTATATATTTTCAGGTTGTTTAAATGATGTTATGTGATGCAGCGCTCAAAAGGGGCAATTTAAGATGGATCAAAATGGATAGAAAAAAGATATAAGCACTGGGATTCTTTTTGGATAAAAAACTCTGAATGAGGTGAACCATTTTTGGACATATTATTTTATTTTAAAGCTGCCTATTGCAGAAATTCTTATCTCAAAATTGAGTTCATCAGCAAAGTTGCCCCTTTATATGAGCTGCTGCATCATAAGTACATGTATATTGCAATCAAGTCATGCAATGCAGGCATGTATACAAGATGTAACAGGCTTTATTTTATATTAATAATTGTGCACATATTTAGCTTTATTCATTTGCATATACTTGTTTGAAGATAATATTATGTATATTTTAGCCAATATTTTTCACCGCATCTCATATTTTGAATTGATTCGCTCTTTATAAGTGCACATTATGATTTTGCAATAATATATAATAAGCTTACTCGTTGGGGCTTTATGACAATATTTAGTATGCAGTGTATTAAGTTGCATTATATTTTATGTTTAAACTTCAGTCTTGAAGAAGTATGAATGTGACTTTAGTGTGTATACAGCCTGAAAGTGAAAATACCAGGATTCATCTTGTAAAGCAAGAGTACATAGTCCCACACAGGCTATTGAGAGTCACAAGCCTATAAGCTGTGACCACTTAAGTGCACTATTTAAGGTCACATTCGTACTTCCGGTGAATGTAGTATGTATCGAAGTAATTTATAAATAAAACTAATGAACTTTAGAATCCCTAAGACATTTTAAACTAAATTGAGTTGTATATCTTCGTCTGGACTGTAACATTACTTTACAGGCGCAGCATTTACGCATGCATATATATCTTTCGTCTTTCTATGTGTGTGTGCATACGCCAGCGCCTCAGGAGTGTGCACATGTTTATTCACTGTGATAAGTAACATATATGGCGTCACTGTCACATTGAAGGGAAATAGACCATAGACTGTTCATAGACATGTTGTAATTGTAACTTGGCAGTACAGGTGAACTAACAATATTGATGATTGGAAATGCTATTGACAATCTAAATGTAAAATGGCCGTAGTTACGAAACAGCTGATAGCCTGTATTCTTAATCTGTATTCCTGATTTGTTATTCTCCCACTGTTTCAGTGGAGACTAGTTTCTCACATTTAAAAAAAGTTAATTTTAAAGATGTGTCTGGTAATATCTTATGACAGATGAATTTGTTATTAACTAACCCATCACATCCCTTAACACTACTAATGCAATAAAAGTAAAAGACATTTCAGGTTCATGTCTTGTTGTCACATAATTATGTATTCCACAATGCACTGCACTAAAATATATATTATATTAAAATAACATAATTTACGATATGTTTCTTTGGAATTTTGCCAACATTTATGTATTGGTAATCAATACTAATAACTGTAGATAAAAAAAGTTGATAATCTATCGTAATCTATCCATTGACAGGATTATTGGTTTACATTTAGGCGACAGGGGTGGGAGATGGAAGTTCTATGCATTTTCAATATGGGGATCCGGTTTGAGACTGGATATTTGTAAAGAAGGTCTTCGATAATTTCAATCATGCCAGTTTGTCCAAGTCTTTATATAATTAATTTGAATAATTTTAAGGGGAAGGATCCGCTGGCTTTATTTCGAAATGTACGCCAATAATGTAATGGGTATGGAGGTAGTTTGACAATGTCCAAAAGACAAATGATTGTAACAATGTGTATTGAAAAATATATCCCTCGGGTGGTGCATGTTTGATTGACTTGGCTTAACCGGAAGTACGTTTTAATACTGGAAAACAAGCTTGTTGTTATGATATACTGGAATACATGGTTAGTGTTATGATAAACAGGTAACAAATTGCAGTTTTGAATTTGAAAGTAAATTAGTTGACCCATTTTAAAAATAAATTTGCCCTTTAAATTAATTTCCTACTTTGTTCATCACTTTGTGTCTAAATCAAACCCAACAATGTACCATATCATAGAAGGCACACATGATAATGATGTTAATACTATTTCTGGTTTGTCAACATTTGATAAGAATGTCCACAAGTAAGGGGCGTGGGTGGTAGTGTGCATATAAATATATTGTTATGCAGATCTGTTTAAACAATTGCATCTGACCTCTGTTTGAGCTTTCAAATATCATTTTCTTCTTCAACTGTGTTATAAAGTTTGACCAGCCATCTTTCTGTCATGATGTAAATGTGAACTCTGTTCTGTTTAATTAAGCTGAGATATGTATAGACATACTTTAATGAAAAAAAATATGAGGAGCCATACTAAATACCAACTGGGGGTATTCATTAGAAAGATTATGGTAACATGCATGACTGCATGTCACAAGATTATGGTAACATGCATGTCACATATCAAGGAATCAGTACAAAATGCTAGGAGTTAATATTTTAATGGCCTTTGTACAGCTCTTCTACAAATCTTGAGTTAAACATAACATAGCTATTGCATAAAGAAGTTTTCTCACTAACACCACTAGAATAAGTATTAAACAATATGTTTTGTCAAATATTGATGAAGGACAATGTAGCAATGCAGACGACACTTTCTTGTAATAAAATGCTTTGTTGTAAAAAAAGAAAATGTGTGATTTGTTTTCTTAATTGTGGCATTATAGTATAAATCTTCTATATGTTTAGAAGCAACGAATGATACTTATTATCCCCCCTTCATCAACTTTTTCATGGCACCTTTAACTCAAGGTGATGTGAAATTAAAAGTGAAAGTATGTACTGTGTACACCAGGGTTCTCAACATTATTTAATGGAGCGCCACAATTATGAGAAAAAATGTATGATGAAGCGCCAAATACACCCATTGCTCCAAGCACCACATTTGGCGCGTGCGCCGCCTGGTGTACACTGTATAGGGTGTGACAAAAAAGTGTCCCATGTGAAACATGATATTTTTAGCCATGAAAAATATAAGAACTGGATGTGAAGTACTATATGTGTGGTGGCATGGGAAAACCCTTCACATGGTCATTTTCTAGCAACTTGGTTTTTTTCTATGGCGGAGAGCTTCATAATCTACTGAGAATTTGGCTGTTTAAATTTTTCAGAAATTCTATCTAGAACTACAGTAATAGTATTTTAAAGTCGGCAAGTTTAAATGCAACGCTAAAAATTGAAAGTGACAATTCAAAGGTGTACACAAAATCTTTTAAATGCTCTAATAATAATAAAACTACATCACACAGAATAGCTTGTCATATGAAAAGGACTTTTGATATGAACCTAGTGTTTTGCGATATTATTAACAATTGTAAGTTCTTCACTTTCAAAATCTTTACAATGCATTGTCGGAATTCACAAGTGGTTACCATGGTAACAATGTCATTTTACGTAGCATTTTACACATAAAATTTGATAAACAAGGGTAAAAAAAGTACTAAAATAAATTTAACATCTGGAATTTTACATAAAAAACTCCTGGAGACTAAAGTTCAAGGTATATTAATCTCTATCTCGGGACCAAAGTTGGAAAATTGACTTATTAACTAATTTGTTAGTAATATTTTGGTATGACCCAGATATCTCAATATTAACACTAGCGACTTCCGACGGGTTTTCCCATACCACCACACATATAGTAATCATTGTTCAGTAATCTTTAATGTGTTAACAGAATTTTTTTCTATCCATTTTGGAGCTTTTATTTCGTTATCAAATTATAGGGAATCTCCTAAGGCATGTCAAATTCAGCTTTAGCCACTTTTCATGTGCAGAGAACTCTTTTATTAGAATCATCATTCGATGTGTAATTGAACATAATCAATAATAATCTACTTACTAAATGTTAATAATTAGTTGAATTTGTGCAGCAAATCATTTTCATTCATATTATTCATGACAAACCACAGAATATTTGAATTTTAGATGTATTTTAAACAATACATTGACATAAACAGTTTTTTCAGTTGTCATTCTAATTCTTGTTCAAATGTGGCCAAAATGGGACTGGCACTCTTGTTACTGAATAATTGATCATATCTCAGCAATTAGGTGGTGAAATTTAATGGGATGAAATGTATTTGATGGAAGAATATTTTGAAAGCTTATCAATGGTCAATTTTTTTAAAACAAAAACATGCGATGTATTTTTAATTAATTTTGTTCCCAACGGGGGACACCTTTTTGACACACCCTGTACACTGCAGAATGTTATATTTTGATGATTTTACAGCATGGAATTCATGGTATTGTACTTAAGTTTTTTTTTGTGTTCGCATTTAAAAAAATAAAATACAGCATAACTACAGAATTCACATGAATAGAAATTAGGATTAAGAAAACTTTTGGTCCGCAAAACCTATACAGATATCAAATTCTTCAATTTCTAAGGATAAGGGTGTGGTACCCTAATGCATTACATAGGTGCGCAATACAACAGTCTTATTGGAGTAAATACACCTCATTAAATCACATCTTAGCACGTCCTTGATCCATAGTAGATAATCAATCATTACAGAGGGTATCGTTAAAAAATAATTAAGTTACATTCACACCATGGGAAGCCAAAAGTCACATTCAGTGTGGTCAAAATAGTTTAAATTCAAAATAATAAACAAAACAATCAAGCAATAACACAACGGACGCATTTAAACATCAATTAGAGACCCAGTACAAGTATTGCTTTTCTTTCTTTATTCTTTTATTTCTTTTTGTATATAAACATTTTCAGAAATTGAATACATTATTTTCAATTTATCAAAGATTATATTACACAATATATAAGCTACATTGTGATCCAATTAAACCGAGTCTGTGCCTTATTATGTTTTGATGGATCCAAGTGTGTGGGGAAAATATTGGATCCAAAACATAATGGCCCATATTCTTGTATGTATTTAAACGCAGTTTTAAGCTAAACATGTGTTTAACTTTTACTTTAAACACATCGCTTTAAGGTGTATGTTCCGATCACTCTTTTGGGGGCTATGATTTTTTTTTACATCAAGATATTTTGATATCAGAAGAATCCCCATATTTTTCTCATCATGTCTGTAAAATCTTAGGGGCAAGAAACGTTTCATTTAGAAATTAAAGGCTAAATTGTGGTGAATTACTGCCAAAGGTGGCGGTTTGTGTACTACTCAATGGGCAACATTCTTGTGACCTTGTGCTTCTAAAATTAAAACCATTAGAGTTATGCAACTCAAACTTTGGAATGTGACAATTTTAAGGATGACCTTTCATGTAAAATAGAAAACATCGAGTTGAAAATCGGGCCAGCAATCAGAACATCTACCTTTAACTAAACGCAATTCTCGGAAATTTGTTTAACTCAAACACGAGTCTAACTCACTGAAAAGTGTCTGACTTTGACCATGGGATGGGGGTAGCTTAACGCGCATTAACTAAACTTGTGCACCAATTGTGCGCCTTGAATGATTACTCAGCTCAGCAGATCGTGTAGTCTTAAAATACATGTGCATTTGAGGAATTCGATATCTATTGTAACCTATTTGGGCCACAATAAATTGAATACCCGTATACAGCGAACACACGCCCACTCTGGGGAGGAAATTTGTGGAGTTTAAATTCGGATCTTGTTAAACATGTTGTTTAAAAGATAAACTCACATTTAATTTAGACACGGGTCTAGTTAGACATGGTTTGAAGCTAAAACTGTGTTTAGTACGAGAATACGGCCCAATAATGATAAAATTGGATGCTTTACACCCAATATGTATTGGTATCGCTATGAGTTTTAAAATATTGAGCTCGACTGTGTCTCGCCCTATTTTCTTTATTTATAACTCATAGCTCTACCAATACATATGGGCTCAATCAATCCAACTTTATACCAATACTGTGCCATCAAAAATGTGTACAGAAGTTGCAATTTTATTTTTATTGTAAACATTTTCTGATGGTAAACAACATTCATGTTACTCTGTACAGCGACTTCATAGTGATTCTACGCGCAAGTGACTGGGTTCGTCTTTGATTGTGTGGATATCTGCCTACAAATTATAATCACCAATACAATATAAGGGTGCAATCATTGCAATAACCTCTGAAGTCACTGCACAGAGTATGTCATATAACCACCATCCATAGCTAAAAAGATAATGATTGTGTAGTCATGAGGCATACGAGAATAACAAATATGGAATTATAGAATAAACTTCGCACCTATCTCTCACCATGCACTTGACGGAATAAATTGCACAGAGAGATAGGTGCATGGTTTATCCTATTATGTTTTGATTAATCCAAGTGTGTGAAAATATGGGAACAATGATAAAATTGGATGTTTTACGCCCAATATGAATTGGTCTAAATAAGAGTTTTACAATATTGGGGCCGACTGCATGTCGCCCAATATTCTTTTAAAAACCCGTAGACTCTCTACCAATACCAATCGACCCAACTATACCATATTGTGCAACAAATCGAAAGACCGAACTGGAATACCAAAATAATATCCTGACAAGTAATTAAAGTGCATTATTTGAGATGTCATAACAGTTGAAATCAGTTAATCACCTAAAAAGACTACTGAAGTTTTGATATTATTAGTACAATTCTTGATCAAATGCATCAGGAATATTGTGAGAAACTCATTGTATGGCGAGATGTATTAATAACGGTGTACAATTCAGAATCTGACGAAAAAGATTAAAAGAATACATACCACAATTGATTGGTACTGTATTGGAAATAACTGTCAACGGATCCTGCTTTGAAACTGATCAAATCAAAGTATGCTTTACTTTATGCAGATATAAATCTATACTATACTGCTGGAATTTATTTTGTTTTTGAAAAAGAATTGTACCAATTTAACACATTTAGGAAAATATTTGTTAAATATGGATGACATATCAGTATTCAGAGACTAAAGTACATATAAAATGTTATGTAACATGATGTTACAGAACACATTTATAAACACAATTAAATAAAAAAATCGAACCCTGACTTAACAATGAAGTCTACATCCATTTTAATACTGACTGAGTCTGACTGAGTCTCTCTAATGTTTATGGAACTTGTTATCCGAGATGCTTAATATATGATTAAGTTACATTTTATCATACCTAGTTTTGAGAAAATCTGGATCCCCACATGACGCTACACTTTGGGTAATCTCAAGTTGTGAGGTGTCGTCAGAGCATATTCTAGTGAACACATTATGATATAACACTCGTACCAGTAATGGGATGGTATTTGCATCCATGCGATCAAAGAAGTATGTTGGCCGTGATGCAGTGCTATCACTAGGTTATGCACCGATGTCACCTCCTAACTTGACTATCATAGAACCTAAACATATACCAACAAGAACTACCCACTTATAGTAAAGAGGTCATTGCTGTGAGTGAATGAATCACTCTCTAATAACCAAAACAATTGATTAAATTGTAGATATGGTATAGATTTAGATACTCATGCTTTAGATTTTTAAACCTTTACATCCGGTATAATAAAAGGACAATCCCATTCACAATTATTCCCTAAATACAAACAGAATACATAGTTTCTTTTTATTGCCTTCAGTTTCCTGTCTTGTGTGTAATGCAGCCACCACCACCATAAATTGAGTGTAAATTCAAAGTTGGATCTATGTGTGAAATTGGCAACTTTGCCTATTATTACCCCTAAGCATACTACACACTACAAAACCAGAGGCTGCGTATACTATCTGGTACCGTACGATCGGCCGGTCATTTTCGCTCTGCCGGTTGATCAACTTGGGAAAACTATGTTAATTTGTTTGCAACTGACCCGTATAGCTCAGTCTGTAGACTTGCACGCACATGGCTCAGATTTGATTCCTGGCGCATGCGGAGACTGATTTTCCCCTCAAATTTGCCCCGTTTTTCTCCCCTGATAAGTTTTAATTCACAAAGACACATGCCTGGAGAGTTGGGTTAAAATAGGCAATTGCATAATGCAACGGTGTGCCAATGGGAAATTCTGAAGGAAACTATACTATACATCATCCCACTTGAAGTATAAACATGCTGTCTGTGTGTACAGTACACAACAAATTAACTTACCATGTAATAAATGTACTCATAACTCAAAAACTATACCTCCTTATGTAAACATATTGAATCATTAGAAGACATATCTTCTCTTTTAATTTGAGATATAACATGCGAAGATTGACTGAATATTATCCAAAACCGTCACCAAGTCCATTTTAGCATTTGATTCTTCTACATACAACCTGGGCATGCAATGATGTCACAGTCTCATGTGAAATACACTATAGTTAATCTTATTTTGATGGAAGACAAAACTGGGCATTCAAAATCTATTTACTTGGTTTGTTGGGAATTAAATCATCCATTCTGTTCAACATTTTATGAGAACAAGATATTGGAAATAACATCAATCGGTGGGAAATCAGTTATTCACATAAAACAAAACATAACATTTTGCTATGTAAGCATCATAAACAGATTAATAGCCTTTAAAATACCTTAATTTGTGTGTTAAAGGTAGATGACCCGATCACATTTTCGTAACACAGAATTATTTCAAACATACGGAGATTTTCATATCATACAAAAGCTCGTATTTTTCTCATCATCATACTGAAATTTGACGGCCTAATTCGGTATAGTGACAGAGAAATCGACGAAATAGCGTTGAATTACCGCGAATGGTGGTTACCATCGATATAGTTTGTGTACTACTCAATGGGTACAGTTCACAGCATATTGTGTGTCTAAAATAAGAACCATAATAGCTATGCATCTCAAATTTTGGGACACGACGTTTTTAAGGATGACCTTTCATGTAGAATAGAAAACTTCAAGTTGAAAATCGGAACATCTACCTTTAATTTCACATTGTGTAAAGACATTTGTGAGTACAATTTAAAGCAAGAATGTTCATTAAGATGGAGTATGGATTATTGAGTTGTCGGGTTGAATGGCACGGTCCATTAGGCACAATGTCATAACTGAGATGATCGCTTCTACCTTGAAAGATCCTGTTCAAAATTAAGGGTAAAATCTGGTTAAAAACTAGGAAAAAACTACTAATTAACCCAAGAAAACCGGAGATTATCCAGAAATAATCAACCACAAACCACAAGGAATTTTGACACAATGAACAATTGATAAACAAACCAGTTGATAACAAGATTATTTTGTGAAAAGGATTAGTCATGAATAAACGGGATATATCGTGATAAAAATGATCATCTCGGTTATGACATTATGCCTTAATATAAATAAAACATGCCTTATTATCGCTACTGAATAATAATGCATAAAATTAATTAATATTTTGCTTCCACACTGATTTCTTGCACCTCATGGCTTCCCTACACACTTGGATGATCAACTTATGTATCATACAAGCATTGTGTAAAAAGGATGCAAAACAAAATTGCACACGTACTATTTGATAGACATTTCTTAAAATATACATTTCAAGTCAGAAGTACATCCATTCCATGGAAATTCACTCAAATAAAAGAGTTTTTGAACATTTGATTAGTTCAGCACACAAAATTAATTGACAAAAATACTGTTTAAAGATGAATAAAGGATAAAAGACAACTAAAAACAAAGAATGGTCATATTTTTTCAAAATCCAAAAACAAAAATGTATAATAATTATAATATAATTACATTTATTAAATGTTTGTCTTGTTTTGCAGGGATTTAGATTTGCAATGAGATTAGCCTGACATCAAAAATGATTACAAATGACACCAAAACATTTTAAATAGTAAGTTTTATGCAGTAGATACATTTTTGGGGTTAAACCATTAGGCCCACTCTTCCCAGCCAGATCCTTTTGGGAAAATCGCAAGGTTGAGATTTCTCCGCCTTAACTCTATTTCATCTGTCACTAGATGAACAGGTGTAAGGCTAAATTAAAAAATCTTTTGTCTCAAAGCTCTTCAGTTTTTCAAAACCTAATGCGGAACTGGGTTTTTTCTAAGTTTTTTTAAAAAATATTGAAATCCTTGTAAAAGTTGTAAAAGTGACTTTTTGTAATTAAAATGATGTGATCAATAAAAATCTGAAAAATCTGTTACATTGTTGGATTGTTTTGGAATTTTTAAAAAAGATTTTGTCTTCTTCTAATAAACTAACGCGCGCAGGAGCTTTGAAATTGAGACAAATGATTTTTTTATTTAGCCTAAGCTATTTCACTCTGGGTTAACTAGCCAAAGTGTACCTGTGCCTTTAAAGACTTGGCTAGCGAATGAAATTCATGTAAAAAGCACAATGGCTGATATGTGAAATAAACTTGTTTCATCTTTTCCTAAATGCTAAAATTCATAGATTGGATTAAACCTATCATTTACTGTTTACACAAGTATACATGGTGAGTAGAAAACATCTGTACTCAACACAAGTATATTCTATTGGCTCAACCAACCAGGAATATATCTGACACAACAATTATGAAGATTTGTTTTTGAAAATCCAAGAAAAAAGAAAGATTTAAAAAATAAAAACATGTTTTGAAATATTTGTCCACCTGTGAAATTGTGTCATTCCCAGACATTTTCCCACAATAAATCCCACTTATCGCAGACTAGTGCCACTGGTCCGCTGGCATTAAGAAAAGCAAAAGAAATAACAAGGAATTTCCACCTTATATTACACATAAATTCTAAATGCATTGAACAAATGTATCAAGCAAGATTACATTTTGTACAAAATACACTTTTGCTCTAATTTTAATTTTGATGACTGGTCATATATTTTGGTATTGTTTTCTTAAAACATTTTGCAATTTCTTTATTTTATTTAACACAAAATGTTTGAACCCCCCCCCCCCCAACCCCCATACTCTATTATTTGTCTTCCTCTGGACAGTGACAAACTTTTAGAGGCGCACCATTTACGCACATGTATGTGTCGTCCGTCTTTCTAGGCTTGTGTGCATACCCTAGCGCTTCGAGTAGGTTTATGTACTGCAATTAGTAAAATATGCAGTTACGTCACTGTCTCGTGCAGTTACGTCACTGTCTCGTGATAGATAATTGCCCATAGAGTAGAGGTTTTTTTTGTCGCCTAAACACTCATGATATTACACTCGTACCAGTAATGGGACGGTATTTGCATCCATGCTATCAAAGAAGTATGTCGGCCGTGATGCAGTGCTATCACTAGGTTATGCACAGATGTCACCTCCTAACATAACTATTTTTTCAGGTAAGCCTCATTCAATTATTCAATTTTCGTGCAAATAACAGGATACCATCACCTGATTTACTCATAATAGCAGTGTTTGTGCATATTCATATACTTAATTCATAATTCTTGTGATTTACAATACGATGCACCACCAGAGGCTGTTCTTTTTACATTTCAATTTTTGACCTCTAGGGTCGACATCACCGTTCTAGCTACCATTGGATTGTCACACTTAAGTGTGATTATAATGCTGAACACAGCAGCTTCACGAAGGATCCCATATGAATGAAAAGTAATCTACTATATTAATTGTAAATTCGCATGTATAACCAATAAATTGAAATTTAAACATACAATAACATGTTTTCCCGTGTTGCACTTGCCTTACGCAGGCTTTGGATGTTGTCTTTTTACCATGATGCACTGCATATCTTTGCCTCTCCTAAGCAACTGCTAGTGGTGCATCGTATTGCCAATACTAAGAATAATAACAATAATATCTTAATTTCAAGAGTCCTTTGAATTTCCATCCATAATTTTATATGTCATTCATTGTAAAAAATACAGAAATACTCTGCACTACAGAATTGAATGGGCTGGTTTTGTTTTTTCTCCATTTCACTTAAAAAAATGTTTGTTGGAGCTAGTTATATTTGGTCTAACAAATGCAGACACCAATTCAATCCCTTATTCAGATCCTGTGATTGTGACGCTCACATCCATGAGTTATTGTGTCATTTAGAATGCGAACTTCTCACAGGTCATGTGGCTTTATGCCAAAGTCATGTGACTTAAATAATGAGGTCATATGACATTCATAGTGACTTGTGACAATTTGACCATGTGACCTGATGGAATTGAGTCATAACTCTATAGCAGGTTATCAACCATACACAGTAAGATGAAACACACTTCCATACTTGTGACCATTACCTGATGATACACATGTCAAGGTTCTATAGGATGTTTCCATCTATTCACCTGTTGGTTGGCAGTGTTCATGCAGTATTTTCAGATGAACATAATGCTGTTATAGCATAGTATATACACAGGTAGCTTACAGCTCCATCGCAGGGAATCTGGCCTTGCCTGGTGTCAACATATCAGCCAAAAAGTAGATGGTACCAGCCAGACCTGGACATAAACAAACGAAAACACATTGACATACTGGCTTAGTAATTAATTAAAATTACGGAAACATAATCAAGCTACAGTAATTGAATCTAAATTATACATGGGTTCACTTCTGTGAACAAATTTTGAAGTTTTGAGCACAAGATCTAGTTGATTTCATGGACAGAGGGATTTGTGACTCTTAAACAAATCATGTAATTTGGTCAATAACTACAATCTGGGCAATAAATGTCAATAAATGTTGGCACACTTTAGTTAGAGTTGGTCAAGCACTCTCCCCAAATCGATATTGATTGGAGTTATTTCTTCAGCAGCCAAGTAAGTAGACCCAGCATTGATTGGTGTGGAAGGGGCAGGTAAAGCGTTGATCCCATCCTCTTAACTCTTGTTATGTTATATAGTTTATAGCTGTATCCATTACAGCTATATAGGTATCTTGTTGATCATATTCTTCCCACAGCATTTACTTTTGTATTTTTAATGAAACCATTAATAGACAAACTAAGAGAGAGAGAGGCAAACATTTCTACTTTGTATGCCCTTTTTTTTACACTATACACATTATACCTTGTGCTATCCTACAGAAGCATGCCCTTATCGATTTGCAATAATTACACAAAAGGTCAGGTGATATTTTTGCATCCCCTCAGTTATAACTTTAGGATGAACTTTTGTCAAATTTCCAACATTATTATGACATGTTCACTGATCATCTGCTGGATAACAATCTTATTTCCCATCACTGCATATAATGATTTGAAGTGGGCCAATCAGGTGCTTTATTTCTGTTGCTAGGCACAAATATGCACATGTAGTTAATCTGGGTGAGAGCACGTGCAGTGAAGGGTTCAGTGCGTCATAGAATTTCACAAGCAACATTTCTATGAACTTATCTATGACACTGACAGTTCACTCACCTTCAAATAAGGAGTAAGGTTTATCGGGTGTCCGACAGCCATGTTTGCCATAGTCTAAGCACCACTCTGTAAACTGTAACATAGAAAATTAGCAAAAATAAGAATGTTCATATTATGTGTTGGCAGAGTCTAATTGGACATCTGAAATGTTCTTCTCAACACATGGCATAACCTGAATTTTATGTCTAAGTACTTCAAATTTTGTCATCAAAATTGTGACCTGTCCTACGTAACCTTGTGACACAAATGATCCATTATGACACCAAGTTGATTTTGATAAGGTCTAAGTTTTGGTTAAGGAGCCCGATTATTTCCAGAAAGACATTTACAAAGTCAACAAACCATTACTCAACAAAGACACAGGCTTCTGACAACTATTTTAATAACGCTGATACTATTTGATAGGCTTTCAAAGTCAACCTAGTTTTTTTGGTGACATTGAATGACACGATTTATTTCTTTTCTCAATTTACCATTGATGGAGCTAAATTTCAATCAAAATTTTGGTCCCAAATTCAGGGAAATATGCCCCCAAATTAATTAAAAATGACATTAAATCAGATTTTGAAATAAACCATATTTCAAAAAAATTGACACCAACAAAATATGTCTATTTCTTTAATGACACTAAATATTCTCAAAATGGTGCCATTTTTAGGACACACTTTGGCAGCATGTACATTCTTAAAGTGATTAAGATATACTATGTATTACCTTGCACGCTCTGTGCAAATGTTTTTCATCACTGGTAGACCGATACAAAGATAAGAAGGCATATGCGTTGCCTGCTGAGCCGTGGCATAAGCCGTAACCTTTACGTAAGAAGCCTCTCTGCCAAATCACGTCACCACACTTCTTTGCTGCTTCTAGGTACTTTTCATCACCAAATGTCTAACAATAAGAGAAAATAGAATGAATGATATCATGAGGTAGGATTTTACAATTGGTATTCATAATATAGGCAAAGAGTTTAACAGATTTGCTGTCAGACAAGTTGAAAAACTGTCAAGCTTTCGTCAGGATTAGCCCGGACTTCTTCACTGCAAAACTATTGTAAGCAAAACATAAAGTGCTCAACAAAAGAAAGTCGTACACTTTGTTTTGGTCATTTAAAGTAACTTTCGATTAATTTTTTACCAAACAGGGGAAATAGACATTTGGATGAATTTTTTAGGCACATTTTGATACCAAACTTAACACCTAGCAACAAAGATAAACCATGATTAGCGCCATTTAAAGAAAATTAATAACTTTTCAAAAGTCACATTTTCAATACACTACGTGGGAGGAAAAGGGGTGTGTGTGAGGTTCACCCCGTGTGTGACATTATTATAACCAGGATTGACCGGCGGGCGATCGATCACACAGTGCAGCCGTTTCTCCTTTCCATAAAATCCCTTTACATTCATATCCCTCACCCATGCATGACACTTTGAATTTGAATTAGCCCGCGCATTGAGGGGAAATGCGCAGTGATCAACACGGGACTGATACGGCTTAGTGCTTGTTAACAATAGGTGTTTTCTTCCTCGTAGTGTATTGAAAATGTGACTTTTGAAAAGTGACTAATTTTTTTTGAAATGGCGCTAATTATGGTTTATCTTTGTTGCTAGGTGTTAAGTTTGGTATCAAAATGTGCCTAAAAGATTCATCCAAATGTCAATCCCGCCTGTTTGGTAAAAAATAATCGAAAGTTACTTTAAATGACCAAAACAAAGTGTACGACTTTCTTATGTTGAGCACTTTATATTGACTGCAACTTCTCTATATACAGCTAGGGTGTCGAAAAGTTGGGATACCTTTTTAAAGCTTTGTATCTCTCTTCAAATAATTTGTAGTACCGAAATGAAAGCATATTTCATTAGAGACAACTTGTAGAATTATTTTGATACCCAATGCCTGAGAGTGCCATAGAATAGCATTATGTTCATCTGAAAATACTGCATGAACACTGCCAACCAACAGGTGAATAGATGGAAACATCTTATAGAACCTTGCCATGTGTATCATCAGGTAATGGTCACAAATATGGGAGTGTGTTTCATCTTACCGTGTATGGTTGATAACCTGCTATAGAGTTATGACTCAGTAAGTGCGCCTCGCGAAATTAGCGGGTTTTACTGTAAATTGTTCCAGATTTGACTTGTCCCATAAGATTAGAATAGTTGATATAATCTTAAAATTGTTGTGTGAGTGATTTAAATTTAACATAAAGAAAAACCCTTATGTCAATTTCAAGTGGCATATAATAGACACTTTGACCACACTGACCTCATGTGCTTGCAATAGCATATTGATTGCACCAGGCGCTCCATGACACCAATGAACCAGTCTGTCTGTCTGGTTGCCTAGCGATGAGAGGAAGTTGCCTGATGGGAAACGTTTTTCACAGATGTAGTCGATGGAAGGCCTGATGAGAGTTTGAAGATGGTCCGTCACGCAGCTACTTGACACCTGCAGATAAATGAGTCAATCATTAGGTAATACAGGCTGTCCCAGAATAATTTATACCGTATTTGATAAAAATATAAAAAACAACAGTGTATCTCAATCAAATATAGTTAATAAACTAGAGGACATGTCCCCTACTTATTCTGTTCATTTCAGCAAGATATCTTATTGTTCAAGTATGGTATGACATTAATGAAAATTGATGAAAACCTTTTTGTCTTCAATTTCAGTGCATTTCAAATGATTACCGTCATACAACTGTTAATTAAGACTACTGCCAAATATTACTTCATACAGCTGAATATCAATGAACTTTTAGTGAAAATTAAAACAGACCACAGCAAGTTACCTACATAACATTTCAAATAGACCTTTTAGCTGAACTTGGTCAGTGATTTTAAAGATTCTCAAAAGAGATACCACATCTGAAGCAATACATTGTTTCAGGGCTAAGACATTTGTTGAGAATGTGGGGAGATCTCAATCTCAATGTGCCTATCACCACCATTTTGTGCTCAAAATAATAACTGTGCTATTGTTCAATGAAGCGTTACAATGACAACTATAGTATAGAGAGATACTCTATTGATAATGTGTCCTGTTTCATCCTCATTTTACATTAACATATTCAAAATGACAATGATCTCTATTCTATAGTGCATACTAATTTGATAATTTTCATCAAAAAAGCCCTTCAATTGAATAAACTGTTAGACAGACTGACCAACCAACACTACATACCCAAATCAAGAGAGGTATAGATATAGGGATAATTGTTCATTCACTACATACCCAAATCAAGAGAGGTATAGATATAGGGATAATTGTTCATTCACTACATACCCAAATCAAGAGAGGTATAGATATAGGGATAATTGTTCATTCACTACATACCCAAATCAAGAGAGGTATAGATATAGGGATAATTGTTCATTCACTACATACCCAAATCAAGAGAGGTATAGATATAGGGATAATTGTTCATTCACTACATACCCAAATCAAGAGAGGTATAGATATAGGGATAATTGTTCATTCACTCCACTACCTGCATTAGCATATAGTAAATGCCAGCCATTCCATGAGCAGCTCCAATGTAGTGCTTGCCATGCCACATGTAGAGGAGCGGCGCTCTGGAACTCTCCTTCTTCGATAGTGCTTTGCCGGAGTCTATGATGGTCTGGCAGACCTGTATGAATGAATCAGTTTGACAATTTGGGAGGAAGAATAGATCAAAACATTAGGGATTGGTCTTACAGACAGATTCATTGGATTAATTCAATTTAACCCTGTCAACACTGGCGGCCGGTATAAAGGCTAATACGAGTATCGTATATACACTGGCAGCCGG
The DNA here is from genome assembly GCA_035610835.1 of Ophiura sarsii. Lineage (NCBI taxonomy): Eukaryota > Metazoa > Echinodermata > Ophiuroidea > Amphilepidida > Ophiuridae > Ophiura > Ophiura sarsii. The sequence goes on from CM069443.1 coordinate 25,842,128, forward strand.
AATACCGGCCGCTAACATGTGTGCAGTGTTTACAAACTTTGGGGGATTCCCCATCGAATATAAACATGCCCTTATGACCCAGCAAGTGGTCTGCGGGCTACGGGCTACACATAGCTTTGTATTAACATCGTGACATTGCATTGAAGACAGAAAACTTTGGAGTTATTTCATCAATTTTGGTCTGATTTTCGGATTTTTCAATGGTGCCGTCGGCAGCAGATGTTTTAGCAAGGGTCATGGACTCTGATACAGAGGATATATGATTCTGAATATAGTAATAAGAATGAACAAGACACGGTAAGCATGCAGAGTGCTGCTAAAAAGTGCTAGTAATGATATGGGAACAATACAGACAGTGACATTATGCCCTATTGAGGGGTATTTTGGCAGGGGTGTCAGGGTGGGGCTACCGTTTACTCAGGGGTGTCAGTGTTCAAAGGGTTAAGGTGTTGATCAGATTTGTATCATTGATATTTCTATTCTATGTAAGGATGCATCATAAAAACAGATTTGCAATCATATTTCTATTCTACCTACATAGAGGTCATAAAACAAGTATTTTCTCAAATTTGAGTTTAGTTAATCCAGTGTCTCTCAACTCAATGACAGAAGGAAAAAGTTACTTTGGCAATTGAATAGTACATAATCTTCCAATGTGATTAAAACACTACTCTTTGCCTATAGCATCCAAGGAAACATCTTTTAGGCATATGCCTTAGATTTTCGGGACACACACCTTTCCTGTCCTAGACTTTATTCCACCTGAAGTACACATGTGACTTCAGAGTGTATTTTACTGAACTTGTAATTGGGTGCATGATTCAAATATGCTGGCAGGTGTATGAATTCACACAATCAATGATGAATTTCAGTATTCATGCACAACAGATTCCCTTCACATGAATACATACTGCTGTTATCGTCTATACTTCAGGTAGGATCAAGTATTGCAAAACAATCATTTATATAGTAATGCAGAGCCACCAACATTTGCAATCAGGGAGATTATCTTCACCATAAAATGTTTCCCAATCAGGGAGGTTGTCCAATGTGTGTGTGCGCCCAGATCAGTTTATTTTAGGAAGTATACTGCAGGATCAGGCAGGAGTGTACTGTTGGCAGCTCTGTGGAAATAATAATCAATAACAGCTGGACATATCACCAGTAGGTCTTGGATCCTCATTTCCTAATGACATCAATGCAATGTCTTAGCCAGAGTTTAGCAACTGCCCGTCCAATTTATCAGAATAGCTGGACCAGAAATTGACCTTATAATATAAATCAACCTGTTTGGAACCACTATGGGGTCACACGGTTCATGTACGTGCTGCTTTAGCCTTGACTTGTTGGGTCAAAAAATAGTTTTAAGTTCACTAAACCCTTCCAACAATTATTTGTTAGAATATCACACCTGTTAATTCTGCCCGTCTTGGGAGTAATTTGCCTGTCAAGAGGACGGGTAGACGGGTCTCTGGCTAAGACCTTGCATCAATGTGCTGCCAATCACCTCAATGATGCAGCATTGACTCACTTTAAACTTGATGATGTGTACCTAATTCACTAATTTTACAATCAGCCTAGCAGATGTACATACCTTTTCTATCACTCCTTTATCGATACAGTCATCCCCTAAGTGTTTGCGTACAAACAATAATGCATATAGATAGCCTACTCTGCCATACAGCATTTCGTTGGGGACCTCGTCACGTATCGCTGAATACTCTAATAACTGTAATCTATTTACAAAAAAGAGAAGATAAATATATACAGTACTCATTCATTTACAGTCTGGAAAACTAAACTTCCATCATAAACACTGCACAAAAAGAAAGTATCCACTTTTTTTGAGGCGCATTGTGTTTAATTATTAGGACCCTTAACCCTAACCCAACTGAATCTCACTGCCAGAAACTATCTCCATGCACATGCTGCTGCATTGCCTCGATGACGTCACCTACCGCAGGCATATGTGGGCTGGAAGTTTTAGCCCGCATATGCGCTGGCAGTTTAGCTCAGTTGGTAGGGGGACAGACTGGGGTGCGGATGGTCCCGCGATCGAATCCCGGGGGTTGCTGGGTGATTTTTCAGGTAAAAAAAATAGTACTTTTTCCCCCTCCCCCGATACGCACAGAAAACATAGCTTACTGGTTAGGGTTAAGAAATTCAACAAGTGAGAAAATAAAAGTATACATTTTGGAAAGGAAATGAGTTGGAGAATTCAGTTTTTAATTTTAAAAAATGCTGAAATTGCACCAAATCTAAAGAAATTTCCCCTGGGACGTTTTTTCTCTCGTTTTACATACAAATGTTTAGTTTTTAAAATGTGATTTTTTTTTCTACCTCCAAAATCACATTTTTGGCACTTTTTGGTCAACATTTTTAAAACTAAACATTTGTATAAAGTAAAAAAATAATAAAGACCCAGGGGAAATGTCTTTAGATGAATTTGGTGCAATTTCAGCATTTTTTACCAAAAGATTTACAGCACTCAAGTGATAAATTTCATGTAGTGAGGGTTGACAGCCCCCTTATTAAGTGCAACAATGGAAACTGCATCATTTTTTATTCAAATGGCCACTGCTTCATCAATATTGGTGCTATTGTAACAAATGAGGTCAAAATGCATGTTCTTTCCCATTTGTTGAATTTCTTTAGGGTTCTAAGAATTAAACAAAGGGCGCCTCGAAAAAAGTGGACACTTTCTTTTTGTGCAGTGTTTATTTTCAAATGATGTGCCTGGTTAAGTCACAGATGGCCTTAAAAGGTATTATATTGTAAGTTTGGTCATTTTTTCCGTAATATCATCAACAACGTGATTGCACATGATTCTTAGTACTTGCGCATAAAATGTTAATTTGATCACTGAAATACACTCTTGTATCACTGCACTGATGCAGATGATATAGAATTGTCTGTAAGCCATTAAATCTGACAGCATCAAGGAGCAGCAATTTAATGGAAAGAATTCTTCAGGGTGAAAAACCAACATTGTTGATCAATGCTGCGTAAGCACAGAGTTACCGATAATAAAACAATCTAATTTCAACACTTTTCACTCTTGGTGAAATTGTGAAGTGTGGAAATGAAAAGTGATGGGTATCACATTTTGTATGGGGTGAGTGAAAACCCTGAAGGACTCTTCAAACAAAATTGTTTCAATTGAAAAAACAATTAAGAGAATATGGGCCAACAACCTAACAAAGATGGCCATATTTTATAAAGATTGTGAATAATGAAATTATTGAAAACACATCGGACCTACAGATTATATAAAATTATATAAATGTATCTTACTTTTGAAGACACTCTTTGCTGACATCAGGCTTTCCAAGTATTTTATACACCACAGCTCCCAATGCATACGGTCCTGCATCCCCACAGAGGAAAGTGCACCGGCGTCCTCGTAGACTGCGCAGCGCACCTTTGAGATTTTCATGAGCCTTTATCAGGTATTCATGTTTATCTAGCACATTGTATAAATGAAAGTACAGCAAAGCAATACCTGCAACCAAAGTTTAAATAAAAAGATAAATATACACAATTTATATGTAGGATGAGGAATCTGTTAGTATTTTTACTCCTTTTTTATTGTACCATTAAAACTCTTTACTATAAATTTGTTGGAAAATATTTCCCTTTTCAGCAACTTTTTACACCAATCCATTATAATATTAAACAATGGGACTTTTTGAATACTGTAAACGTGGACATTTCCACGCTACATACATTTTTTTGCATTTTTCACGCTTGAAGGAACTACTGCAAATATAATAATTTTGTGTATGTGATGAAGCTACAAATACCTGTTGTGCCAGTATAAACTGAATAATCTCTATCATCCGCGTCATATCCTAATCCTTCTTCCATGCGCTGCAACATTGAACCGATGCTCTTAGTTATATTGTCTGCTAGCTCAGTGTGGATCTGAAATATGCAATGACAATCACTGATTTATAATAAGGGTCAAATGGCATGGTTTGCTATTCACTGTTAACTGGTGCATGTAAATGTAACATTCAACTGAAAAGAAATGTGCGCTATAATAGTTGCCTTTCAGTATCCTGGCTCGTTTTAGCAGCATGTTGAGTGCCTGATGCTAGCAATGCCAACTGACTATACTGGGACTGGTTCATGAGGCTATTTCCAGATACCTTTATTGGTGATGAGCATTCATGCATGACTGATACCACCTACTATAATAATTTGCATTTAAAGCAGCCAAAAATTCAAAAGGCAATAATATTAGTTAATAAATATAAACTTAGATTGATGTGTATTGAACATAAGTAATATGTGAAGATGTTGAACCAGACTGAAAATGGGAAAATAAAAACAATGAAATAGCTGCTCAAATAGATATTGTTCAAAGTTATAAAACCCACATTAATTAAGATTTTCATCGTCATTACCAAATGGTGGTCGTAATCACTACTTATGTTTAATACAACATTTACATTGATGATTGTGTTGTCAATCCCGGCTGTGTCTTTGAAATCTTTCTCTATCCTTTACGAACTCCCCAATCCCGAGTACTTCTGTACGAGCGGAACATTCTTTTACCATTCTTGCTAACCGAACTATGACATGATTGTGAGCATGTGCATTATATGGTTCACAAAATGTGAAGATCCTATTTTTTGTGATTTAGGACTTATTCTTCTTCTTAAACAGCCATTTATGAAATGAGGGACATCCCAATAGAAGATGCAAGACCAAGTAAAATATACTTATATTAGGACAAGAAAAGAAGATTAAAATGATGCAGCAGGTATAGCTTCAGTCACCCTGGAAATGGCCTGTTATGAATTACCAGTGCTGGAGGACTCTGACTTGGTCATTGGGAATGCCATGATAAGATAGAGAACAATTAAGGGCAACTTTACTTTTGAGTCTCCAAAAAGGTAAGTGGGACATAAAAATGGAGGATATTTCAGGTGACTAAAATGGTTCCCTTCAGGGTGCACTACACTAAAAGGGGTTTCCCCTACCCTTTTTAAGGACGGTGTTTAAAACTAAAATCGGAAAGTATGCATCACAAAATCCTCAATTAAAAAGACTTGACAGTAATACCATTGCGTACATGCCTATGATTGTTGATTAATTATGATTAATGGGACATCACCTACATGCACGGTCCCTGACTATAAACTGTGAATATCATCTAACTAAATTTTGAGAGATCTTTCAAATTTGTGCTTTTTACTGGAAACATTGGCGATTACGGCGACATTTCCAAGCTCGTCAGAGAGTTAGTCAACTCCATGGGCATATTTTGGAAAATCGAGCAGGTCAACCTACCTATTTTTTTCCACTTTTTGGTGGGGAAATGTGATCATCTTTAAGACAAAATGACACTACGGGGTCCAATTTCACAATTTAGTGGTCTAAAACAGAGTTTTATATCAGTAGGAGTGGGCTATAGAGGGTCATTTTAAGGTCATAGTTTCAGATCACGCTTGCTACATGATTTTTTGATGACTTGATGCGTACTGACAACATTTTCAACAACAAAAATTTAAAAAAATGCGAAATCCAGGGTGCCCCGGCCAAAAAACCACAAAAAGTCGGCCATTTTGGAAAAACAGTCTTTTGATCATAAATCAATCATTTTTGGTCCAATCAATTTGATTTTGGTGGCAATAACCATGTTTGTTGGGACATGGAATAATCTTATGCAACTTTTATCGCATGACGATGTTTCGTTTTCCTGAAAATGGCATTTTTAGTGAAAATAGATGTGAGGGCGCTGTTTAAAAAAATACCTTTCGCATCGTAGCATTTCAAATTCTAATGTTGAAATATGATAGGAGTTACATTTTAGGCATTTCCTGAAAATCTGAGTAAAATACCATTTGTTGTTTTGAAGCGACACCATTTTGAACATCTTTGAATTGTCACCATTGAAACACACACTATTGAAAGTTCGTTGACCCCTGTACTATCCTATGGAAGTGCTTTTAACGCGTTCTTGTGATTTTAAAGTGGATGCCATGGTAAAACGAAATGAGCTAACATGCTCACATCTTCAGACAATGTTTCTTGACACACTCTTAACACATTTCATGTATTCAAATTCATTTTTATTAATGCGATAGCTACTTTTTTGCAAAGCGCCCTCACAGTCCAAATTTGACCAAAATCAGCTATTACAAGAAAACAAAGGGGTTATATGAGACGAAACCAGCATAGAATGACATCTTGTACCTTTAAACATAGGTATTGCCACCAAAATCAAATAAATTAGACCAAAAATGACTGAGTTTTGATCAAAAGTCTGTTATTCCAAAATGGCCGACTTGTTGTGGTTTTTTGGCCGGGGCACCCTGTATTTCGCATTTTTTCTATTTTTTTTGTTGAAAATGTTGTCAGTAGGCATAAAGTCATCAAAAAATCATGTAACAAGCGTGATCTGAAACTATGACCTAAAAATGACCATAGCCCACTTCTAATAATATTAAATCATGCCAAATTCTGTATGATTAAAAACATTCCGTTCATGAAATCTCAGCCACATATTCTCTGCAGAGAAGGTGGAGAAGGATGGGACAATGATGGTTGTGGCCACCCAAAATAAGCATTCTCTCAAGAGTCATCGAAACGATAGCATGGTCATAAAACAGCACACCTAATTTTTTTGAGGAGTGCAATTTATGGCACACCTACAGCACACCTCAATGTTTTGAGGAGTGCGATTTAAAGCACACCTTCAATTTTCAAACGCGAAGGCCTGGCAAACGTCTAACCTTTGCGGTGTTCAAGAAATATTTCCATAGTTAATTACTCGCTGCTGTGACACGGTTGTATCGGCTTGAAAACCAGGGGCTATGTCATCAATTGCAAGCAATTGGTATGTGAAGTTAGGTATACTGAGGGACTCCCCCACACTAGACCCCTCTTCAACAATAGTTGTACGAATTACAGGACCCCTCTTCCCTTAATATAATAATAATAGTTGTACGAATTACAGGGACTCCCCCACAGGGGACCCCTCTTCAACAATAGTTACGAATTACAGGGACTTCCCCACAATTGGTATATTTGTAAGAATATTACACTATAGGGACTCCCTTTTTATACAATAGTTGTGAGAAAATTGACCTCAAAGCACGCTCCAAGTGAGTGAATATACATACATGTAAATGGACAACCCACTGCCAAAAGACTGTGAAAAAAGCCAGCAGAAGCCTTGGTATGCTCAGGAGAACTTTGTCTGCATGTTACATAAGAGATAAAAGCCAAAGCCTACCTTGCCATAGTTAGACCTCAATTAGAATATGCAAGTGAAGCCTGTAATCCACACACTCAAAAAGACATAAACAGCCTTGAACAAGTGCAGAGACAGGCAGCCCGCTTTGTCCACGCTGACTACCGCAGAACGACCCCAGTCACCCCACTTGTCCAGGAGTTGTCATGGACAACATTACACATTAGACGCCTCTTATGTCAAGCCACTATCACTGTCCGGACAGGGGTCAGACCCCCACCATTTTTATTTTTGCCCCACCCTTTTTACAGAGCCACCCTTTTTATTTGGGAATGTTCAACCCCCACCCTTTATACCGAAAAGGGGACATTTTGATCATTTTGTGCATTCAAATTTGAAAAGGCACTCATTGGAAGAAAGGACAAAGTGACAGAAACATCCCGGGACCCGTTTTGTTGGGCGGGTCCCGGGATGCCCGAAATTATTCATCAAAAAAAATAATTGAAAAAAATAAATAAATAATAAGCTTACTTAAAAACCACCTTGTCGGCTAAATCATGATTATTTAATGCAAATCTATATAGAGGAGATTCATTTGAAATGGATTTATTTAATCAAATCAGTGCATTTTTGGTACTCTTATGCTCCCTAAATTGTGATAATACGCTGCGTACGACACTTTCGTAGCTCCCGCGAGTTTCCATTTTGAAAAAATGTCACGATTTCAACAATAGATGGCGCTATATAACAACAAACCAATTTAAAGATGGTGACTTTTTAATTTCGAATCGAAGTATATCTTCGGATACATATTTATGATATAACTAGCGCTAGCGAGTCGACAAGGTCGGTATTTTGATTATTTTGATGATCGCTGAGAAACCGCCACCCTTTTTATTTTATCTCCACGCTTTATACAACTACACCCTTTATATCAGAAATATTCTGACCCCCACCCTTTTGTTGATTTTTTCATTTCTGAAGTCCCACCCTGTATAAAGCGTGCCGTCCGGACTATGACTATGTTTTAAAAAATTCAACATGAACTTGTAAACATCAATATGCCATCATATATAAATTATGTCATTCCGTCACAACGCACTACTCACAATCTTAAATACATACAGCCACAATCAAATGTTGATGCATACGGATACTCGTTCTATCCAAGAGTAATCCGAATATGGAACAGATTACCACACAACGCAGTTCATGCCCAGTCGGTAGTGTCCTTTAAAAACACATCACTACCTGTGGTCGTCGCAATGAGACCACCACCAAGCCTACGCACACTCTAAATATTACTCCCATTTTTACTTTCACCTTTTCTCACATGTACATAAATTTGTTTGGCACACATACACATAAATTTAAAATTTAAATTTATTTCACTGAGGATGCGTATGTTTTGCACCGCACCGGCCGGCTATTCACCGGCAAACCCCTCCCAGTTTAGCTCTACGAGCTGTTATACACTGCAAATTATGAGCGTTTACTTTTGGACAAACTAAAAGTAAACTCAAAAGTAAACGCAATTCTAAACACAAAAGTAAACGTAAAAGTAAATGCAAAACTAAACGTTTCTTGCATTTTGTACCCAATTGACCTCAAACCACGCTCCAAGTGAGTGAATATAATCACAGATGTTTCCACCATCTGTGACATAATGGGACAGTTATTGATTAGAGGCTGGGTGGAAAACAGCTTAGTTGTTTGGCTCACATATATACATAAGTGTTTAGTATTGCGTTTATTTTTTATTTTTACTTTTAGTTTGTCCAAAAGTAAACGCTCATAATTTGCAGTGATAGGTGTGGAGTCAAAGATTGAAGATAGAAGAATCACGCGCATGGGGACTCCCCCGGGGGGGGGGGCACTCAACTTTTTTTTGGGTAGGGGTGTGCCGCCCAGGGTTTCAAAAAGGGGGGCTAAAGAACTGAACTGAGTGGATTTTATGACGAAAAATAGGGTCTTAGGAACTGATTTTTTTCCAAAATTCCGAAAAATTGGGGCTTTGGAACACAAAATTGGTGCTTTGGAACGCAAAATTTCGCGATTTTTGAATTTTCAATAAAAATGGGGTCTTAAGAACTGATGCAGGCTCAAAAGGGGGGTCATAAGAACTAGCAGCAGAGGGTGAAAAAGGGGGTCTTCAGCTATACCCTTTTCAAATGTCAGTGCCCCCCCCGGGGGGACTCCCCCAATGGACTCACATCTTCTTACAATAGTTGTACGAATAACAGGGACTCCCCTCTTTATTTTTACAATAGTTGTACGTAGGACGAATAACAGAGACTCTCTCGTCTAATAATTCGTACAACAGTTAGTTGGGCAATATCCTCAAATATGTCTTACATACAGAATATATAAAAGCACAAGGCAGCAATTTATTTGCCTTTTCCTTTGAATTACATTGTAATTGTTGTGCGAATTACAGCGATACCTCCCTTATTCGTACAACAGTTGTGCGAATTACAGCTACACTGCGCTAATTCGTACAACAGTTGTACGAATAGACTCTTCCATATCAATATTTCAATTTAATTTAAGCTTCTTCTTTTCAACAATAAAATCTACCTTGCCCGAGCTTTGCAGTAAAGGCGCGGTTTCCACTGTTCCCTCGACGAAGTCATCGAACTGATTCGTGAATTCTCTCTTCTCCTCGGAGGTCACGACTTTCGTGTCTTTACTTGTGTGCCTTCTCTTACTCATTTTTCACATTAAAAGTGGTACTTTTATGCGAGAAAATAACTCTGCTGCGTTAACCAAATTTTGGGATCCGCTTTTATTTTTGTTGCATGTGACCTTCAAACTTTGACATGCATTCCTAATTGACCTGTTGACGTAATTGACCAATCACTTGTACTTTATCGATGATTGAACTGAATTATTCATGAAGAAGATCAAATTAGGTCATTAAGGTCAGACAAAAGGTCAAAAGTTAATTGTTATCAATCACGGGAACGAAATGATCACATCAGCGCGGCTTAAATAGTGTTACGCAGAATGTTGAAATATTGCATTGAATGAAACACTGCAGAACCATCTATTTTTGCCACTTTACTTGGGGCCGGTGAGTGGATAAATGTTCAAAGTCAACAATAAAGGCTTTATTAATGAAAATTGAAATGCCTTTTGAATTGAATGATCGATGAAAACATGAAAACGATATAAATTATAATTTATAAAATAAGCTTATTTATTTTAATGTTTATTTAGGCCTAGCACTAGCCTAGCCTAGGCTACTACTTGTAATTACTCAGTAATAGTATAATACGGCTATTACTACAATAATACATGTTCTATAGTCGTCGTCAGAATACTTCAGCACTTTTTAAAACCGCCAATGCGCGCGTTCGCGGCCAATCTGATTACAGGGACCGCGACGCGTTCGAACTGCTCAAAGATAACGCCGTTGTGACGCTGTTCTGCAACGCACTTCCGTGTTTACGCTGTACGCAGTTGTCACAGAAAAAAGTGCCGAAGTATTCTGACGACGACTATAGACTCTCTAGTCTAGTAGTAGTAGGCTAATAAATAGTTATTTATTGTTTAATAATTAAATAATAAATAATAATAATACAGATATTAATTATGTGATATTAATTAGCTTATTATCTTATATCATTTAATTTTGTTACTAAAAGTTACTAAATTGTGCTTGTTGCTTTCATCCACGCCCTTTTAATATCCTTCTATTCGTTCGCTGCAGTATGTATTAAGGAGGCTTCACCAAATTGGAACTGCAAATCAAACAATAGGCCCTTGGTACTTTGGTTGAAAAAATCCTTTAAACAGAGAGGGTATGAAAAATGTTAGATAGATCGGTACTGACTATTCAACGTACACATTTCACATTTCATCAAAGGCCTTGTCAATGGGGATGCCATCACCATGGCCTGAATTTTTTTTTTTTTCCCCGGCAAGCTATTCCAAATTTCCCTCCAAAATGGAATGCATTTCCTATGAAAGAGTAACATTCCCTCCAAATGCCAACATTTCCCTCAAAATGCTCAAATTTCCCTGCAATAAATAGTGCAAGAAGCTTTCTGTATTGCCTACTTTTTCAGCCTGGGGCCATCACTCTTCTCCCCCCCCCCCCCCCCCCACCCCCCACCCCCCACCCCCACCCCCATCCTCAATTGGCAATGGATGATTGTTACTGGTCCAGAAATCACATTGGAAGCTTGATTGATTGAAAATAGATCGGTACTGACTTGACTGATTCAACACATTTCATAATAAGGCTTTGTCAAAGGGGATACCCCCCCCCCCCCCTCGAGGGAATTGTTTGCTTTGTTAAAAACTTCTTTGGAAGTGAAACAAATATTAAGGACAATCTTTATGATAATTATGTGAGAGATGTTCTTATTTAAGACATCATTCCGATCGTGACATCAAGGATAAAAATATCAGTTTTTTTTACCAGAAAGTAACTTTCCTGTTTGCATTTAATTTATCCAAGTTTCTGTTCGATTTTCACTCCTTTCCACTCCTTTATTTTCCCTTCCTTAGGCCCCTTACAGTCAAATGTGAGTTTACTGTTGCCTGCGCCCGTCCAAAAGTCACCCGCGTTATATGTAATATTTAAAAAATATTTAATTCTTTTATTGTTTAAAGATTTTTCATGAGCTTTTTAACACTTTTCTGGCGATAACATTTAGCTGATGAGCTGCATTTCAATACTTCCGGGTTGGGAAAACAATTCTGGGAAGTAAAAAACTCTGCACGAAACTTGCAACTGTCGCTTTGTATGTGTGCATTTGAAGCATATTCGTAGGCACGGCAATTTATTACTGCGCAATCGCTTCTGCGCATGACGTCAGATCAAAACATAGCCGAGTTATTTTTAGTTTTTTGCTGTGCGTCCGCGATCAGCCGACCAGCTGAACTTCTTTCTTTTGAGTTTCCTAGTGCATTCTGGGTAGTATTTCAGGTTTGTTTAAGATCATCTTTAAAATTCTTTGAGCTAGCATAATAGCACCGAATATCTCATTAATATTCAAAATAGGGATGCAATTATTAGTAGACTCCTTTACAAAAGAAACAAAATACAAAGTCAAGGCAGTAGGTGGTGGTAGGACATAATTAACAGCATTTGAATTGTATTTGTACCTTGGATAATAGTTAACAACGCTGACAATATTAAATCAGGTGAATTTACCCCAAAATATTACAATATCAATATTAAATAGTCACCTCGTCCTACTTTTCAAAAACGCAATAGTAAACTCACATTTGACTGTAAGGGGCCTTATCAACTATCTGCACTATTCTTTTCCTTTCCCTCTTTCCTTCCTACCCTTCGTTTTTCTCTTTCCTTCCTTTTTTATCGTCCTCTTCTCCCTTTCTTTTCCTTTCCTTTCCTTTCCCTTTTCCTTCTCTCTATCTTCCCCTTCCTTCTCCCTTCCCTTCCCCTTTTCTCTTCCTCTCTTACCTTTCAGGGGGGGGGGGGGGGGAGGGGCACTCTGCCCCCACAATGTGTGAAAATTAGCATATTGTTTACAGATAATTAGATGAGCATGTCGAGGAGACAGACGAAAGTCTGCATTTTGGCCGATTTTTGCGATGGTAAAGTCTGCAAATTGTTGTCAGAGCTGTGATTGTTGTCAATGGCATGTGACGTCATATTCCGGGTTCACATAGATCGGTACTGACTTGACCAAAGATGTCTGGCAATCGTGTCAAAGATAAATAATGGCAGAAAGCCATAAGATCAGCCTAGATGCATTGGATGTAGGGTGCTAGAGTTCTAACACTGACTTTACTTTCAGAGGGAAATACAAGTGTATTCAAAGAATTATTCATCAATTTGATATATTTTGATTGCTTTTCAGTAATGATCCAGCAAAATGGGTGATATGAATGACAAAGAACCATTGCAACCTGGAATAGACAACTCTACTAACACATTTAAAGAGCGAGATATGCCAGGAGTGACATCATCACGTTCGGGTTCAGCAGAGTTTGGTTACGAGGAGCTGTCCAATGGGCTCTCATGTCCGACGTGCCAAGGAACCGGCAAAATACCAAGAGGTGGGTGGGCGGGCTACCAAGATGTTAATATACATTTTTTTCAAAGTGAAATTCTTTTAATTCAAATGGTTTAAGGTGCAGAATGGTCTTTTTCCCACAGAGGTCCATCAACACATGGAACAATTACAAACCCTAACCCATTCAGGAGGGGTTGTAGCAATAAAGCTAACACTAACTGGGGGAAACACAGAACAAGTAATGACACATAAATGGGGTGTGTGGACTGTGTGTGCCACCCCAGGGATTGAAGCAATTGATTGTAGCAATTGATTGTAGCAATAAAGCTAAACAGTGGGAAACACAGGACAAGTAATGACAAAAAATGGTGTGTGTGTGCCACCCTGGGGATTGAACCTGGGCCGCCATGGTCGGAGTCCAGATGATCAACATCTTCAAGGTCTTAGCCAGAGACCCCATCTGGACGGGCAGATTAAAATTACTCCTAGGACAGGCAGAATTAAGGGATTTAACAAATGTGATTCTAAAAAACAGTTGTTGTAAGAGTTAAGTGAACTAGTTCTCTGACTAGTGACCCCCATAGATAGGAAGGTCAATTCTGGACAGGCTATTCTGATAAATTGGATGGGCAGTTGCTGAACTCTGGCTAATATCTTATTGTGCATCACACTACGGAACGGTAGTTGCGCTCTCTAAAATAACTTTTCAGAGCCCATATGTACCTTTGTGTGTGATTGCATAGGGCTGGGGAATGGGGTCTACCAGCGCGGTACTTTTGTTGGATTTGACAGGGTTAGGGTTATCTATTAAAACATGTTTCAATGGCCCACATAGGTAGCTGAGAAATAAACACAGAAATAATCAACTAAAAGAAGAAAACAACTGGACCAACTTCGACCAACCTACTTCAAAGGTCTGTCGTCCAGTAGAAGATTTAGTTTGTTATAATTGATATTGTTTTGATTTGATTTGATTTTAATTTCTTTTACTGTTGTGTCCTGTTCTGTTGTGTTCTGTTCTGGTTTTGGTTTTTGTAACCTTATAAAAATGTAGTCATCTGATTGTGAAGATATGATAATCTTGAGATATGCTTTATTTTTGTTGCTCAACAGGACAGGAAGATGACCTAGTTGCTCTTATTCCATACAGAGATGAAAGGCTTAAACCAAGGAGAACGTAAGTATTGGTACTGTGTAATTGGGAAGATGACCTAGTTGCTCTTATTCCATACAGAGATGAAAGGCTTAAACCAAGAAGAACGTAAGTATCGGTACTGTGTAATTGTGAAAATGACCTAGTTGCTCTTATTCCATACAGAGATGAAAGGCTTAAACCAAGAAGAATGTAAGTATCGGTACTGTGTAATTGTGAAAATGACCTAGTTGCTCTTATTCCATACAGAGATGAAAGGCTTAAACCAAGAAGAACGTAAGTATTGGTACTGTGTAATTGTGAAAATGACCTAGTTGCTCTTATTCCATAAAGAGATGAAAGGCTTAAACCAAGGAGAACGTAAGTATTGGTACTGTGTAATTGGGAAGATGACCTAGTTGCTCTTATTCCATACAGAGATGAAAGGCTTAAACCAAGGAGAACGTAAGTATTAATACTGTGTAATTGGGAAGATGACCTAGTTGCTCTTATTACATACAGAGATGAAAGGCTTAAACCAAGGAGAACGTAAGTATTAATACTGTGTAATTGGGAAGATGACCTAGTTGCTCTTATTACATACAGAGATGAAAGGCTTAAACCAAGGAGAACGTAAGTATTAATACTGTGTAATTGGGAAGATGACCTAGTTGCTCTTATTACATACAGAGATGAAAGGCTTAAACCAAGGAGAACGTAAGTATTAATACTGTGTAATTGGGAAGATGACCTAGTTGCTCTTATTACATACAGAGATGAAAGGCTTAAACCAAGGAGAACGTAAGTATTAATACTGTGTAATTGGGAAGATGACCTAGTTGCTCTTATTACATACAGAGATGAAAGGCTTAAACCAAGGAGAAAGTAAGTATTAATACTGTGTAATTGGGAAGATGACCTAGTCCTAGTTGTTCTTACTCCATACAGAGATGAAAGGCTTAAACCAAGAAGAACGGTTTAAACGTAAGTATTGGTAGGCTTAGGGATTTCCCGTGAATTTTTTAGGTGAAAACCGTGGGCAATTTTTGTGAAAAGCGTGATTTACTGTGATTATTGAGATTTCAAGAAAAAACCGTGCCGAAATTCCTTGATTTCCTTGATTTGGTCGTATTTTTAGGCATTTACCAATTCCCGGCGGCCTAGGTGGCATTTTGTTTTTAGTCCTTGCAAGAGGTCATGACGTGACCTGAAAACGTGTAAACATTAGTCGCACGCACGTACCAGGAGTTCTATCTCAACCGGAGAACCCCGATCTATTTACAACATTATTATTGTAATTTATTCATCATCACGTGATTTATTTTCATCAATGAATTTTATTTGCTGTTGTCTGCTCAACAAACCTCATCTCAGCCAATCGGAGAACCCCGATCTATTTACAACATTATTATTGTAATTTATTCATCATCACGTAATTTATTTTCATCAATGAATTTTGTTTGTGCTGTTGTCTGTAATGGCGTCGTTCATGATTACTAGCACGTGCGTTTCCCGAGGTGTATTTTCGGTACCGTATTTTCTTTACAACAGTAATTGTATGCAATCGATATGAATGAATAATCACCCATTGAACGCCCTGGATTAACTTTTTATCAACTAACAACCTTTCTGAAGGGGGTGGCCTACCTATTTCTTTAGAAGAAGACGGTCTTTTGTTTATCTCATTCAAATAAATTCGATATCGATATTATAAATCATCTGTCAATTGAATTTCAATCAGTCCTGTCAAGTAGGCCTAGAGATGAATGTACTGTACACAATAATTGCGCGTCGATATTGTCTTGAAATGAAAAAGTAGGCCTAGAGATTAATGCACCTGACACAATTGTACGTCGAAATCGTCTTGAAAGGAAATATTTCAATAGGTCATAGGAATTCGGACATTTGATTTTTGTTAATAAATAAAACTGTAAACATCGGCTTGTCATCTGAACACATCGAAATACTGATGAAATAGGCAAGCGAAGTTCTCACAATAAATTCCCACGCTGGCATTTAATAATGAAGCTCGTAATTAGAGACACTGTTCAAAAGGTCAACTTAATACTACGCATACTATAAATACGTGGAGGCGATGACCTGTGAATCATGCCGTAACACGCGGTTAATGTATCCCTGGGTGCACTGCGCGCGGTATTGATACAGTTATTAAAACTCCCTGAGCTGCCGAAAAATGGTTCTGTGAGCATGTCATGTGCGATCGCGATATGAAACGATTGCAGAATAAAATAAGAATGATTTGCGCCCGATATTTGTGACTTGTCGGACAATTATCGCGGCTGAAATAACAATTCCGCGATTTCACGGAACTATTTACAGAATCCGTGATTTAGCATGAAAAGCGTGAATCTTGCCGTGAATACCGTGATCACGGGAAACGCCTAAGCTTAAGTATTGGTACTGTGTAGTTGGGATAATTTCCATGTTGCTCTTATTCCATATAGAGATGAAAGGCTTAAACCAAGAATAATGTAAGTATTGGTACTGTGTAATTGGAAAGGTGACCTAGTTGCTCTTATTACATACAGAGATGAAAGGCTTAAACCAAGGAGAACGTAAGTATTGGTACTGTGTAATTGGGAAGATGACCTAGTTGCTCTTATTACATACAGAGATGAAAGGCTTAAACCAAGGAGAACGTAAGTATTGGTACTGTGTAATTGGGAAGATGACCTAGTTGCTCTTATTACATACAGAGATGAAAGGCTTAAACCAAGGAGAACGTAAGTATTGGAACTGTGTTATTGGGAAGATGACCTAGTTGCTCTTATTACATACAGAGATGAAAGGCTTAAACCAAGGAGAACGTAAGTATTGGTACTGTGTAATTGGGAAGATGACCTAGTTGCTCTTATTACATACAGAGATGAAAGGCTTAAACCAAGAAGAACGTAAGTATTGGTACTGTGTAATTGGGAAGATGACCTAGTTGCTCTTATTACATACAGAGATGAAAGGCTTAAACCAAGGAGAACGTAAGTATTGGAACTGTGTTATTGGGAAGGGAGGGGGAAGGATGTGCAATTATACTTACATTGAGCCATATGCACATATAAAGTGTTCAGATTACAATGATCAGTAGAAAACCAAAGGGCATTAGTGAAATTCTAGTCAAATATTGAAGTGAGATTTATGTGCACAATACATAAATGATATAATAGGCTATATTAAGGCATCGTCGCTCTGGGAATGAGTGACCAATCACATCCAAAAAGGGTGCTTATGTCTTCAAAAATAAATTATGCCAAGGTTTATTTTGTTTGCTTCAAAATTATACCTTTTTTGTCAGAGTTCAATGCCCTCAGATTTTATGTGAAATATGAGGTAGAAAATCCTTTATATTTTCTTGATTTTTCATGCTTAATTTCATGAATATCTTCCAATGCATGTTGCTGACATAAGACCCATTTTTGTCTCGCCTGATGTAATCAGAAAGAGACTATGTTATCACTATTTCTGTCCGGCGTCCGCCGTCCGCCGTATGCCGTCCGCCGTCCGCCGTCCGCCGTCAGCCGTGTGCTAAGAAATACCTTTGTGACGCGATATCTGGAGATCCGTAAGGCCTATTGTGATGGGACTTGGTGGAGGGAAGGGGGGTGGTGCGTTCTGTTGCTGATTGATTTTTCAAGGTCATCGGGGGTCATTCAAGGTCATCGGGGTCAAATATGCTTAAAACTTTTGAGACGCGTTGTGACGCGATATCTAGAGATCCGTAAGGCCTATCTTGATGGGACTTGATGTCAGGGAAGGGGGTGGGGTGTTCTTTTGCTGATTAGATTTTCAAGGTCATTGGAGGTCATTCAATGTCATCGGGGTCAAATATGGGGTCAAATAAGATCCGTAAGGCCGATCTTGATGGGATTTGGTGGAGGGAAGGGGGTGGTGTGTTCTTTTTGCTGATCAAATTTTCAAGGTCATCGAAGGTCATTCAAGGTCATCGGGGGTCAAATATGGGGTCAAATAGATCAGTAAGGCCTATCTTGATGGGATTTGGTGGAGGGAAGGGGGGTGGTGTGTTCTTTTTGCTGATTAAATTTTTTCAAGGTCACCAGAGGTCATCGGGGTCAAATATGGGGTCAAATAGATCAGTAAGGCCTATATTGATGAGATTTGGTGGAGGGAAGGGGAGTGGTGTGTTCTTTTTGCTGAATAAATTTTCAAGGTCATCAGAGGTCATTCAAGGTCATCGGGGGTCAAATAAGATCCATAAGGCCTATCTTGATTGGATTTGCTGGAGGGAAGGGGGATGGTGTGTTCTTTTTGTTCTTAATTTTTCGGGGTCATCAGGGGTCAAATATGGGGTCAAATATATCAGTAAGGCCTATCTTGATGGGATTTGGTGGACGGAAGAGGGATGGTGTGTTCTTTTTGTTGATTAATTTTTCGGGGTCATTGGGGGTCAAATATGGGGTCAAATAGATCAGTAAGGCCTATCTTGATGGGATTTGGTGGACGGAAGGGGGATGGGGTGTTCTTTTTGTTGATTATTTTTTCGGGGTCATCGGGGGTCAAATATGGGGTCCAATAGATCAGTAAGGCCTATCTTGATGGGATTTGGTGGACGGAAGAGGGATGGTGTGTTCTTTTTGTTGATTAATTTTTCGGGGTCATCGGGGGTCAAATATGGGGTCAAATAGATCAGTAAGGCCTATCTTGATGGGATTTGGTGGACGGAAGAGGGATGGTGTGTTCTTTTTGTTGATTAATTTTTCGGGGTCAAATATGGGGTCAAATAGATCAGTAAGGCCTATCTTGATGGGATTTGGTGGACGGAAGAGGGATGGGGTGTTCTTTTTGTTGATTATTTTTTCGGGGTCATCGGGGGTCAAATATGGGGTCAAATAGATAAGTAAGGCCTATCTTGATGGGATTTGGTGGACGGAAGAGGGATGGTGTGTTTTTTTGTTGATTAATTTTTCGGGGTCATCGGGGGTCAAATATGGGGTCAAATAGATCAGTAAGGCCTATCTTGATGGGATTTGGTGGAGGGAAGGGGGGTGGTGTGTTCTTTTTGTTGATTAATTTTTCGGGGTCATCGGGGGTCAAATATGGGGTCAAATAGATCAGTAAGGCCTATCTTGATGGGATTTGGTGGACGGAAGAGGGATGGTGTGTTCTTTTTGTTGATTAATTTTTCGGGGTCATTGGGGGTCAAATATGGGGTCAAATAGATCAGTAAGGCCTATCTTGATGGGATTTGGTGGAGGGAAGGGGGTGGTGTGTTCTTTTTGTTGCTTAATTTTTCGTGGTCATCGGGGGTCAAATATGGGGTCAAATAGATCAGTAAGGCCTATCTTGATGGGATTTGGTGGACGGAAGAGGGATGGTGTGTTCTTTTTGTTGATTAATTTTTCGGGGTCATCTGGGGTCAAATAGATCAGTAAGGCCTATCTTGATGGGATTTGGTGGAGGGAAGGGGGGTGGTGTGTTCTTTTGTTTGATTAATTTGTTGGGTCATCGGGGGTCAAATATGGGGTCAAATAGATCAGTAAGGCCTATCTTGATGGGATTTGGTGGAGGGAAGGGGGGTGGTGTGTTCTTTTTGTTGATTAATTTTTCGGGGTCATCGGGGTCAAATATGGGGTCAAATAGATTAGTAAGGCCTATCTTGATTGGATTTGGTGGAGGGAAGGGGGGTGGTGTATTCTTTTTGCTGATTAAATTTTCACGGTCATCGGAGGTCATTCAAGGTCATCTGGGGTCAAATAAGATCCGTAAGGCCTATCTTGATGGGATTTGGTGGACGGAAGAGGGATGGTGTGTTCTTTTTGTTGATTAATTTTTCGAGGTCATCAGAGGTCATCTGGGGTCAAATAAGATCCGTAAGGCCTATCTTGATGTGATTTGGTGGAGGGAAGGGGGTTGGTGTGTTCTTTTTGCTGATTACATTTTCAAGGTCATCAGAGGTCATCTGGGGTCAAATAAGATCTGTAAGGCCTATCTTGATGTGATTTGGTGTAGGGAAGGGGGTTGGTGTGTTCTTTTTGTTGATTAAATTTTTCAAGGTATTACATCCCTTGCATTAACTACAATGCATACCTCTGTGACAGTGCTACATTGTATCATATGTTTCATCATCATTTCTTTCAAGTCACTTTTGATGAACAGGCGAGACGCGCCGTTCGAGAACCGCCTTGTTATGTGACTGGTCAGTGTTTTTTATGTCCAGATGATCTTTAGTTTCAACAAAGGTCAGTATTTAATTTGGGTTATATTATTTGTTCTTTTTTTCTTTAAAGTTTATTTTCAATCATCAATTACATTACTTTACATATCGAGGGCTCAGGAATACAAGGCCTCATCTCCATTTTTTCAAAAATGAGATTTTTGTATCAAAATTTTCAGAAACAAATTTTCTTTCCAGTAACACACAGCCTTATCTCCATAACACAACCCCTCATAAAGTAATAGCCAGTATCACAAGGCCCTTCTCCATCTCCCCAATGTGTTTGAAAATCTTCAATAGTCTTTTTCTCAAAATGGTCAAAATGGAGATAAGGCCTTGCGTTTTCTGAGCCCTTGATATATTCACATAATTATGGTTATTACATCATACTGTTCATGTATTTTACCAATATTATCAATTTGTTCTTGTTTTTTTTCAGTGCTTTACACGTGTGCATAGCTGTGTTTGTGTGCATGGCGGTGGCCGGGGTGTTGTGTGCATTTCTAATTCCCAGACCGATATCATTTGTAGACGACCATGTGGACACGATAAAAGCAGACCTTAACATCTCAAACAATTTCCTCAATCTCACATTAACGGTAAGCAAGCATCTTAGGTTATTTGCATCCACTTCATAACCATTGGAGTCAAGTTTTCTTTACCATCAGCACACCAACAAAAACCTTCAAGTTCAACAAGATACACAATTTGCTTGTGCGACCTCATCAAATTGACTCTTCCTGCAGCAAAATGGTTTGATATCAGAAGAAAGCCAATATTGTTCTCATTACCATTGCAACATATTAGTTGAGAGAGATGTTTCCTTGTAGATGCTTTAAGTGAAAAAGTGGTGAATTACTTTCACAAGTAGTATTCAGGCCTGGAAAATGCACCAGCCCAATTGCCCATAGCGAGTAACTTTTGCGCCGGGCGGATGAAGATACAAAAAGTACCTGCCCAACTGGTGGGTCAAGTTAATCAAACTCACAATGTAAGGGAGTTACACTGGCTGGTGGAATTTCTGTTGGGCAGGTGTTTTTGGGAGTTACCTGCCCGACTGGCTGGTTGAGAACAATCTGAAGTTCCAGCCCTGTTAGTATACCACCATAGAAGTTTGTGTAGTGTTCAATGGTCAAACCTTACATGTGTTTTTTCCTATTGTTCAATGGTCAAATCTTACGTGTATTTTTGCCTCAATATTATTAAATCCACTGATGGAATTTCACTCACATTTTGGAATATGACTGTATGCATGTTGATGTTGAATAATAGTCAATGCCATGTTAAAAACATGAGGCCCAATCAGGTCACCCAAGTGATCCAAATTAAGTGTCCATGTTGATAAAAGATTATGGCAAAATAAAGTGCAATCACTTTGCTATCTTGTGGTAAAGAGCAAATGAGCACCCGCAAACTAGTTTGCTCGTAAGACAACAGTGGTGGCACTAGCATCGACATTTGGGGTGGGGAGGGAAGGTTCAAACAGGGACAAGAAAATCGGGGGGGGGGGGGGAGGCAAGAGAAAATAATTGTGGGTAAGATACGGGCGAAAATGTCGACTCTAATGTCAACATTTACTGGAATTGGCTTAATTTGGTCAGAAATTAGACCGCCCTACCCCTTTGTGGTATAAATACAGTCCCACTGTAAAGTGTATCTAATTGAGCAAAGAACATTTCCTTTCTCCTTGCAGAACTTTTTCAATGTGAGCAATCATAACTTCCTGTCGTTAGATATCACGGGGGCATCCACACAGGTGGTCAGTACATTCTACGGTCATGTGATCAACAAGCAGGATAAGGTGGCCATCGATATATCTATTCCTCTTAGATCAGAGAATTCGCTCAAGATCCCTGTCAACGTCACGGTGCACAATGAGGATTTTCCTCTGTAAGTATATTGAGAAATTTGATATGATTGTGAATTTAAATTGCATTAGCGAGCATTGATCCTTATCTCGTTTCTTGTTTTTTTTGTTGCTCTTCATGCGCCATGAGCGTCTTGCGGATTTGTGCGCTTTATATAAATGTTCATTATTAGTATTATTATAATGTAAAAGCTGAATGCAAACTGCTTATCCACAAAAAATAGCCTGTGTAAGTAAATCTAATAAACATAAGAGGACCTGACGTTTTGATTCTAACAGAATCTTTATCAAAGGTTAAATTTCTGTTTAGAATCGAAATGTCAGTTCCTCTTATATTTATTATATTATTATTATTATTGTTCCACAATTAATTTCAACAATTTTTAAAATGTTCAAAAAAATTCAACATTTTCAACAACAACAAAAAATGTCGTAATTTAAAAACAAAAAATAATTAGTTGGTCGGGCCCGTAGAACAGGGTTTTTTAGGTCCCCTAACTATAATATCACAGTGTGAATTGGATATGACACTATCAAAGCGGAATAGATAGGCCAGATAATAGGTCAAAATTGATTATTTATCTGGCACCATAAATCAGACCTGGGTGACCCCATAGAAGCATGTGCCTTAACTTGAGGTGCAGTGTTATGTAAGTCTTCTGCACATGTATAACTTTACCATGATGGTGCAATGAGATTTTCTGTATTGTCATAAACGTGCCTCGGGCTTATATTTGTTTGGTTGTTGATTTACTATTCTCATCTTTTAACAAAAACAGGCTCTATAAGATGTTAATGTATCTGTCTTGACTCAATATTTCTGTACAGGACTTACTGTGATCCTTCCGGCCCTACAAATGGAATTTACATGATATTTACGTAAGTAGTAACAATGATGGTCATTCAATAAGTTCTACCTCCTCTCCCTTATGTTCTCATCACTATTGTGTTAGCCAGCCTTAAGGATATTTTCTTTGGCTGTAACTCTAAATCTTGCATACACATTCATATTTATTGCAAATTGTAGTTGATACCTGGTATAACGTTTTTGTTGTATGCTGTGAAATTCTGTAAGAGGTGTGGTATGATGGAATTTTGCCCTTTTTCTGTTTTACGAGACGAGATGCAGGTATAGTGCCTTTAATACTGGAAGTGGAATTCAATGGTAAATAAACCTTAAAATGTTAAAAGTAGACTGACTTAATATAACTTTTTTAGCTTCAAATCCGACATGCAATTGTGCCTTCCACCCATAATCAGGTTTTAAGGGTTGGAGAAAATCCAGTTAATTTAATGGCATCATTGAATTTCTGACAACTTGTATGGAAACAGAAGAGTATCATTATGGTCCTACAATTTGTTATTGAGGATAACATCAAAATATGTTGTATTAAAGGCAGGGCTGTCAACTCTCCCGCCTAGACACTCTTTCTCCCGCAGTCCCGCCTAGCATATAAAATCTCCCGCCTCAAAAATTTATCAATTAAAATGTTTATCAACGCGTTTATTTCCTTCGCGAGATGCTAACACTTTCCAATCACCAATGTACTTACTTTTACGGAATCACAGGGAATTTACTATTTATAGCCCATTGCCTACGTTCATTTGCTGTACCTTTTGGACTGTGTGATTTATTTTTTTTGATCGTGCAAAATTTGTTGACCCCCACCCCACCACCCCCTACCTCCACCCCACCACCACCACCACTAACTTGAAATTCACAAGGTGACTGCAAAAAAAAAATTGGGGCTACCTTTTACTATTTTGTTGTTGGTACACTTTGGCCATCATATTTGTAATATTGTATCTCTCCCTCCCAGCAAATCCCAAAAGTTGACAGCCCTGATTAAAGGTAGGTGTTCCGATTCCTGGGCTGATTTTCAACTTGATGTTTTCTATTCTACATGAAGGGTCATCCTTAAAATAGTTGTATTACAAAGTTTGAGTTGCATAACTCCAATGGTTCTTATTTAAGAAGCACATGGTGATATGAAATTTGCCCATTGAGTAGTGCATATGGCCGGGTGGTTAACCACTAACCACCTTTAGCAGTAATTCACTGCATATTGTCCTATAACATCTAAATGGAACATATCTTGTGCCAAACATTTTACAGAAATAGTGAAAAAATATAAGATTTCCTCTGATATCAAAATATGTAGATGGGCAAAAAAATCTAAAGTGATCGGAACATACATGTACACCTTTTTAAGTAAACTTTATCGTATTTTATTGTTTTCGTAACCGTATATCATTACCATACTTATATTTCATCACAGGACCACGATATCCTATCATTTCATGTTTCGAGACAGCGAGTCCACCATAATGCATTATCAACTAGTTAACTGCGCCATGCCAAAGAGAAGATACGACAGCGAGCTAACTAAACGCAGCGCTGAAACTGGAGTTAGAACAAATAAGCTGACACATAGTGATGTGAGAAGGAACAACTTTGCCAGCTTTGATACGCAAGATTTCAGATGATACAAGGCAGCTGTGTATACATTGTCAGGCTTTCTCCTGCGTTACTCATAAGGCTATAAAAAAAATCTTTGGTCTCAAAGCTCTTCAGTTTTTCAAAACCTAATGTGGAATGCGGGTTTTTTTAAGGTTTTTTTTTTTTTTGAAACATAAAATATTGAAATCCTTGTAAAAGTGACCTTTTGTATTTAAAATGATGTGATCAATAAAAATCTGAAAAATCTGTGAAATTTTGGGATTTTTTTAATTTATTTTTTTGACGACATTTTTCTTCTTCTTCTTCTTCTTCTTCTTCTTTTTTCTAACGCGCATCAATTAACTAACGCGCGCGGGAGCTTTAAGACAAAAGATTTTTTAACATAGCCTAACCAAAGTGTTTTTAACATGATTCGAACCATAATAATCCGCATTCACCTTCAAGCTATATTTGACACCAGCATCACTGATGGAAACAAACTAAGGATCGCTGGCGATTTCAGTTGTAATTCATGTCCTGACAATTTGGAATGGCGTTTGCTTAGACCGTAAAGATGGCCTCCTCTGATTGTGATGTGAGCCCGATGACTTATTCCACCATAAATATTAAACAATATCAGAGTGTGTTCGAGAGAGGGGGGCAGTCAAACATGAATGCTATAAATAACCATGCATGACCAACATATTTCCTTTGCCTCTGAAGCTAACATTTGCAATAAAATGAGGATTTTGCTTGTTTTCCTCCCCCCCAATTTGACCCTGTAAACGTGTTAGAATTGACAGGAGTTAAAAAAATACCAAGTTTTCTGAAAAACCTCTTTCTCGTAAATAGGGGAGTTTAGACCCTTATAATGTGTTACCGATCAAAATTTAAAAAACACCCCCTTACATGTTTATACTTTGTTCATCTTAACTCTTAGAAGTGATGTTAGCGCATATTCTAGTGATCAACACAACATTTACGATATGTGTCAGGTTCATCTTGCATGGGTACTTCCACAAGTGCATAACAATCACATGCACGATAATAAGGTGCAATCAGTGGAATATGCTCTGATGTCACTGCACAGATTTAGATGAATTAAGTATATGCCCTGATTGTAGTATGTTTACAGTCTTAGTGACTTGTCTCATGACATGTAATCCAGTGAGTGGGTTTGTGTGGTACAGGGGTTATTGCCAGGCAGATTGGTAGGTAAACCCGTTGGCAGTGTATGGCCTCCAAGTACACATCTTCTTAATTATACCCGGCATCATGGTTACTCTGCTGCCTGTACTTGTACTGTATTTTCTTTTGTATATAAAGAGCAAATGTGAACAATAGCCCAACAGACATTAACAAGATTACTGAACTGAGTGATTAGAATCAACCTGTATGTGTATACTGTTAAAGTACCATTGAAGTACCACCAAGTAGCCGCACAGTACCAGTAACACTGCTAGTGCGGCTACTTTGGTTGTACCGCACATGCATTTTATACACTTAAGCAATATTTTGATTGTGTAAAGGAATGCTTCTACTGGAATGACTTATACCATCCTTTCTGCTGTGGCAGATTTTAACAGTGGTGTTGACGGGCCTGATACCGACTTGGAATTTTAACATATGTTTCTTCCAAAATTTGTGATTTTGGATTCTCATAGATTTTATTTTTACTGAACCTATGACACAGGTTCCTCTGCCTGTAGAACAGTGTTTTTTTTTTGTCTGTCATGAATTCAGCCTTTTCACACTGACCCAATGATCAATCTTTGGACCATTAGTCATTGGATTCACACAGAGAGTGGTCCTTTTTTGGCTATGAATTGTGATAACAACTGTTTTTACATCTACAAAGAATGGCTTATCGTCCAAAGATCGATCAACGGGCCTGTGTGAAAATGCTTATAGTTTCTGTGTTTTAAGTATTAAAATACTTCAATATCTGTAAATGATAATTCAAATGCATATAGTGTATAGTGTTAAATCTAACAATTTATTGTGTATAGATGCCTCAGTATTTCAGCTTGTGTATTTTAGCAGAGAGAATTCATTTTGGGGGTAATTTGACCTTTATTTTGGGAAAATATACATCATATTGAAAAGGTGAAACTTTGTGTGGGTATTCCAATTATAGGTTTAATGATTTGTTTATATTTTTTTCATAACCTGATAAAACCGAAGTAGTGGAATCTATGTACACATTTATTTATATACCATTGACAAAAATATTTTTAAGCTAGCATAAAGTTGAAATTTTCATCCAAATGTCTAACAGTATAAGGAGCTCGCTTGACCACAGAGTTTGATCTTTGCATATTTGTATATTTTTATATACTTTTTCACACATAAAATCCTGTTGTATTCTTTGTATAAAATAGAGATGTCACTTTTTGGCATTTGTTGATGTTGCTGAATTCAGGATTCTTCGTAGTTTTATTTATTTTCAGCCATATGTAATCTTCTGATCCCAAATTGTTGCACGTTATCAGATTTTATAACCAGTGTCATTTTTAGGTCGTCCGTAGGAAGAGACCTTATGGCAGCATCCTTCGTGTGTGGTGTCTGTCTGTGTGGGGGTGTGTGTGTCAACAATTTGGTATACACTTTTTGTTTTGTCCATTTCTTTTCCATACAATGACCAATTGCAACCAAACTTTCGGTCATAGATGCAACATGGAAACCTTCATATGTTAATGAGGTCATAGGTCACATACCAAGGTCAAAAGTCATCTGAGGTCAAGATGTAAAATTCAGTACACATTTTTTGTATTGTCCATTTCTTTTCCATAAAATGACCAATTGCAACCCAAACTTCGGTCATAGTTGCAACATGGAAACCTTCAAATGTTAATGAGGTCAAAGGTCATCTGAGGTCAAGATGTAAAATTTAGTACACTCTTTTTGTATTGTCCATTTCTTTTCCATACAATGACCAATTGCAACCAAACTTCGGTCATAGATGCAACATGGAAACCTTCATATGTTAATGAGGTCAAAGGTCACATACCAAGGTCATCTGAGGTCAGGATGTAAAATGTATTACACACTTTTTGTATTGTCCATTTCTTTTACATACAATGACCAATTGCAACCAAACCTCTGGCATAGATGCAACATGGAAACCTTCATATGTAAATGAGGTCAAAGGTCACATACCAAGGTCAAAGGTCACATACTAAGGTCAAAGGTCATCTGAGGTCAACATTTAGTACACTCTTTTTGTATTTTCCATTTCTTTTCCATACAATGATTAATTGCAACCAAACCTCGGTCATAGATGCAACATGGAAACCGTCATATGTTAATGAGGTCAAAGGTCACATACCAAGGTCAAAGGTCAACTGAGGTTAAGATGTAAAATTGGCTGCATATGTAAAATTGATTACATTTAAACAGATGAAGTGCAATTGCTACCAAACTACCCATATAAACGGACGACCTATTTGGGACCGCTGTCCCTATTTTTTTTGTTAGTTGCATCTTTGTAGGTTTATTATAAGCTTCTATACCCAAAAATGAAACTACAATGTTTGAACGCTTCGTAGGTCTGATGTGAAGTGTTCCCCTTCTCCCACTGATCAATGTTGAATCCCACAATTTGTCCACCATCAGCACATGGCCTTGCACAATTGATTGGTGGAGGGGAATCTTCAGGCTACATAAACAAGTTTCTATTTTCATGTGACCCAAATAGTCCGCATGATTTTGGTACAGGCTACATGTCAATTAGTGTTTGAACACATTTGTTCTAAGATTGTAGTCTTTTACTTATGGTGCCATTGAATGGTATACAAATAATGAATGTTTATGAGTGCAATGGTACGAACATTTTCATGAGGTGAAAGATGCAATGTTCCATTCAACGAGGCGGAGCCGAGTTGAATGGAATATTGCATCTTTCACCGAATGAAAATATTCGTTCCATTGCACAAATGAAAACATTCATTATTTGTTTTATACAACACTAAGAAAAAATCATTGTTATTTTGTAACAAATTATAGAGATTATATAAAATCGTCGCTATTCTTTCGAAACCTTGTATCTCCAACTTACCTCGAAATTAATTTTTTGTGTTAATCATGATGTCGGAGACATTATGCAAATGATGGTAATGTTTTTATTTGTCACAGCCAATCAGAAGGCAGACAAATTTGGCTTTTTCAGCACCTGTGTTTCAAAACCTCGTAAAACACAAGTGCTGACCATGTGCTGAGGGGAAACTTCCAACTTTCTTGATATTTCGCAGCAAATGTGTGAACTACAGGTGAGATTTTATTGCAAATGGCTTGAATTGATATACGAACTGGTTTATGGCAGTTTTTTTGTTTCTATTCTTTCAAAACCTCGTATCTCCAACTTTCTTTTTTTCATCCTAATTCAAATTTTTGTTTGTTTTGAGATACGAGGTTTTGAAAGAATAGCGACGAAATATGATGTAGGCCTTAGGGCCGATCGGCTTACCGTGCAATGTATCGTAGGGGTCGATGCACGGCAAATCGTGCAATGGAGCGGAAATTTAATCACACGTGACCTATCCAATGAAATAACAATGATTTTCTTAGGTGTTGTATAATATACAAATATTAATGGTTACAAGTACAAAAATGTTTGCGTGTGATAAAATATGTAATTCTCGATTCAATGAGGCATAGTTGAGTTTATTTAATGGAATTATTTACATTACTGAATGAAAATATTCTTTCTGTAGTACGAATACAATCAGTCAATATTTGTTATACTAACTCATGTATTTATCTTTCACTAAATGTTATAAATTTAATTAACCATGACAAGAAAAGAAATGACAACATTTAGCAAATGTTTGTTTTATAAAATGCCATCCCTATCTGGCAAATGTTTGTTTTATAAAATGGCATCCCTGTTTGTTTTATAAAATGGCAACCCTATCTGTATTTGGTGAGTTCATGTCCAGGTGTCATTTATGTGCTGAGTGCTGACCCAGTATTGAGTGTAATGGTACTTTTCTGCACAGACACGTCTAATAAAAGTGTAAATGATGCACATAGACCAATCAAATTACTAGATTCCGTGTAAAAGTTACATATAAAAAGCTTCTTACTATGAAATCTGAGAACACAGTGTACAATGTTCCTAAGCCTTACCCATTTTAAAATACATATTTCAAATATTGATTATGGCTTAGCAAACGATCTCAGTGAAAAAACTGTAACAAATAGCAACAAAGAGTATGCCATCGTATGACTTTATAGTGGTCAAGCTTTCCTCAGAAGTCATCAGTCCTGATAGCCGCTTCTGACAACATTTTTACTGATAATGTCATCCAATGGTATACTCAATGGAAGCGTTACTTGTTATGGATTCCTGTCGTGAAAGCCTTTCTACAGTTTAATCAGCTCCAAATTATCGAGAAATATGCGGTTTTAATCTATCCACACGCAAAAGTAATCCAAGCGTGTGCGCGCGATTATGGCCACATGCACACGGTTTAGGTCGTATGCATGTGTCAGGCATATGATACACAGTGCGTTCGTTGCTTTCATGCGCGCCTGCGTCCTTCTATATTAATTCGATGCTGTAAGGAGGCTTCACCAATTTGGAACTGATCAAACTATAATTATTCGACACAAATGTAATACGATACCGTGTATTTAGACAAATACAGCTGGATGTCTTCAGGTTCACAAAACATAGTGACATTTTATAATCATTTTTCCCCAATAAATATGAAAAAGTATAGCACTGGATGAGGGCATCTTGTTTTAACAAAGTGACATAATATTTGTCCAAATAAGCATTAAGCTTAATTTAATCATAATGTTTTATGATACATTTCGAAACATTTGCAACCACTTTGTCATTATGTTATGAACCGCTCGGTCATAGATGGCAAGTGTGTCATGGACCAACCCACTGAGGTGTGTGTATGTTTAAGTGTGCAATTTTTGAAATGATAATACAGTGTTGATGTGTCTTATTTCAAACTAAGGAATAGGGGAAAAAGGCTTATATTTTAGTAGAATTATAAAAAAGGTAAATGTAGGTCCACCGTATGTTCCCAAGAGCAGAGTGCCGGTGTATCATTGGTGTAAGATATTTATAAGTTGACTAGTGTCCAGACCTATTACTGAATAAAGCTGTATAATCCTTTAATCCCTCAATAGAGGGGTTTGGTGCTAGGTTAGTTTCGTGCTGTCTTACACCAAGGATAAACCTGAGTGCCCTCCTCTCTTTCAAAGCAATTGGGCTTGACTTGCTCCCTTTTTATAATGTAGCTGTGTTGGGATTGCTGCTGAGTCTGTTTTAAGCACTAAACAAGGCTGGATGGATCATTTGGGTTTAGTGTTACCTTCATGTAATGAATCACATTCACATACAGAATAGAGCTCCGTAATCCCTTGCTCTTTTACTCCTTCATAGACCCTATTCACGCGGCAGCCATTTTCCAAAATATGCCACCCAAGCCTCGTTCCCGTTTGGTCTATCTGCGCCTCGGCGCATTCAATAGAACTGCGCGCGACGCGTTGTACCAAATCGCGCGGCGTACGCATCCACACGCAAGTCACGCAGACGCAGGTATGCGTAACGGGAACGAGGCTTGGGGGGCAAATTTTAGAAAATGGCTGCCGCGTGAATATGGTCTATTGGAAATCTTTACATTACATCTAGGCTTTCCCTAAAAAAACAGCTTAAACACGATATGAAGAGACGTATAGTTTTTAAAATTGTATCTAGCGGTTTTAGCCCTAATATTATATAGTTTTATTGTATCTTTAAGTCTATAATTTAAAATCTAGTCCTATACGGACTTCACATGTGTGAACAAGATATGTATTATGATTGATATTCTCTCTTCATGGAATGTTGTGAATTTCTGCTTCTAATTCAATGTAATTATAAGATTATATCATAATATTAAGAACATTTTATACATACATAATTTATATTTACAGTTATTAGAGTCTATTCTCAATTAAGCCTTGATTTGCATACCCTTGGTGGATTTACGGCCGATATAACATGTTATACAGACACTCATTTAGTCAGGTTTTGAATTTGTACTTATCATGAAATTATTTTTGAGTATTGTGTTCAGCTGAATTGCCACATGGTCGCTGCTCTGTCAAAACCTTGCATGTTTTTCCGGCCCTTCAGCATGTATATACAGTCAGTAAAACTGTCCTACAGTAAAACTGCCCTATGGTTATACGAAGGAAGTGTTGTATGAGACATGTTCAGGGGACTAGAGCACTTACAATGTTTTGACAGTTGTATTTATGGCCCTTGAACATGTTTAAAGCAGACTGCCCAAAGGTTATACAAAGAAAGTATTACTTTATACATTCTGAAGGGCCGGATGAAGATGTGAGGTTTTGACAGAACAGTGACAATATGCAATGCATAGACATTATTATTGTTGATGCAACCTAAGTATTGAGGGCAGCATCTCAATGAGTGGTACTCTCAGTTTGGCTGAATTGGCAATAAGACCCAAGTGACCAGCATAATTTAGAATTGATACATCCCTTTGAAGCACTCAAATTTGCATATTTTGGCCTACCCATTGATATTCATAAACATATGAATCGTGTGGTTCAGTGGAATGAGCACCGCACTCATAATCGGAAGGTCGTGAGTTCAAGTCCCATTGCGGCCAACGTGTTGTGTCCTTGGGCAAGACACTTTACCGCACTTGCCTTCATCTGGGTAGCTGCCTGGGGATAATCACAATCTAAGTGTTGAATAGGAATTATCAGTATTTGTATGATATGCAGCGAAACCTAAATGAAGCGAGCTGATTGTGATGTATCTTAGTGGCAGTGGATTAAATGTACACACTTAATTTGAGCATAATAATTGGATAAGCGCTATATAAAAACCGACATTTAAATTATTATTTTTTACATATACTCTTGGTTACGAACCAAATAATGAGCATTAATTAATCAAATATGTAGAGTGCATTGGAAATGTCTACTTGCGATCTGAGTGCACACATCACATGCCTTGTTTATAGGTCAATTAATGCGTATGTCTTGTTTTGAGAGAAATTAGACAAATCAATGCACGCGCGCTGGTGTTGATGCGGGGGAGTGGCATTGTGAACAAATCAACACCAGCGCAAGTGCATTGAATTTTCTCATTTCTCGAGAAACAAGACACGCGCATGTATTGACCTAATTCATATACGACACTATACAGGGTGGTCCAAAAAAACCCTATACCCAACTTTGGAGGCCATTTTTTCCTAGATTATAAAATATTTTAGTAATTTGGTTTGCATATTATTAAAGCATATATCGTTGAGCATTATTGGTGAAAATAGGGAAGATATTACATTAATATTTTTTGAGATATTGCTATTTTTAGCGAGTATGTGTAAAAATGGCTTTTCCACGGGAGCTGTCAATGCATCAACATGTTTGAATATGATATGACAATGACACACCTTTGTATTCATTGCACAGTTGACAATGACAAGCACACCTTATTAAACTTAATCCTTAACTGCTTATAATGGGTCTTGGGTCATTACATTATTGTGTCATATCATATTGTCATAAAAGTGCATATTATGTTGATGCATTGACAGCTCCCGTGGAAAAGCCATTTTTACACATACTCGCTAAAAATAGCAATATCTCAACAAATATTAATGTAATATCTTCCCTATTTTCACCAATAATGCTCAACGATATATGCTTTAATAATATGCAAACCAAATTACTAAAATATTTTATAATCTAGGAGAAATTGGCCTCCAAAGTTGGGTATAGTTTTTTTTGGACCTGCACCCTGTACAATTCAAAATTACAATTAAGGCATGATTTTTATCTTTATAATGACAAATAAAACCATGTTAACAAGTTTGCTAACACCCGCAGTAAAAATCAGCGAACCTGCGATGCCTGAACAACGAATCAAAACAAAGCGTGCGGTTCGCGCATTGAACGGCGCACACGCGGAGTGCACTGGACACTTTCAATGCACTCCGCGTATTTGTAATTCCTGCTCTCTGATTGGTTTACCACCGCATAGAGTGTATGAATTTGAATTATTGTTCATGCAACACAAGTTAGCTATGTCTACTGTGAGTGTTATCAAACTTGTTAACATGATTTATTTGTTTGAAATTTCATGAAGAGAGTAAAAAAGTACGATTAATTTTGTATTCTATATATATATATAGATAGTTATAAACATGGATAATGCATGTTTGGTTTCTTGAAAAATAAGAACAATCAATACACCTGTGCAGATGTTGATATGCTCACAATGGACCTACGGCACATAATCTCCTGGCCACAGTTCGACATACGTGGGCGCACTGCGATCAGGCTGCGCAAGCATGCTTGAACTCACAAAATACTGCCAACCAACAACACCAAAACACCTGATTGGTCAAATTTAAACTGACGCCTTTTTAACGATCGTCACGCTGCGCCGTATCCACCAACGCAGTGCTCCCGCTGCGCCATAACCACCGACGCAGTGGGGCGTGATGGTGCGTGGAAAAGCTCATGAGTTTTTCAGTTCTCATGTTTGAACACCAACCAATCAGAGCCTTGAGGTCGAGATGACGTAGTGCGCACAACGGAGAACCACGGGACCGTTTTGAGGTGAGGTTGAGCAGGCGTACTTTACGCGAGCTCAACCTCATGTGACGTGGGTCCATTGCACCCCTCTACAAGTACAGTCCCATCAATTGCATAGCAACATCAGCGCGAGTGCATTGATTTGTCTAATTTCTCTCAATACAAGATATACTGATATACTGTGTCTCAATAAAAATTGAGTCAAATTATTTTGCTATAATTTGAAGAAAACCACATTTGATTCGGTTCAGTAATTATGTAGAAATGAGCGATTACGTTAGAGTAGTCAGGGAACACTTCCATCCAATCCAAGTTTGTATATTTTACAAATTTACACTCTCACGAGTGATTACTAACTCATTCATGTTTCAATTAGCCATGTACTGTTTAATACTATGATAAATGTTATAGAGTACTGAATAATCAATCGTAACATTCATAACAACCAGAACACAAAAGCAATACAACTTATTGTAAGGAGAGTCATTTACCAAAAGGCAACCTCCCCCAAATAAAATAAAAACTTGTTGTACAGGTGATCATGAACTGACCACTCAAATCTGTACATTTTATTTTGAGAACAGGGGGCGGGAGTCTGTAATCTTTTCTTTTCTTTTTAGAGCAAGGGGTGGTCCGAAAAGAAGAACAAATATTTGAGAGCGGGGGAGATCAGCTCGGTAACCTACAGTATGCTATTAGTTTATATGTTGGTTAATTTTCAGACAGTTTTTGAAATATTTCACACATTTTAATCATTTTCAAAAAATAAAAATAAATTGTTGGGAAATACCAAAACAATGGGTCTGTTGTGTGGCACGTACAACAGTTTTTTTTTTGTTGTTGCCTACCTCTTTAATCTAAATTAACCTAAATTTTATTTTTCCAATTTAATAATTTTATCTTTATGTGCAAAATTGGCGATAGTAAACACAATTTCAGCCTTAATTTTCATCAAGTTGAAAATGTGAGAATAACAACCTTGATATTTGTAAACTAAAAGAAACAATTTTCTTGTCTTCATACATCGCCCGCCGTGCTTCGCCCAGGGAGATAAACCAAGGAACCTGTTGCCAGCATGTTTCAAATGAGGTTTTGTGACGTTCAGGGTTTGAAGGTTCACAAATAGATTAGACTCTCAATGAAATCATTTTACATTATCTCAATTTCTGCTTTACAACTCTGCCTACTTTCAAGGATTCATCAACTGGGTGGACTTAACCAACTTGACATCTTTGTACCTTTGTATTCTTTCTCAGTTTATGGCATGTGATGATCAAATTGTAATGGTTTTCATAAAGTTTGATTCAACTTGGTGTCCTCTATATCACTAGCTTGACATCTTGAGCCTTTTGGTATTATTGGTCAAATAGGATTCGGATCTTAAACTTAACATTTCCCCTATACCTTAAGTACAGCATGTGAATTTAAGACGCACACCACGGCTATGAAATTCAGTATGCTGATCACAGCACACTAAGCCGGCAATGTGTTTACATGCTAGGCGAACACAGTCACACTTTGTTTTGTTGTACATGCACTACATTGACTTTTAAAACTTTTATTAAGTAAATTGAAATTGGTTATTATTTCCATTGGTTATTTATAACATGATAACATTAAGATTTTGAAAGAACCTTTGCTTGAATAAATTTCTTAAAAATTAAGTGCAGTTATTACATTTTGTTCTTATTTACATTGAATTTATGTGTGTCTATTCCAAGCTACAGTAGAAAGCATTCTTCTCTATGGCTCAGAAACATGGACAGTAACAACTAAAGTTCGAAAGCTATTGGATGGATGTTACACCAGGCTTCTTAGATCAGCCCTTAATATAAGTTGGAGGTTACACATCACCAACAAAGAACTCTATGGTGATCTTCCTAGAGTAAGTGAACGAATCAAGAAGAGGCGACTACAGTTTGCTGGACACTGTGTCAGACGTTCTGGGGATGTGATATCAGACCTAGTTCTTTGGAAACCAGTTCATGGCAAAAGAAATGCTGGACGACCGATGTTAAGCTATGTGGATATTCTATGTCAAGACACTGGACAAACACCTGCTGAGATAAAGACCTGCATGGAAGATAGGCGTGT
Source organism: Ophiura sarsii (assembly GCA_035610835.1). Lineage (NCBI taxonomy): Eukaryota > Metazoa > Echinodermata > Ophiuroidea > Amphilepidida > Ophiuridae > Ophiura > Ophiura sarsii. The sequence goes on from CM069443.1 coordinate 25,878,624, forward strand.
CTGGAGAGCCATTGTTAATGCCCGACAGAAGTCGCCGGAGTGAGTGAGTGATTCATAAAATAGTGTTCAAATCATTTCTTGTAGTTCAAAGGGATTAAATTCTGTTTCAGCGTTTGTGCATCAGCAATCTGCATCTTGCGTTCTGCATCTTGCGTTCTGCATCTTGCGTTCTGCATCTTGCGTTCTGCATCTTGCGTTCTGCATCTTGCGTTCTGCATCTTGCGTTCTGCATCTTGCGTTCTGCATCTTGCGTTCTGCATCTTGCGTTCTGCATCATGCGTTCTGCATCTTGCGTTCTGCATCTTGCGTTCTGCGTTTTTGCATTGTTATTTTAATCGGGGTTTTGCAGATACCCAAACACCATTGTAGATGGTGGATGCACAATCTCTGACTTGAGATTTGTCTTACTTTGATTGAATAAAGATGTATTTATTCACAAAACCATGCCAGTAGGATAGGGTAAATATAGTTTTAGTTGATATTATTATATGTATGCATGTTTGGGGTGGTGGGAACAGTTTTAAATTTGCTTCAAAACTAAAGTTAAATAGGATACATTATCAAACAAATCATTTGCTTTTGACAAAAATCTATATATCTGTAGGGGAAATTAAGAGCTTTACATTACACTATTTTGGCTCATTTGGCTAAAATACAGCGCTGCCAACGGTTCAAATGATATAACTCCATACTGAACATACTGATCTGAACTGAGCAAACACCTGGAAATAATTCTATAGATGGAAGTGACGGTCCTGTGGACATGAAAGAATATTTTGCTGGGGAATTTATTGCACAAAAAAGCACAAAGGAAAACAATTTTGGTTTACCTCCTTATCACTCGTAAGGTTTTATTTGCATATTTGCAAACATGCAAAAATCTTGAAATTGATCAAATTTGCATGTGTAATGTCATTTTGTATCACTAAGTATCACTTTGAGCACAGTGGTGAGTGTGTTCAGGGAATTCTCCTTGAAAGTACCCTTTCAAACCCGGAAACATAACAAGTGGAAAATATACAATGAACGTGTAATTTGGCATGTTGACATTCAAACAACAATAGGATACTGAATGACATATTCCATAACCCTATCCATTGTATAGACCATTTCAAATTGAGATCGGAAATCTTCGGAAAAACAGGTCACGTGGAGTAGGTGCGTTGCGCGTTCTTCACAACAGTTGATCGCATTCACAGCATTGCCCTAGTTGATTGTCCGCCTATGTTTACATACACGCGTGCACACATGAGAAGTAAAACGTGGAACGAGACTATTTTGTTTTTTTATCAACAAAGGCGCTGACGGACAAATTCCAAATGTATCGAACAGACGGTAAAAAGTGAAAATATTACCCCAAATCTCTTTCATCTCACTCGTTTTTGTAACTGAAATGCCGCAACATCAACTTTGTGAGGGATACAATCTATCACCAACACCAGCGCAATCTACCACACGGGCAGACGGGTGAAAAACAAGTTGTTTTTCTCCGGCACATGGCCATGACCTGTCAGGAGCTGACAGGTCATGGAACCGAGTGTCAAACACTCGGCTTATCGGAAACATTCGGAACCGATCGTATATTTTCGGATTTGAAATGGTCTATAGTGCCATACATTGTGGTTATTATTTGTTTCCGCCCCCGTTTCAGCCCTTGGCAAGGTGTTTTATGGCTGTTCCTTGATCTAGATATATAACCCTCCCTCTGGTCCAAAGATAAAAGGTAACAGAATAAAGAAGAGTTATGACAGCTAAAGTCATGTCCTATTGGTTGTTATGTATGTAATATCAATTCTCAAATAATATCAGAAAGAGTTTGTTTCATTTTGATAAAGTAAATGATGCAATGTAAGAAAGGGTACATTTTTCAGATTGAAAAAAGTAAAGCTTCCCTTTGACAGCGCCTGCCTATATGTATGGATAAGGTCAATTGAAGTAACAGCCCTGTGAATGCCATCACATTGATAGAACTTGTATCACATAATCAGTAGCGCACCCACGATTAGACAGCAACTTTTTCTTCATCAACAACTATGGCAAGTTTACTTATGGTGAAAGTGCTGGGTCTTATTTTGGCCTTTGCATATGCTGAATCATGTCTTTCGGGGACTGTGAATTGTTCGGATAGTGATGACCAATGTCCAGAGTGTAAAAAGTGCCCAGAGTGTGAGAATCCTTCAAGTAGTGCGAATTGTCCAACATACTGGACCAACTCTGGCGACTACTGTTACCGTTTCTTTGGCGGACCCAAAACATGGGAACAGGCAGAGCTGTATTGTCGTCAAATAGCTGGAAATCTCGTCTCGATACACAGCCAAGATGAAAATAACTTTGTGTACAACCTTTGGCAATCATCATTGATACTTGGACTTGATGAAGATGACTATGAGAGGTACGGCAACAGAGCTAACAGCGTTTGGTTAGGTATGGAAGACCGCAATGTAGAAGGCTCTTTAGCATGGAGTGATGGTACTGCCATTGATTTCAATTATTGGAAGTTCCCTGAGCCAAACAATGATAATTGGGATGGCTCAGGCAATGGGGAAGATTGCATTCACATGTGGAAAAGTACCAGTCGCAATATCGAAGATAAATGGAATGATGTACCATGCACTACTTTGATGCCGTTCATCTGCAAGATGCCAGTCAGTTAATAATCCTGATGAACACGGAGGCATAACCCAGTACGATATGACTATATCGTACCGAGGGCGTTATAAATTGTGGTTTAACATTATACCCAGCAATAAAACATCTGGTGCATGTTATAAGGCACCTGCCTTCTTTTTTCTTCTTGAAACTTTTATCTTCAAAGACACCTCAAGTTTATCCATACATCAATTACTAAAAGTGTCATCATTTCCGACATAATGTTCGATGTGGATCCCCTTTTTTCTTCTTGGATTGTATACCACTCATTGGAATCGTTTTGTATACTTTCTTAATAATAGATTGCGCACGATTTCACCAACGGAGAACAGTATTTGTTGTATAATTCGACCGGTCGATATCACATGACTTTATATAATGAGTTCTTGCCTAATTAAGCATTCATGAGATATTCCCAAGCCCATTAACAACAACTTGTTTTGATGAGGGCCGGATGTTCAAACAACATCACACTGGCATCATCTCTCTATAAGTACTGTACCCATTTTCTTCATGAATCGGATGTTTACCCAAGAACAATACCAGAATGGAAGTGTTTGAATTTCCCAAGGACCTTTTCTTCCTGGATCTTTCTTCCACCACTAACCATCTTCAAGGAAGTTTTTCCAAGAATATGGAACGTTCTCCAACTGGACTTATTATATCAACGTTCTTCATTTATTATTATTCAAGATCAATATTAATCATCTATGGACGCATTTTCTTCATGGGTCATCTTCATCTTCAAATTATTAAGACTAATTATATCAAGTTTGTCCAAGAACACAACTATTGAGATTGTCTCATATTGCACTTATTTTCTTGGTGAGATTTTATCTATCTCTATCAACTAAAATACTGTGTCAAGGTTATCTAATATTTTATATAAGAGATCAGTACACCCTGTGGTGCAGGGTAAGACATACAACAGAAATCAGCCCAAAAAGGATCACTCTACTGGGCATATCAATATGCAATTTGGGGCCAAGAATCCGTCATTGAAAAATAGATCAACCCTAATCCTCCTAACTGGGATCTCAATTTTTGAAGAGGAAACACTAACAAAATTGCCGTGGACTGGCCAGGAATCGATCTGGGGACCCTCCGCACATAAGCCACAACACTCAGCTATTCATTCGTGTAGTATACCGCGCTCACATACTCAGTTGATTACGTCATCGAAAACCTTCCCTCATGCGCTTGGAGATAGATAGGCTAACAAGTAGTATTTTGTAATACTCAGATGGGTTCGGACAGGGGGTTAGAATTAACATATGTTGTTATAGATTCATAAAGCTACATTGTAAAATGATTATTATGCACATTCTTGGTCCTCGACTCTGTTCAGTTTTGTAAAACAAAGATCTGTCTGTAAATATGCTTAAAAGCAGCAATTTCCATTCACCAATTAACATTACATTCAAAATCTGCATTTTCTATTTGAATTTTATGTAAATTAATTCCACTATGCAAGCCAAATAATACTTGAATTTCCATTGTTAAAATGTCTTAAAACACATTTGGCCGTATTCTCGTACTAAACACGGTTTTAGCTTAAAACCGTGTTTAACTCAAATGCTCTTGTTATTCCTCACTTTGATTATGGAAGCACTGTTTGGTCAAACTTTTCTGCTGAGTTTCATAACAAATTACAGGTACTTTATAATAACTTAGCTAGGATAATTCTATCAGCTGATATTAGAACACCAACAAATGATATGATGGATATACTTAAATGGGTAAAACTTGATAAAAGATGGCATAATCACCTAACTCTTATTGTGTATAAATGTTTGAGAAATTTAAGTCCATCATACATATCTGCCCAATTTGAATTTGTTCATAACAGCCATTCACATCTTACAAGAAATCACACCAGTAATACATTGGCTGTGCCAAAATTTAAATCCAATTCAGGCTTGCGCACATTTCATGTTAGGGCAGCATATGCCTGGAATAGCCTACCAGCAGCAGTCAGAATTGAACTGGAGAACATGACCGTGCACCAATTTAAGTCTAAGATTAACGGACTCTAATTGTGTGCAAAGTACTTCTTAATTATATTATTTTGCTATTTCTGTTTGATTCATGTATTATGTGTAAATAGTTGAACATTTCTTTGTAAATACTGTATTATTTTCTGTATGATGAGGGCCTGCTTGGAAAGCAGTGCTTGACACTGAAGCTGTTTACCCTCAATAAAGAAAGATTAAACAAACAAACTAAACGCGTGTCTAACTTAAACGTGAGTTTATCCTTTAAACGATGTGTCTAACAAAACACGATTTTAAACTCTGCAAATCTCGTTCCCAGAGTGGTCCTGCGCTGATTGTATACAGGTATTTAATTCATTGTGGCCCTGATGGGTTACAATAGATATCGACCGAATGCCTTAAATACACGGTACTTTTAAAGACTACACGATCCGCGTGCCAGTTTGCACTGGGCACGGTTGAGTGATCATTCAAGGCATACAGTTGGTGCATGAGTTTAGTTAAACACGCATTAAACTACCCCCGTACCCATGTTTAAAGTTAGACACATTTCGGCGAGTTAGACACGTGTTTAAGTAAAACAAATGTACGAGAATTGGGTTTAGTTAAACTCTGTGTCTAAAGTCAAAGTTAGAAGCGTGTTTAGCTTAAAACCGTGTTTAACTACGTACGAGAATACGGGCCATTGTATTTTGGACCCAAATTAACCAACTGCTTGATTAGATTCTGTCTGGAATCTGGAACACATTGTTCATTATATCATAAAAATAGTATAATTCATCATTATAATTACAGAAAATGTTAAAGGTTAGGGCCTACATCTTCATAAGGACAGGCATTGCCAAAATGATGTATTTTCTAATCTTAGTTTTTCTTGTTGCTGAATGGGCTTTTTTGAGATACGTATTCAGAATACTGTTTGTTTTTAAAAGATCAGTGAACTAAGACAAATCAAATAAAACAATTGGGATTATGCCGGAATCTAACAATATTTGATGTTTTTAATATGGGAATTGTGGTATACCAAAGTAGGAAATGTATTTCTGAAATGCTGATCTGTGACATAGGAGCCCCCCCCCCCCCCCATTTTAACGTGTTGTTTATTTTGCCCTTTAAATGTCTCATCCTTGGATGTTATCATTTCTCACCTTTTTAGTTACAATACCCAGATACGGTCATCATATGAACAAGCTTTGAATAAAACAATTTATATACATTATTATCAGACTGAAGCTTTTTTACTGGTTCAACCCATCAGTTTGTCTTAAGTTATTATTAAAGTTGTATTGCTTAAGGGGGTTTTTGGTTTAATTTTTTGTGAGTACTGTAATTATTGAACCATGATAACATGATAAAAAAAAATCGTCCCTTCATTAGTGTCTTAACATCATTATCAAGTGATTTGGCCATTTTTTTACTCCAAATTATTTTTGTTAGCTTTGTTCAAAAAAAATTGGGTCCAAAAAGTGAATTTTGTGATTTTCTCAAAAAATCTACTTTTTTGGTCAAAATTGACGCCAAATTTGGATTCTCTGATCCATTTTCTTTCCAAAAATGTATACTTTTATATGCATTTGATTAATAGTTCAATAATTGCAGCACTCACAAAATTCAAAAAATCAAATCAAAAACTTCCTTAAGTAAAAATGATAAACGTGTCATGATTTTTACCATGACTATTATTCTGTATAAAATCATTCAGCTATGGCAATCAAATTGATAGAGACCTGTGTTTTGAATTAGCAACATTTTTGGAATAAACTTAATATCATTCACCAGGTTGTATTGAATGAGAAGGGTTGTGGGTATGAACGTGTTGTGAACACTATTGTGTTGGCAGCTAATCCAAAACATTTGATTTCTCCATTAGTTATCCTGTAAAAAACACACATATATCGCACAAGAGAAATATAATATAGCTATTATATTTTTGTCTGGTACTAAAAAGTATTCAAAGATATGATACATATTCCATTCAGCTTTTCAACTGAATTGTTTGATTTCCCGGAAAAAGTGTACTTTAGGTCCCAGATACTGGTATATTATACTAGTATCATTTCAATAATGGAACCAAATTGTGTTCCGATACTGGAACATATTATATATGCCAGTATCGTCCAATACTGTACATACTAGTATCGTCCGATTACTAGTATCGTCCAATACTGGAACACTGACTTTGTACCAGTATCAAACAATACTGGATGATCCAGTATCAGACGATATTAGTAATCGGACGATACTAGTACGTACAGTCCAGAATCTGGGACCTAAAGTACACTTTTTCAGATTTCATTTCAAACAACCACAGAGGCCATCCATGCGTCGGCCATATTGTGGGAACTAAACTCTGTTTCAAAATTTAAAAAAACCAACACCACAGATATCTAAATCTGTAACCAGCATGCATGTTGATGGATACTTGTTTAACAGGCATGAGAATCTTCTTGATAATTCAGGAATTCCTGCTTTTTTGTTACCCAAATTTCTATTTTTTGTCAGCCTGTTTTTTGTCCTTTTAGCCCAATTTCACTCTTATTTTCCTACTTTTCCTGTTTTAATTCATTCTCATGCCTGGTTTAAAATAACCCACACCAAATGTATTCTTTGAACTGTATTTACTTGTTGTATTGAAGGTCATGTATTGAATTGATCTAAACATCAAATACTTCGGGAGTGGGAACCTTTTGTTACGGGCATGCATGAGCGAAGTGGATACTCTCTATTACCTCACATATATATTAAGAGTCATTGTTACAAATCCAAAAATCCATTGGAAAATAGACATTTGTAAATGTGCGTTTTAATTATTGGAGACTTTCCCTGATATATTATAGTTAAAATTCATTACATTGTTGACTTGTTTTCTTCTTTGTTAGATTATTTCTATATAGATGATTTCACAGTTCAGTGATTCGACACACATTTTTCATGCTCAAGACTCCTATTTTTCAGGTTTTCCAGCAGATAACCTTATTATGAAATTAGGTTATCCTTCAATGTTTTGGTTGTCCGTCAAAGTAACTGCATTAAATATATTCAAAAGGAATGGTGATCTGCAGGGCTCAAATTTCACCAAGGCCATCGAAAGACATTGCGGTACCCTTTCGTTTTTTTCCTTAGTGCCCTTAGGTGTTTGTTCTTGACCATTTGTATTGCCCCATCATAAAAATTTGTTCAGTGGCCTTGAAATTGGGTGCCCTCAAAAATTAAAATTTGAGCCCTGGACTCGTCCGACGGATAACCTGCATTAAAATTTAGATTATCCAGGGTCAGAAATTCGACGCGAATTCGCGCAAAGATTCGCGTACATTATCACTGACGGGAATCCATTTGGATTCGCGTAAAAATCATGCAAAGTTGTGGCCTATTTCGTTGTGTTACAGGTCTTCTTTACCAACCTTCATTTTGCTCCGAAAAATCGCTAAAATCCGGCCCGATTATTTCCTGTTTATGTATTTATATGCGTTAAAATTCAGCTTGTTTTCCAAACAAAATAAACTACGAAATAAAACCATGTCGATGGAGGTTTACGTTCCAATCAGACCGGCCTACAAGCTTGATTTAACATTTGTTTTTCCGACATCCGGGCGTCGTACAATTTGATAAACAAATTTACATAATAAATAAAACGTCATGCGCAATGAACGTCTGTGATTGGATATAATTTGCGGAAGGTGAAATCACGCACGAGGCAATTAATTTCCGCACGTGGGTACCATCTACCCTAAAATTAATATTTCCCATAGTTCAATCAAATAAAACAATTATTGGAATGTTTCTACCGTTTTTGGTTTCAATTATTAAAGAAAAGGATAACAATATTAACGGAGATATGGAAAATATATTATTAAAAATGTTGATGCTCAAACAAATATAATTTGAACACAATTTTGGGACAGTAATGCACCGCGCGCGGGACCGGGGGTATGGGGGTTGATGGTAAACATCTTGTTGTATGACATGACATGTCAACCTTTGAACCAGGCTGCTTGAAGTCTACTTTCGTTTTAAATAAATACAGGGCCAATGATTGATTGACATAAAATAAGAGTAGATTCTCGCAAGATGCATTTTGCGAGAATCCATTTGCGAGAATCCAGATTCTCGCAAAATTCCCCTGCGAGAATCCAAATGGATTCTCGCACTTGGTCGCGAATTTCTGACCCTGGATTATCCACCAGCATTTTTGGGCTTTGGGAAACCTGGACCACTTGATTTGAACACTGTTACTCATCGGTAGACCCATAATAGCATTCTGTGATGGGACTCTTATAACCAGAGCCCTCAATAACACATCTTACTCAAATTAATAAGACATCATCAATGACTTTGAATCTTTTATGTTCAGTTTATTTAATTTCTTTGTTTACAGAACAATACACAAACAATCTGCCAAAATGAACATAGATCTTTGTTTTCAAAATTATGCACATTGCGATTTCGAAATTCAGACATGTCACTTTTCAGCTTTGTTGTTGCTTAAATGTAAGCGTTTTCTTTTGTTTGCAGCCCAATTTGAGCTATTTTACCCCAATTTCACTTTTTCCAGCTTTTTTCACTGAAGGCCAGTTTCAGGTTAGCACACATTTTATAGGGTGAAATTTGATAAAGATTGATAAAAAATATCCAAAATTATTTTCTAACATCCCCCCCCCTTGTCCCCTTTGTTAGTTGTGTTAGCACACATTTTATAGGGTGACAAATCGTTTGGGCTATTTTCTTTTGATAAAATTGATAATAATTGATAAAAAATATCCCAAATTAATTTTTAATTAATTAGTCTGATATTCAAGCATTAAAGTAAATGCCCTAAAATGAACATATTAAGAAGTAAAATTTGTATACATTTTAGCCACATTTGGTGTGGTTACTGTTCACATAATTGAAATAAGGAAAGAATGACAAGAGTTCAGCCAAGCAGTTATGCAAAATATATGCATTAAGCATAACCATCCCAAATCCAACTGAAGGGCTGTGCGCCTGGCCCCCACTCTCATTGCGCAATCTAAGAAAGATAATTGTGGTCTCCAAAACTCTTTTTTTTTGCATTATCACCTGGATTCCCAGCACAACAGCCTTCTCCATTTTCTGCCATTATTTACCCCATGTTTCCCCACTGATAGTTGTATTCCTGCAAACCACCATGAGGAGTTAAGGGTAGGGAACTGGCAAATAGTTCATCCCCAAATATCTTCCAATGTTTCAGGTGTTTTTTCTTCCATTGACACATACCCTCTACAAGTGGGCTCAGTGTGTATGCTGATATCTACATGGTTCTTTACGCATCGGCTGATTGGCAGGTGGATAATTCTGACCTACCTCATTCACCGCTGCACCACACTGTGTTAAACTTTTTAGCATAACATGGTGAGATGTGCCGATATGCCTCTATAGAATGTTGTATTGTTGTTAAGCACAGATGCACATGTAATTTCCATGCTATATCAGAGCTGAGCTAATCGGTGCAGGGGTATACAAGTTCAGCCATCTGAGACCAAAAATCTGGGAATTTAATAATTTGGACATCCTCCAAATTTAGATGTGATGAATGGGTCCATCAATGCACCGATTACAGCATTCAAGTAACAACATTGTTGAGATGTCATTAAAAAGGACTCCATATGTCAGTGGTCATCACTAGGCCTGATCAGTAGTTGCCATTGTTGTCACAGATGCACATGCAAGGACTTTCCCCTAATTGTAGGATATACTTTCGATAATACCATGAAACCACGGCACCAAATGCTAAACAGCAGTTAAAATTGATATAAATATTTTTTAAATACAACAATAAAATCTATTTTCAGTCTGTTTTCATATATTATCAGCCTGACGTTGTTTCCGCGTCTTCCTTGACATAAACTGTTCCATACCCTCGCTACAATCCTCCTCCTCTTTCTCTTCGTCTTGTTCATCTTTTGTTTCCTTTCTCTCTTCTGATCTCTTCTGTTCCGCCCTGGTTTTCTCAAAGAAATAGTCAAAAGCAAAGTTCTCTTGCTCCTGTGATTCAGGACTGAAGTCGTCAGTGCGCTGAATAGCCTCAATCTAGATGAAAAGGGTATAAGACAAAGAGAACTTTTAGAGAAAAACAGTCCTAAAAGGAACTTACCAGGTAATAAATTTGCTCATAACTAACTATAATATAGGTCCAACTTAAAATTATCAAATTACAAAACTATGGAAAACTACATGTATTTTGTTTTGTTGTCTCTCATAAGCACTGTAAAATAATTTCAACAACCTTTTTAGTGCTCAAAAACGGTGAAACTGGCATTTTATGACCTCTTTGTTCAAATGGGCGTAACTTTTAAATAAATAAATTATAAACCACAACTAAATTTCTTTTGGTAGCCAGCCAGTAATAGTATTTATTTTATACTAGGAACCATTTTGTCAAACATATATTTTCTCGGAGACATTGATGTAATTGTATTATTTTTATTGGTACAGTCTGAATTTTAAAAGCCCTGGATTCCTGTTAGCTTCTCTGATGTTTTAGAACTACCCTACATGCTCTTTTTTCTATTTTTTCCCTACATGTTTCTGGTCAATGTGTGTTTTCACTTATACTTCAATGTAAAATAAGTGAGTAAAGTGTCATGCCGAGCTAAGCTCGCTTGCGGAGTGCCCATCTCTCGTTCCTTGGCTTTTGGGCCAGACTCCTCCTTGTAATTTGCGCCACCCCTCCCGCACAACGAGTCAGTTTTACCTTCCTAACATTAATTATATGCCGGTACCCATTTATACACCTGGGTGAAGAGAGGCAAGCACGTAAAAAGTGCTTTGCCGCAATGGGACTCGGACCCACAACCTTTGTATTGTGGAGCGAGAACTTATCCGCTGGACCAAACATGTACCTTACCATTATATTTCATATGTATTTTAGAGCACTGAATAAGTATCAAATCAATCAAATAAAAACAGAATTATTCATTTGCACCCACCTCTTTTATATTTAACACCTCTGTTTCAATTCAATTCAAGGTTCAATAAACATATCATTATCGCAGCAAAATGCTTAATTACAACAATATTTACAATATGTAATATATAGAACAATAGAAACAATATATATTCACAGATATAACTTAGCATGCATAACACAACTACCCACCCCCTACTCGTACAGATCTATGTTTGATTCAAGAATTTGACCATGTATGGAATTGAGCTTCGTGCGTAACGCAAGGTACATGCTTTAGGTACAGTTAATTTGTGAGCACTACGGAGAGTCATATGCATTTGTTCACTTCTAAATCTTGGTAACCAACCACAGAACTCACTTGATTTTAAAAGAGATTGAGCAAAGTCTAAACAAATTTTGTCTCTACGGTTCTCGAGTTCAGGAATAGCACATGTTATTAAATCATGTTGATATCCTGTGTAGTTAAAACCCAAGATGATTCTACACGCCCTCTTCTGAATACGCTCCAAATCATAGTGGAGATTTTCTGTAAGACCAGGATGCCATACTGATAGAGCATACTCAAGAAGGGGGCGAATAAAACCAACATAGATTGTCACCAGGTCTTTAACACTGAGCCCATGCCACTTTTGGATGTTAAGCATAAATAGCTGTCCACTTGCATGTTTCGTAATGTCACCAATGTGGGTGTTCCACTTCAGATCTTTAGCAATTTTGACCTACCTGTGCCATATATTCACTCTGATTGCCTGGTGTAAGCTTCAGTCCTGTTACCAGATTGAATAACTCGTGTGGTTTCAGCACACCATGGACACCTTGCTTTGTGAAGAACTGTATAATAATACATCAAAGGAAAGATAAAGTTAAGGGTGTCTGTCTGCCAGGAGTGTCTATTCTACTAGATACCACACACACAATGATTCCCCAATCATTTTGCATGTTTCCCACAAATAATTGTTCCATTTGAAATATGGAAGTAAGAATGATAGGTTGTAACTTAAAGCTAACATTATAAAATTGACTGCACCATACCATCTGATGACAACTTTTGATCCGATCGTACTCAATTATTTATTCATTTTTGCTCAGAACCCAAAATTCTTCACTAAAAGGATGAATTAATCCCCAACCTACCCAAAACCCAAAGTACTTCCCCAAAGGGGCAAAATTATACCCACCCATACCAGGAGGTTAATAATAATTGGAAGAATAGCTGACTAGAAAATGAAAGCCCTACAGCTAAGATCACGCATAGGGGCCACGTTAGTTGAAATCGTGTCGGTTAGTCCGGTAGCACTTGTATGTCAACCATATATACCGAACATCATGAATATTAATTTTATGACGTAGCAATTGTTTTGATCGACGTTTTGCTGTGCGAAAAAGACTGATTTTTCTGTATCCTTTCAAGTGTAAGTTCATACAATTGTAAAACTGTTCAAATCCCAGTTTGTATCAAAATTGAGGGTGCAATTTCCAAGACATTCCTTTAATTCTAGTACTTGCTAGAACTCTCGTATGTCCAAATGCTCTAATTCGGGTGACGTCATTAATTTATATTCTTGATGTTCGGTATATGGTTGACATACACGCGCTACCTGTTAGTACCTACACTGAGTATAACCAGCATTTGAAAATAAATTGGGAAGTGGATTCTAGGTCTGTCAGGCAGGTCTACAGTCATTTCTCCCTGAAAACACCCACCATACAGGGAGCATGATCTGGGATTCCCCAAACCAAGACCTACTCCTAATTTAATACAGTAGTCTGGCTATGGGTGCTACAAATCGGACGATCCTGAAAGCATGTGAAAATCTTTTATTTACGATTCAAGATATTGGACAACCTTGAGACCACATAGACAAGTTTCACCGAGCATTGAACACCACTTACCGTAGATACATTGCCGCAATCTCTCAAGAGGAATTCCAGTCCATGCGGGTGAGTAGGCTCTACAGATTGACTCACATCTATTAACCAAACCTCTGCACGATGCCATAACATATTGTATTCACTCAAATCACCATGAATCAGGTTACAACGCTTAAACATTCGCTCCATCATCTGTAAGAGACAAGATGTTAAGAGTTAATGACATCATCTGTAAGGCTATATTAAAAAAATATTTTGTCTCAAAGCTCTTCAGTTTTTCAAAACCTAATGCGGAATGCAGGTTTTTAAAGTTTTTTTAATTTATTTCTTTTATAAATATGAGATATTGAAATCCTTGTAAAAGTGACATTTTGTATTTAAAATGATGTGATCAATGAAAATCTGAAAAATCGGTGAAACTTTGGGATTTTGTTTGTTGCATCAATTAACTAACGTGCGCGGGAGCTTTGAGACAAAAGATTTTAATAATATAAAAATAAACAGTTAACCGTAAGTTTTACTTAACCAAATAAAATCACCAGGCCATCATCATTTACCAGCATCGGCTGCCACCATGCGCCCATGAGGTCTATCCCATTCCACAATGACCCCAGGGTTTGTGTAAACTCAGAATATTTAATCTGACGAGGTTCACGTACCCGGTCCCTGGCTGACTCCTTGGCTGCCACACAGGAGACAAGGGTTTGATCCACATGTCCACAACCTTGATTAGGCTAAATTTAAAAAATCATTTGTCTCAAAGCTCCGGCACGCATTAGTTTATTGATGTGCATTAGAAAAACAAAAATCTTTAAATGAAAAAAAAAAAAGAAAAAAAAAAAGAAAGAAAAAAATCCCAAAAAATCCCAAAATGTCACCGATTTTTTTAAAGATTTTCATTGATTTAAATACAAAAGTCACTTTTACAAGGATTTCAATATTTTATATTTAAAAAAAAAAAAAAACCCTTAAAAAACCCCGCATTCCGCAATTAGGTTTTGAAAAACTGAAGAGCTTTGAGACAAAAGATTTTTTAAATTTAGCCTTAGCCCCCTCCCAATGTTTATTTCAGGCAATTTGTTATCGGGCATTTTCATTTTCCAATCTATATTGTATTCACATTATTCCCTCAATAATCTATTAATAGACATATCATATGGTCTTCACACAGGTCAATATGAATCATGTTGCAATGTTTGATCATTCACTCTGTCAGCGGAGTGATAATTATAAAAAAACTAAACATATACTGTAACACAGTTGACAGTTTGTTTTTAGCGATATTTCAGTACAAGATAGTGATCATTAACAGGGATGACAGCAGGCAACAGATATCAACACTGACAAATTGCCTATTGCCAGAGTTGTACAGAGAGAATTTTAAAGGTATATGACCCAATCACATTTTTGGCTATGATTTTTTTTTCACATCAAGATATTTTGGTATCAGAAGAATCCCCATATTTTTCTCATTATGTCTGTAAAATATTAGGGGCCAGAAATGTTTCATTTGGAAATTATGGGCTAAAATGTGGTGAATTACTGCCAAAGGTGGTTAACCACCATGCAGCCAGTCTGTGTACTACTCAATGGGCACATGTATTTTGACCTTGCGCTTCTAAAAATAGAACCATTGGAGTTATGCAACTCAAATTTTGGAATGCAACAATTTTAAGGATGACCTTTCATGTAAAATAGAAAACATCAAGTTGAAAATCGGGTCATCTACCTTTAATTGAAAATTGCCTGAAATCAGATAATTGCCTGAAAACTTAAAATCCCTGCATTAAAGCATTTGTTTCCATAGTTCATATATATTTTAAGTTGAATTGGATGTTCCGATCACTTCAGCGTTTTTTTTTATCCGAAGAAACCCCATATTTGTCTCATTATTTCTGTCAAATGTATAACGCAAGATATGTTCCATTAAGAAGATATCGGTCAAAATGCAATGAATTACTGCCAAAGGTGGTTAACCACCCGACCAGTTTGTGTGCTTCTCAAAGGACAAATTACATGTCATATTGTGTTTCTAAAATAAGAACCATTGGAGTTATGCAACTCAAACTTTGGAATACAACTCTTTTAAGGATGACCCTTTACTTAGAATAAAAATATCAAGTTGAAAATTGGGCCAGCAATTGCAACACCTACCTATGTACTTGTTGTACATTGTGCAACATCCCTTTTTCAATATGTTGCTTTCAATGTGACTCACCAAAACAAAATACTGATTAAAAATGTATTGATTTCAGAGTTCAAACTATTCTTACCTCCAAAACTTGCTCATACGCCAGTTGGGCATCCACAGTGGACAATTTGACATCTTTGAGTTTAGGAGCTGCTTTCTGGTGGTCACCGATGAAGGACATGACAAGTATATGCTTCTTGAGCAGGATCACCTCTGGGCACCTCACTCCAGATTCACGCATTCTGTCAAAAGCACAAGGAAATATTGGTAATCCAATCAAAATTAAAACATGATTTGTATCCCTCAAGTCTCTTGGAAATGCCCTCTAAGAGCATGATCTGTCCAGGATTGTGATATTTTTGTCTTGTGATTGACTTGATATTTTACCCAATGACTTGCCCTAAATGCAATGACTTGATTCCAATTGAAAATACATTAACATTAAAATGTCTTTAGTGCCTTGACTTGTGACTCAAGGTGTAGTGGTTTTAAGTAAGATGTGACTGGAGGGTTATTGACTTGATCACAACATTGGATTTGCCTACTCTACCGGGTGGTTCAAATAAAAGTTGACACAAGTTTAAGTTAACTTTTCAACCACATTTATAGTTTTCTGAGAATTTGTGTCTATCTAGTCTTGATCAGCAGTAAGTTTTGAAATTATCGTCAGCAAATGGTACGTTTAGCTTGTTTGGTTTTTCAGATATGGTTCATTACAGAAAGCATGCACAAAACTAATTTATCCACGGGAGCGTCCTTTAGTAGAGATGGAATGCCCAAAACGGATTGGTCAATGGAAGCTGTATCGTAAATCCACACAATGTACTGCTCCCATGGACAAGTCAGTTTTGTGCATGCTTTCTGTTATGAACCATATCTGAAGAACTAACCAAGCTAAACTTACCATTTTTGAGGATAATTTCGAAACTTACTGCTGATCAAGACTAAGTAAACACAAATACTTTGAAAATATAAATGTGGTTGAACTTGGGTCAACCGGTATTCCCCATCCATCTGATGCCAGGGTATATTCCAATGATTGCAGCTTATCATAACACATATATGATTCTATTTGTAATATATGTACCCACGCAAAATAAAGGGTTGAGAAATCGTTTTTGATTTCTTTTGTTTATTGAGAAGTTCAAAGAAGCAAACCTCAAAACTTGTTCTGTCGACTGTACGGCCCCATTGTGATGGATGATCTCATAATATAGTTCTTATATTTACCTGTTAAGATTATGCATTTCTTTCTCTGCCCACATGTGAATCACTTTGCGTGGATTCTGTTTCCTGAATCGATCCTTGAAGCGATAATCATCTTTGATGTACTTGTCTCGTGTCTTGAATTCTACCAAGGTGGTCTTGAAGACTTTGAGGGCGCACTCACAGGGAACCAGCTGTTCCTCCATTCTAAAAATAAAGTCAATGTTTTACATTAATTGCGATACCATCATCAACTTAATAAACATAGAATTATTCTTTGACAAACAGTTAACGACAGGATGCAGTTTTTGGCAATAACAAAATAACCTTACCGAAATTTCCAAATTGGATATTTCCCCCCCATTTCCCATTTGTATCCATGACAGGCGCGTACCGCGGCATGTGAGCCAGGGGGGGGGGGGCAGAAGTATGTCGTCCCGACAGTGGCGTAAATTTTCGTAAAAGGTTGCCCCAAATGTTTTCCCAGTCAGTAACCTTGTGAATTTTACGTAAGTGGGGGGGGTGGGGGGTTAGGGTAAAAAAAAATTGCACGGTCAAACAAATTCGCACGGTCACTCACAAAATATTAAACGGTCACAAAAATGTCGCACAGTCACAAACTTTAGCACGGTCAAAAAGAATTCGCAGTCCAAAAAGCACAACAGTCAACAAAATAATGCCCAGTCATCAGTGTTTTAGGCCATATTTTTTTTCCTTATGGCTCATTCCATGAAGTTGGGGCATTTGTTAAAATAGCAGAATTTGGTACTTTAGGCAGCTTATAAACTGTTTTACTCTATGTGTATATCAAAAAAAATTAGTGTCCAAAAACAGTACTAGGTTATAGTATTGAGCCATGAAAAAAAAATTAAAAATCGACCCTTCCTTGAAGAAAAATAAATAAAAAAATGAGGTGGTGTCCAAGACCAATTTTGCTAAAAAACGTGACATGGAAAACACAACAATTAATATGAGTTTTATGTAAGCAAAACTATCATAGAATTGCTTGGAAATTGATTTGATTAATAAAAGATACATGTATTCATAGTTTACTGACCAAAACACCTCGTCACGCTGGACTGATTTTTCACCCAAGCAACATGAAAATTGCCTTTCCGATGCTACGCACGGTGTCCACAAAATATACACGTGTAGCATCGGGAGTTTTCATTGCTGAATGGGGGTAGTTCTCTATCATACATTTTTTAATTATTTTCCAAAATTAAGAGCATTTATCAATTGAAAACTATTGCAAATGAGAATAAATTTCATGAAGACCATTCTATATATTCATGAAAAAGTATACCGTGCCGTGTGCATGGTGTCCTAACCATAAAATGTAGCATCGTGATAAACATCCAATGCAATTTGTGGGAATCCCCCCCTGGAGATAAATTAAACATTCCATATTTCTTTTTGTAAGGATAGAGGTCAATAGCTATCAGGTTTGTTTGGAATTTGCCACATGTGGACTAGTTTTATCAAGGTTTCAGTCGCTGGTGTCCCGTTGTAGCATCGGGACTTTTATGTAGCATCAAAATGTAAACATTGGATAGTTTTGTGAATGGTAAGTGCGATTGTAATTATTTCTTAATGTTGCATGTATGTCTGTATTTATTAATGCATTTTTATTGAAAGGGAAACACTGAATCAGAATATCTTTTCATGTTATGATATTAATTTTGAGTCACGGACGTCATAATAATTTGGCGTCCATGTAGCATCGGGCATAGCATGGGCAATATTTTGCATTGGGTATCGTTATAGTTCGTTGAAATTGTAATTTTTTTGTAGAATCACATCATTAATAAACTTTGAAGTTAATAATGAATTAGTTTTTGCTCTTTTAATGCTAATAATATAGCTTACCAATACGATGCTACATGGACACCATGTCCATGTAGCATTTCATAAAATTTGCCTAATTAGACTAAAACAATTACCCCATTCGAAATTATCCATCACCCAAAACATTCAAAACATTGCCTACATTTTACTACACTTTACAGAAAAAAGGCATATTATGAGAGATGTATCTAATGAAATATATTAATACACAATGCTACATGGACACCATTTCCATTAGCATTTCACTGAATTCACAATAAACATTCCATATTTTAGTTTTATTTACTATAAATAAAACAAATAATTGTAAATCATTTAAGTTCTCAATCCTTTGCTATTCTTTTTCATGTTAAATGAATAATAAATAAAATACTCCTGCATGATTTTAATATAAATATTTTCCTGCAACACAAAAAGTGCAACATGAATAAATAATCTACTCCAATATCAATACACAATGTTCCATGAAGATACTAAGCCATAGGGTTTATTTTGTTTTGCTTTGCAGGTTCTTGACATTAATTCAGAAGACAGTTCTATCGTCCTGGAATTTATGGAGATAAAGACAAGGAACCCATCATTTTCAAAAACTAGTATCTTTCCAAAGAAATCCATCATGACAATTAAATTATTTTTTTGCAAACTGACTTTTAAGTGATCAAACTTTTCAATCATCTTTATCAATAATAGAGGATGATTCAATCAGAAACGAGCAAAGAGACTAAGATCACAAAGGGTACTTTAAGAACAACACTGCATGAAGTTTGTTTCAGTGGACATCTTAAGTTTCTTTGATCAATGGTGTATTGTGATTGGGTAATTGTAAGAAATGGTGTATGTGTATCATAGGTAATTATGTTTTATGCTTCAGGTAATTTGTAGTTTTACAATCCATGTTATTAATTTTATCGTGTGCTTATAACATAAAAAGTTAACATCATAGTACATCCTCTCTATTGATCTGAAAAAGATGCACCTGTTCAAGCTGTTCCAAATATTTTAGGGCACAGTGTCCATGTAGCATCGTAATACTTAAGTACACAGAAAAGGTAAATTTTACATGAACAGTGTTTAGATAAATTTCAAGCAATTCACTCTGTGTATCTACTTGATATGATGAACAAGTAGACAAACCATTCACACTTAAATAATTGTAACAGTATGAATAGTCTTATTATTAACAATGTTACAAGACGCGGTGTCCATGTAGCATCGATAGTGCATTTTATAACATTATACAGGTAAATAATACTTCATATACTTACTTTATGACTATAATGTAATCAATGGGCATGGTTTATAGAGTACTTTACATCAAACAAATATTGATATGTACTTTATTTAAATTCATTATACAAATTGCAAAATAAAGAGTCACTTTTCAATGAGTTTTTACATAAAACAGTTAATCTACGATGTCTTGTTTGTTAAGTTATGTTCAACCTAGACAAATCTGGTTTCTTTTCATGCATTTGTGGTTCCAAGTTAGTTAATTGAGGTATAGAAACTTGGCCCACATCTTAAGCTAATTTATTAGAAAATGATATGGAAATGCGAAATGGTGTCCATGTAGCATCAGGATTTTTGGAAATGTCATCCAACTGTTGAACATGTGCGGTTATTTTACACCAAATGTTACATTAAAATAAAAAGTTCTACATTGGACTTTGGTAAATGTAGAACCTAAAAAAGAAGAAAGAGTTGGAAAATATCCATTTTGAAAATTTCACTTGGATGTCACATAATATGCCCCAACTTCATGGAATGAGCCTTATGCAAATTTTGCGTCCCGGTATTGGGAATTTAGCGTCCCGGAATTTGGAGCCAGGGGGGCAACTTGCCCCCCCTGCCCCCCCCCCCCCCCTCCCGGTCGGTATGCCACTGATCCATGATCATTTACTTTACTATGTTTACATCTTTCATTAAAATGCCAATATTTGGTTGTTCCATAATTGTTACATATGGTTAACAAAACCTATGACAAATTATTACAAAGGCTCATTAACACTATGAAAGAGGGTAAAAGTAGATTGATAAATGTGAAACATAGATTGAATAGACATTAAAAACTTCCAACAAATGGGTGTCAGTCATTTCACTACAACAATAATCAAGCCTAAAAAGTTAGGCTAACATAAGAATGCACAAATATAAAAGGCTTGCTTATTTGGGGTTCCATGTCATATGTTTCCAGCCATGATATTAATCAAAGAGTCTTACTTATCATCCTGCTTATTGTATCATTAAGTGTCACAAATGTTTATGTAAAGAAAAGAAATTGACCCACTTATAAATACAACTAGCATATTTGAAAATACTCACTGTCCACCATTAGCATGGAAAACTACAGCCTCTTTTCCTGTGCTGATGATACCATTGATAGACTCTAATATGCCACTGTTGACTAGCTTGTACATGAGAAGACGAGTCTTGGGATCCACAGCTTGCTCCTGTAACAGTAAATAGTCAGAATAATGTTAAAGACAAACATTGACAATAGTTGTTTTCAGAATCATATGCCGAAGGCATACAACATATATGTGCATGTCACCAATTACACACCTGGATAAAGCCAACATGCACGAGTGTGGTCAGCGCACAGCACGCAATAGACTCTGAAATTACGCTCAAATCTGGCAAAGCATTCTGAAGACGAATATGATCATACTGAACATTTATTTGTCAATCAGAATGTCTATATAAATTACATGTGTGTAAGTGTTTGTTGACTTTTTAAAATATTTTCTTGCAGAACATCATGGATCTCTACAGGTAAAAAATGATAATGTTTAGCACCAAAAAGCTACATTTACTTCAAGTAGATATACTCTTAACTATTCTCTCGTATGACTTATAAAATAGAAAGCATTCTGGGTTAAGCTGTTATGAAGAACTGACACAACTGAGACAAAGCAACTAAACTGAATATCAGCATGACCTACATTACACTAACTTTGTTGGTCCCTGTGGTGATTTTAATTTTTGTAAAAGTATTTTCAAGGGGTATTTGTTTGTCACACCTAATAGGGAAGTCCTCTTATGGTCTATACACTGATTAGCTGGACTTTAAAGCTAGTGGTCCTGCATTTGAATCCTAGCAGGAGCTTCAAATCAGGAAAATTGGTTTTGGTACACTAAACTCTTGTATGGAGGTCTTGAACTATCTATACTACCTCCTATCTTTCCCTCACCCCCACCAATCAATGTTGAGGGTCCTAATAATGATAATGAAATGGTTTTGAACCACATTGGATATGTTAGCCGGTGGATTGATTTTAACAAAGTCATCAAAAGGGTAACAACAGTTCTTTTTAAGTATGTTACAGGTATACCTCTGCAAGCTGGAGCTTAGATCTTAAGAAAGAATTGTTATTTGCAAAAAAATGTTTTAACTTACAGCCGTCGACTGGTCCTTCTTTTCATGCAATCGTTGACTTCTTTTCTCTTCCACATTGCTGTGTTGTTTGAGTGTGTTATAGATTTTATTGGACAATTGTATGTCCATGCCCATGTCATCTCCCATTGAAAATCCAGGTGGAAACTAGAAGAAGAAAATCATTTTAAATATTTAGTATAAATATTTCAGGTTGCTTCTTGCTTACTGCAAGCCAGTGCAAGGTGTTAGATCTGATATCATGGATGGCTTTCCACACTGTATGGTACATCAGCATACTGTTCTTCATGTCATCATTTCAACATGTAAACCCATCATCACATTCTATATTAACGTAATCCTTGCTAAAAGGATCATATAGATCCTATGCCAAGCCAAAGTAAATACTTTGGAAACAGTTTCCTATTCACTGCTTGCACAGGGACCATTTCAGGTATATTATAGGTAGAAACCTAATAAGAAGGAATGCCTTGTCCCAGGTGGGATTTTTAGTATACAATCTAAATCAAGATAAGCAATATCTATTTATTTGACTATTTATATAACAATAATAGATTATATGCGCAATTGAGTAAATTCAGTAAAATTATACTTTTTTCAGTAAAATTATGTGTACAACATGTCGAGGGCTCAGAAACACAAGGCCTTATCTCCATTTTGACAATTTTGAGAAAAAGACTATTGAAGATTTTTAAACACATTGGGGAGATGGAGATAAGGCCTTATGATACTGGCTATAACTTTGAAAGGGGTTGTGTTATGGAGATAAGGATGTGTGTTACTGGAAAGAGAATTTCTTTCTGAAAATGATGATACCAAAATCCAATTTTTGAAAAAATGGAGATGAGGCCTTGTTTTTCTGAACCCTCGATATATTAGTATTGATTTCTCAGAGAAAATCAGAACATTGAAAAAAACCTTATTAAGGCACCATTTCTGGAGATGGATAAAGTGTACTTAAGGTCGGTCCCAATCAATTACATGGTAAAATGAATTGACTGATTGTAACTATTTGATTCACTCCAGCTGAGATCTAGGACCTGCAATGACACTCTGCTCTCCTCACCTTTTCCATCATCTTGGCTGTATTCTTCCTGCCACATATAGTAGTATCATGCTTTGTAGTAATGCCACCACTTGATGAGGAAGAGCCTTTCTTGGGGCTCTTCTTTGGGATGACTATGTGGAAATCATCTGTAAAAGATAATTTTAATGCTTTATTTATTCTCAAATATGTTTTAGAGTGACATATCTATGCTGGCCATATCTATTGAATACAAATTGCTCAGTGCAATAAGCCAATTTGTACTACCAACCCACAAGATGCATTTAATTGAATTAAATTGCGGGACCACTATGGTTACATGTGACCCAGTATATTACATTAGTATCACGGCAAAGTTGGCAAGTGACAATTTTACCGTTGACTCTTATCCAGAGGGCTCAACTATCTTTTAAGAGCATCTAACCCACACATCTAGGTATACGTAATATGCTTGCATACATGTCTAAGGTGAAATTGAGTCCAAGGCATTTAGTACTGACTAGAGTGGCTGTCTGTAACTTGTTTACTTGATGGATGCTGGATCTATGCGGGGACAAGCCAAAGCCTGTGTGACATCAATTGGAAATTCTCTCCGAGGATCATGTAGCATAAATTCAAGTTATTGTGACATTAAGAGGTACATCTTGTATACATTTGAAGAAATATTTGCCAATATCTGAAGCTTTTAAATAAATGTCATAAATATAAGAGGACCTGACGTTTCGATTCTAACAGAATAAATAAACCTTGTTTTTAAAAACTGAAGCAATACAATATAGGACAAAGAATGTTTGTATTATTTGTTTTATATTTTAGAAGTTATTTTGCTCTTCATCTCAAATCCATACGATTACGGCTAAAACTCCCCCCTCCATTTTTCACTAAGTTATGTTCACATGGTTCATCCATTCCTTAATTCCATCACTATTCTTACCATCATCTTCATCTTCATCTGAGTCATCTAAATTCCCCTCCCACGCATCAGCTTCATCCTTCAATGATGGATGGACAGCACGGTAATTGGCAAAGGATATACTCACTAGTAAAGAGTATTACAATTTCAAATTAGAGGTTAATGATGAATGTCTGCTTATCAGTTGTTACTGTGGAAATTCTTAACATTTTTAAAATGACAACAAGGTATTTCCAGAGGGCATAGCCTAAGGGAAATTGTCTGAATTTAATTTTAAGAATTTTCACAAAAGCGGATTAAATGATTTGATCACAGTCGTTAACCTAGCTTGTAAATAGGCATATCAATGAATCAGAGTTTGTAAAAACATACACAAATATTGCTTTCTTTATAATTTATTTTACAACTCCTATCCTGTGACTAAATGGAACAACTCAGTAAGGTAACTGTATTTGATAACCAATCACCAGTGATTGAATGCGCAATCAGCAACACCCTAGCAATAAAATGCCTGTGCTTATATACATGCTAGGACGGTTTAACAAAACAAGCGCTACTTAAAAGTCATTGATGTTAGTAATGTACATGTAGACCATTTGCGTGTACAGATATAAGGTTCATGTAGCGGTCATGGTGGTTTTCCAATTACCATGTCCATCTATGTAGATTTCAAATAAATTCATAAAAAAAGGTTATGAAAGTTAGGAATGTTGTAAATGACAACTTTACCATAAAACTACTCACTTTCAATTCTTTAAGCCATTACATATTATATGAATAATTTTGGAGCAAGTGACAGGGAACACCCTATAATTATAGAGCAATAATTCATATTTACTTTTACTGTTTCCATTGACTTTCTTCTCCTCCACTGCTAACATTGCGTCATGTTCTCTGTCAAACTCTAACTGCAGCATTTGTGCCATCAATAGGTCACTTGTGGTTTCTGTCTCTGTCAGGGCTTGGTCTAGATCTGGAACGGTTATTATGGCATCGTCACTGAAATAAAAAACAAAACATAATAAAAACAAAATTAATCAAGAACAGCAAATATGACAACAATTAAATGAGCTGAGATATGATCTTCAAAGTCCACCTACAATACATACTACCATTTCTGGAAAGTGTCTATTGAAAATATAACAAACAGATACAGTGCTAATTAATTAGTTACTTGGAAGATAACTTTTTGAAATGAAAGACCTATTAAATACTACTATATAAGAGCTTTGAGATCTCTGGCATGAAACTTTCAAGACTGACATGCTGTCTTTTTCCAACATTTCTTGAACTAAGAGACAATCATTATTCTTTAAACCTTCTTTTAGACTATACTTTTTTTTCTTCTCCAATCCTAAAAGACTTGACACAAATTTACAAAATAGAATGTAATCCTGGGATAACTTTAAATTCTGGCCTAAGTCTACGCTTCATTTAAAAGAAAGATAAAAGTAAAATGTTTCAATACTGAACGATCCTCAGCTTTTTAATCTTTTTCCTCATGTTTATTTATAGTAACAGATAGCCTGATAGGGAACAACAATTGAAATCATTTACATTAAGATTTAGTCCTGACCTAACATTTGTGTCAGTTATAATAAGTACATGTATGCTTCTCTTTCATGAATACTGGGCAATGGGCCTTAGTTTCTAATTACCTTGTAACTTGCATGCTGTGCAACCCCTCCTTCTCTTGTAGTTCTTTAGCAAATTCTTCATCCATTACACTTGTTAGTGATTGGCAAGGGACACCAATGTTCTCTGGTGGCGAGACATTCCAGGCATTGCTCGGAGACGACTGATTCCAAGGATTAACTGAAGGTGTAGCCCATGCATTCGTAGGATTTGCCATTGGACTTGAGGTCATTTGTGGATCAAGTACTTTTTGTCCGGCAGCCATTGTGTATAGGTGTTCAAGGTGTTTATAATAAATAAGTGATGAAATCTTTGGTCTGGTATGTAAATGGCACTTTGTGTCACAACAAACTTAGTTGCTTGTTTTTGTAGTTGGTTTGTAGTATTCGTTGGCTGGTATCGTGTAGTTGGGTTATCAAACCAGTGCGCTGACTAAGTGCAGCTAAACTGATTGAAAATAAAAATTAAAGAAGAAAACAAGTATTTAAAATAGAGCATTTAATGATGAAAACAAGGATAAATCGCTGATTGATAATGAATCATTAATTTGAAGGAGTTGTTGTCGATGGTGATCATTCACAATGGGTACAGGTTAAATCGGGCGTCCCGCAAGGTACCGTACTCGGCCCACTTTTGTTCTTATCATATATAAACGACCTTCCGGAAAACATCTCGTCTGAGGTTCGTTTATTTGCCGATGATTGTGTAATGTATCGACCCATCCTCAACAACTCTAATGCGTCTTGGCAAAATTCATGGCAGATGAAATTTGATACCAAAAAATGCTATGTCCTCAAACTCACACATGCCAAATCACAAACTACACATCATTATAAATTAGGTCAGACCGTATTACAAGAAACCAAATCGCACGCATACTTGGGAGTACACATTACACATAACCTTAAATGGGATGACCAGGTTAACCATTCAGTCGCTAAAGCCAAAAGAGTACTAAATCTAATTTGTAGAAACTTACACCCGTGTACCACTGAGCTTAAGTCAACGGCTTATAATGAGCGTAGTCCGGCCCCATCTTAAATACTCATGTACAGTATGGGACCCATACACCAAAGGACTCATACATAAAATTGAGATGGTTCAACATCGTGCCGCTAGATTTGTATGCCGTAATTATGACTGGCAGAGTAGTGCGACAGCTATGTTGGCAGATCTAAAATGGGACACGCTTCAACTTCGTAGACAAGCAGCTAAACTAACCCTACTCTACAAAGTGTCATCTGACCAGGTCGCCATACCAGCTTCCAAGTTTCTCACACTAGTCGCCCGTCCCACCCGTCATAACAATAGTACGGCATTTCAACGTCCGAGCACCAAGAAAGACTGTTATAAATATTCATTTTTCCCAAACACAATTAATGAGTGGAACGTTCTACCTGAATCGTCGCGGAGTACTACATGTACATGTACTTCAAAGTCAAAGTCAAATCCAGTATTTTAGGGGGTTAAATTCTTCTTCTTTCAGTATACTGCTTAACATCCCAGTGTGGGACTATCCAAGCAGAAAGTGTTGGGCATGAAACGTTTTTTTCTTCTTTTTTTAACTGCTCAAGTATTTCAATAGATATTTATTATGTATAAAAATATGGTGTGCTTTTGAATTTCAGGATAATTTGTTGAATTTTAGGCCTGCACGTTGTTAATCATGGTTGTAAAATCATCATTTTCATGCACGTGTACGCCTACATATTTATAGGCATAGTTAAGAAAAAATGCCAATGAATCGTGTCGATATTTTATAAAAATATATTTACCTCATCCTACTCCTACTATCCTTTGATTACTATCACAAACACCTCAGCATACTTACTATACTTAATTGATACTGTATGCAATTACACTTATGTTTCTCCTGTATTTTAGGGGGTTTAATTTAACCCTAACCCATGGCCATGCTGACACAGGATGGGGAGATCACACGACTTTATAGTGCCCTGCGGGGCTAATCTAAATTGGACTCTCAACCGACCACCAGTATCGGTCAACGATGGAAGCCCCATGCACCTCAGGTCTCCGGCCTTGCGGTTCTGAGATTTTAGGCTTAGCCTAACTTAGACTAAGGCTTCAAGCCTAGCCCTGTGAGCAGCGACCTTGGGCTAACGCCTTGGGGCCTTGGATTGGAGTGTAACGATGGAAGAATATTAATATAAATATATCCTAGTACAACAAATCATACTTAGTGATATTTGTCATCAGTTGGTATTATTCACCATAGGGTATTTTGCATGTTTCACTATCTGTCCCCATCCTAAGTATGACTCCTTCTACATATGATTTTTGTGGTAATTTACGTATCGCTTACAAGATCTCATAAAAACACTTATTTGTGCGTGTTCTTATCTACTCTTCCTCATATATCTGGCCATTCGTTTCAAATTCCTTAAAAATAAAACAATCCGTTGAAAAATAAGGTGACATTTTAAGCCAATACACTTCAATGGCACTAGCTTTGATTTCACGAAACTTGACTGTTAAAGAGATTACACAGGGCTCGATAACTCGTCGATATCTGGATAGAGGTATCTCGAGTCGTTTTAACATTCCGGGTGTACGAAGACTCGCTTGGCTCCGGATGTAGTGTTGAGAATATTCTCACAGATACCAGATAGACGTGTATGTTATTTTACGACTGGTGGACGAGACTATATCTGATCTGATCTGGACTGCGCGCTGCGTATTGGATAGCAAAGATATCGGAAACTACGAAAACAAATTCTACCATTGCATTACACGGCGGAGATTCAGTGATTAAATATCGAATAATTTAGGATTTTCATGTTTTAAAAAGTGGCTGACAAGGAAGAAGAGGACTTTATGAAGGTGCGTAGTTAGTATGAAAATCAACGGAAATGCAGTTTTGCTGTAATTCACCCGACCCTCATTCGAAAGTCAGACCATTTACTTTATACAGCAAATCAAATTGACAGTTTCTCGCTATACAATTTCCCCATACGTTGGTAGGGGAAAAAAAAAAAACCCACCAACGTATGGGTTTCCTGTACTAAATATATCCCCTAAAATATTTCTGAATAAAATGTATCCCCCTAAAATACAGGCCCAATTAATTTAACACCCTAAAATACAGGATTGCCACACATTTACTTTTACTACTACTATAATACTAGTCTATAGCATGATATAAGTGATACGTTATACGTTTACGGTTTAGCATAGTCTAGTGATTTTATTTTAGTCTTTTTTAGGCAGCCCAAAAAGTCAATGTTTCTATGAAATAAAACATAGATCCTCCACAGTAAAAAATCTCACCTACGCTTAGCAGTCTTGGCTTCTTCTCAGTGTTGACGATTTAAGTGCAATAGTTATTATATTACTGTAAATGTGTTATTTTGGTATGATTACGTTGCTGCTGGATGGTGAAAAATTGCACCACCAGCCCGTAATAGGTCAAAGGTCAAATTATGTGTGTTATGATAGTTTTGCCAGTTCCCAAATGAAAAAATTATCAGACGGACGGAGGCCAGGGATTTCCAATGTGGCAACTGCAACGCCCTCAGAAAGGCAAAGGAGTTAGAACCAGAACCAGAACCCTCAGAAAGGCAATGGGAGTTTTTTAACATGATGATATTATTTGGGAACGTCTTTTTTTTTTAGACTTCGTGTTCCCACTGAGTTGTTGCAAGCTTGCTTGCTTTCATTGATTGATTGACCATGGACTTAATTGACTATGATATTGATGCTGTTTTACCAAAGCGGATGGCCAACAACTCGATACTCTAAAGGGGAGACGCGTCCCGAGGACTAGGAGTAGGCCTAGGTACATAGGACACTAACATTGAATTTGGTGCAAGAATCATGTTAATCGAGCAATGCGTTCTGGTGCTATCGTCATTTTAAATTCTCCAAAGTAGTCGAAAACCGTCCTGCCACTAAACATGCTAAATGCCATTTTGAGCTCAATTGATTTTTTTCCATTAGAAGGACTCGAAGATATACATGTGGAGCAAGGCTGATTTTGACTACATTCCAACACAAATAGATGGTCTGACAATTTCACCGAGACAAACTCAACAAAGACACCTGTGGAAGTCCTGTCCAACAAGATTCTTAGTCATCTTGAAAGCACACTGAATTGTTGGGTTCCATCTAAATACAGCTCCACCAGACTTACTCTCTTAAATCAAAAGATTGACAAGTCAATCTTAAAGATTGTGCTTAGGGAAAGATCTTAAAAGATTGAAAATATTCAATCTAATAGAGTGAAATTTCAATATATCGGATTGAAACTTCACTCTATTAGATTGAACATTTTCAATCTTTTAAGATCTTTCCCTAAGCACAATCTTTAAGATTGATTTGTCAATCTTTTGATTTAAGAGAGTAGCCAACCGTGGTTCAATACAAACACCAAGAGAGCGTGTAGGAGGAAGCTTAGGGCCTTTAAAAAGGCAAGGAAGACCAATAAAGCCAAGGACTGGGACAGATTCAGGGACAAAAAGAAAGAAGCCCAGATGGCATGCCGGGAGGCCTACGATCAATACCTTAATAATATCATCGGTAGTGAACTCGGAGGTAACAAGAGACTGGCGCCATTATCAAATCCAAACGGTGCGATAGAACAGGAATTGCCCCCTTGAAGGAAAATAACATACTTCACAATGATCCCAAGACCAAGGCTAATATACTGAACAGGTAATTCGCATATGTCTTCACGAACGATGCCAACATCGATATGCCTGACCTCGGGCCAAGTTCCCATCCCATCATGAACAACATCAGAGTAAACATCAGAGGAGTTGAGAAACTACTGCTGAACCTGAAACCTCATAAAGCAGCAGGACCTGATGGTATTCCAGCCAGACTACTAAAGGGGATCGCTGTAGAACTAGCCCCAGCCATCACGCTCCTCTATCAAGCTACACTAGACCAGGGCAAAGTACCGTCATGTTGGAAAGAAGCGTTAGTGGTACCGGTCTTCAAGAAAGGAAGCAGAGCCTCAGCCAGCAACTACAGACCGATATCCCTCACTGCCATTCTCTGTAAACTGTGTGAGCACATCGTCCATCGTTCCATAATTGAACACCTGTCCTCCAACAACATCCTGACGGACTCCCAACATGGTTTCCGCAAAAGACGCTCCTGTGACACCCAGCTGATACTTACGGTAGATGACCTAGCTAAGGAACTTGATGCTAAAGGCCAAACAGACGTGATCCTCCTGGACTTTGCCAAAGCCTTTGACAAGGTCTCTCACAGACTACTCCTTCACAAGTCCAAGCATTATGGAGTACACGGCTCAACCCTAAGCTGGATCACTGATTTCCTTCACGGTCGCACCCAACGAGTCTTGGTAGACGGGAAGATGAGCGGTGAGGCAAACGTCACCTCCGGTGTTCCTCAAGGCAGCGTGCTAGGTCCACTTTTGTTCCTGATCTTCATCAACGACCTCCCTAGCTGTACAAAAAGCTCCACTACCAGACTATTCGCTGATGACTGTCTGCTCTATAAGCGTATCTCCACCAGCCAAGACGCCTCTCTTCTTCAAGAGGACATGGACGCTCTCCAGAAATGGGAACGTACCTGGCTAATGGAGTTCCACCCGTCGAAGTGCAAGGTAGTCCGAGTCACCAACAAGAGGAAGCCTATTACATCTACCTATTACATACACGGAGAGGTCCTCGAGGAAGTTAACTCCGCTAAATACTTAGGCCTGCATCTAGACTCTAAACTCAACTTCAACACCCATGACCCACGTGGACTCCACTACCAAACGAGCCAACTGCACACGAGCCTTTCTGAGCCGAAACCTGAGGAAGTGTGGTCGTAAGATCAAAGAGGCAACCTACAAGGCCTACATTCGACCCATAGTTGAGTACGGCACTGCAGCATGGGACCCTCACACACAACGCAACGTTAAAAAGGTGGAGCAAGTCCAACGAAGCAGTGCCAGATACGTCACCGGAATTTATGACCACAGACGCAGCGTCACACCAATTGTGGAATCCCTCCAATAGTCCTCGCTGCAGAGGAGACGTCTCCAAACCCGGCTGTGCATGCTATATAGAATCCGCTACGATCTGGTTGATATTACCTGGAAAGACCACCTAACAGAGGCCACATCACAAACCAGAGGACACAACTCCCGCTTCTGGACACCACACTGCTCAACTCAGAGGTACTCCTCATCCTTCTTCCAACGCACCTTACGTGACTGGAATGCCCTTGACAAGGATCCTGCACAGTACCCATCCCTTAATGCCTTCAAATCAGCATTGAGGGGAGCGTCCAGATAACTCTGCCAGCACTATCCGGTTTTTATGCACCTGTAAATATGTTACTTGCACCTGTAAATGTGTACATAACACGATGGCTGCGTCCTTGTTTGAATAACACGCGCGCATCCACACACAGTTCGACTATCTTCAGTTACTGAAGTTTGAACTTTACGAGAAGAAGAAGAAGAAGAACATGATCACCTGTAAACTTCACCTGTAATCTACCTGTAATCACCTGTTGATGGGCTATTTATAATGGTAAAGGCGAAGCCTTCCCTTATAAATGCCCATCCAATCTAATATCCTAACATTCACTGCATTTATCAATATATAAAGCTATGGGGAAATTTATGTAACAGCATTTTGCTGCTATATTAAAAAGATCTCGTGCCGTATGTGAACTTGTCACAGTGTTTTACTAAGAGCTATCTACTCCATTTTTTAAGCGGTTGATCGTTATGCCGCGGGCGGTTAATGTTCTAGCTGGCAGGTCATTCCATGAGTTGACAATTTTTGTGGGTGTGCTCTCTTAGAACCTTGTTCTTAAAATGACTAAAAACACATTAATCATCACACTACTCACATATGTTTATCAGCTGATGGAAAAATCAGAGGTGTATTTTATTCCATTTTCATTTATCAGTAAAATGCAAATGTTCGCACAAATTCAATCCGCAATGTGGAACTGCTCAAATGGTCCAAGCTATTAATTAAATATTTGTAGTAACTAGTCTCAAGTTCTGTATAAGTAGTGTAATCATTGGTACGATATGGTTCCTATGCTAAGATGTATCTTCTAAACTTACAATATCAGTTCGTTATCTAATCAATATGCAAATTAGCTAATTAATTATTAAAATCTCAAATATGTAAATTAGCTTACTGTACGCCATATTTTTTGACATGATTATATTCCTAAATACATTTATAATATTAATGTATCAACAAAAGTACACCCCCACTACTTATGAATTGTAACTATGGTAACCATTGATTTGTTTCAAATTATGCCAAATATCTAATTGCTTGTGTGATGCAGCGCATGTACTCATTGTTTTGAAATTATACCAACAGATTCATTGGAATGTGATGTGTAGTACAGGATAGAATATCAATCTTTTTAAAACGGGTCCCAAAATTAAGTATTTGGACAAAAAATGAGGTATGCTGAGCAAAATGCGTGGATACATTAAAACAGTCCTATTTCGAGATGGAAGTCAATTTAGAATAGTACAAGCATGGACATATCGTCGCTGTTCTGACATACCGGCGCCGCGCGGCACATCACTTTACTTACTTCTGTTGTGATGTGCCGGTATGTCAGAACAGCGACGATATGAAGTCCATGGTACAAGAATAGGGATGGGGATGGGGATGTTTCAAACACCCCCAAATTACACCTCTCCAATCTCCATTCCACACCCAACCTCCGTCAACCACACCCCAAACGTCTCTGCACACAAAACCAAACAAACACGCTTTTGATCATTTTAATCCTTGAATGTTTAATTTAATGTTAATACATGGATAAATGGCATGGCATCGCGATGGCATCACGTGCATGCAATATAATCCAATGTTTGACAAGTTGGTGATATTTTGTGGTCTAAAAATTAATAAAACTGTCTACAACTAGGTAATTATCCGAATTATTCCGCGTAGCGCAATAAATCTGTTCGTGCCAATTGGTATAGGCATGCATGCCCAACATGCAAAATATAAAATATGAGTATTGACCCCAATTTACCGGGTCAACTTGTGTGCGTAAACAACACAAAGTTAAAGGTAGGCTTTTGTTTTACTAATGTATTATCTTGATAAAACCATCCTTTTAATGCATGGCTCGGGTTGGGGGCACGCCCATGGGTAAGCTTTACCATTTGTATTCCTCACAGTGTATAAGTGTATGGGTCGTTCTTTAAAAGTCCCCATTGAAGACATGCAGTGGTAGGGTAAAAGAAAAGAAGTGTTGAAGTGTTTGGTGTGAATTTATCCTACTTTTTCCTGAAAATAATGGTTAAAAAAAAGTAGGATAAATTCACACCAAACACTTCAACATTTCTTTTCTTTTTTTCCTGTGGTGTTTTTTTAGGGGGGGGGGGGGGGGGCGGGGTGCAAACCTTTCACCCAAATACGCTCTTTTTTAATTTGAATATCCCGCTAAATTCTTTTGCAATAACTTCATTGTTATTCAAATTTGGACAATACACAATTCATAACACGGACAGGTACGAGGTATAGTGAACATTTAGAATGTTTCTCCCATCTAAATAAAATATTGCGTGTACAATTTTAATTACATCATAAATTAATCTCTGGTTTTTGAAATTGAATGAAGATTGAAGGACATTATATATTTTGTGACCTAATCGCAAGGATGTTTTAGGCCTCGTGGACAAACCCTGGGACAAACATACATGTACGTCAATCGGATGACTCTGTAAAAACATGGTAAAAAGGTTCACTCAGGACATTCGGAAAATGCAATCAAGAGTTTACATGATTTAATTTGTTCACACAAATTGTCACTAAATGTTAATAATATTGTCACTCTCTGTTTTACTTACCATGTTTGGAAAATTCCAAATTTCACTATTGCATTTTTTACTCACCTTGAATTCTCTTATTTCAAAAGAATGTTTAGGCAAATTCCTGAGAAAAAAATGTTTCGAACTCACTGATTGCATCCTTTAAATCAGACTCGTTCAATTCCTGAGAAAAAAAGTTTAGAAATCACGGATTCATTGCATCCTTTAAATCAGACTCGTTCAATTCCTAAGAACAAACATGTTTCGAAATCACGGATTGCAACCTTTAAATCAGACTCGTTCAATTCTAAAGAACAAACATGTTTCGAAATCACGGATTGCATCCTTTAAATCAGACTCGTTCAATTCCTGAGAACAAACATGTTTCGAAATCACGGATTGCATCCTTTAAATCAGACTCGTTCAATTCCTGAGAACAAACATGTTTCGAAATCACGGATTGCATCCTTTAAATCAGACTCGTTCAATTCCTGAGAACAAACATGTTTCGAAATCACGGATTGCAACCTTTAAATCAGACTCGTTCAATTCCTAAGAACAAACATGTTTCGAAATCACGGATTGCATCCTTTAAATCAGACTCGTTCAATTCCTGAGAACAAACATGTTTCGAAATCACGGATTGCATACTTTAAATCAGACTCGTTCAATTTCTGAGAACAAACATGTTTCGAAATCACGGATTGCATCCTTTAAATCAGACTCGTTCAATTCCTGAGAACAAAAAGTTTAGAAATCACGGATTCATTGCATCCTTTAAATCAGACTCGTTCAATTCCTAAGAACAAACATGTTTCGAAATCACGGATTGCAACCTTTAAATCAGACTCGTTCAATTCCTAAGAACAAACATGTTTCGAAATCACGGATTGCATCCTTTAAATCAGACTCGTTCAATTCCTGAGAACAAACATGTTTCGAAATCACGGATTGCATCCTTTAAATCAGACTCGTTCAATTCCTAAGAACAAACATGTTTCGAAATCACGGATTGCATCCTTTAAATCAGACTCGTTCAATTCCTGAGAACAAACATGTTTCGAAATCACGGATTGCATCCTTTAAATCAGACTCGTTCAATTTCTGAGAACAAACATGTTTCGAAATCACGGATTGCATCCTTTAAATCAGACTCGTTCAATTCCTGAGAACAAAAATGTTTCGAAATCACGGATTGCATCCTTTAAATCAGACTCGTTCAATTTCTGAGAACAAACATGTTTCGAAATCACGGATTGCATCCTTTAAATCAGACTCGTTCAATTCCTGAGAACAAACATGTTTCGAAATCACGGATTGCAACCTTTAAATCAGACTCGTTCAATTCCTAAGAACAAACATGTTTCGAAATCACGGATTGCATCCTTTAAATCAGACTCGTTCAATTCCTGAGAACAAACATGTTTCGAAATCACGGATTGCATACTTTAAATCAGACTCGTTCAATTTCTGAGAACAAACATGTTTCGAAATCACGGATTGCATCCTTTAAATCAGACTCGTTCAATTCCTGAGAACAAAAAGTTTAGAAATCACGGATTCATTGCATCCTTTAAATCAGACTCGTTCAATTCCTAAGAACAAACATGTTTCGAAATCACGGATTGCAACCTTTAAATCAGACTCGTTCAATTCCTAAGAACAAACATGTTTCGAAATCACGGATTGCATCCTTTAAATCAGACTCGTTCAATTCCTGAGAACAAACATGTTTCGAAATCACGGATTGCATCCTTTAAATCAGACTCGTTCAATTCCTAAGAACAAACATGTTTCGAAATCACGGATTGCATCCTTTAAATCAGACTCGTTCAATTCCTGAGAACAAACATGTTTCGAAATCACGGATTGCATCCTTTAAATCAGACTCGTTCAATTTCTGAGAACAAACATGTTTCGAAATCACGGATTGCATCCTTTAAATCAGACTCGTTCAATTCCTGAGAACAAAAATGTTTCGAAATCACGGATTGCATCCTTTAAATCAGACTCGTTCAATTTCTGAGAACAAACATGTTTCGAAATCACGGATTGCATCCTTTAAATCAGACTCGTTCCCATTAAATAGATAAATAAGGGCTGTAATTGCCATATAATATGTAGGTGACTGTTGTAACATATAGGTCATTGGGTCATATCGTGAGCGCGTATGAAATATGAGACGATATATCATATTTATTACATTAAACAATATTTTAAGATCCGGTTTTTTAATCTGGCAAGTAATAATGAACAGTGACACGCAGAATCGTGCATGAAGTCTATGCAAAAAGTTAACTAGGCTTTAGGGGTATTATTAGCATGACAAGCTTTTCCCAATCATCGCCAGTTTCTGTTGTTCTGTCCATGTGTTATAGGTTATGAGGGTAGTTCTTATTAAAGGGGAAATTTTATATTAAAATCAACACAACAACGGATAATGTATGTAATCTTTTGTATAGGCCTACGACAAGTTGTATTTTATCATCATGAATTTTAGGGCTACAACTATTCAATTCAATTCAATTCAATTCAATATTTATTTTCCATCATATCAACAAAGACAAAATACACTGACAGTTTAATAGGCCTACAGTTTAACAAATAATATGATGGAGGAGGAACAACTAAAAGCAAAAGCCTGACGTTGTTGCACCCCCTTAAACAAAGCTTACATTCTACTACAAATACAGAAAAATATACAAAATATACAATTACAGAAATTAAAAGTTAACATAACAGAAAAGAAGAAAAAAATCAACAACAACAACAACAAGAAAAGACAACGAAAAGTAAACAAGCAATGGGTATACATTATATCCCACGTGGAAGCAGCAACGTGATTGTTTTGTTGTTTGTTATTGATTTAAGATTTAAGTTACTTGACATAATATTGGTTTAGTTTGATAAAAGTATGTGCTCTTGATTGGTTTTTTTAAAGTATAGCATTGTCACAGTGTTGTACACTATCAATTGAACAGGGCCCGTATAGTCGGGAAAATTCTTTACCCAAATTGTTTATACGTCTCTTCAGCTGACACTTCGTCCCATAAACTTCCAAATTATTATATATAGATATCAATCAAATTTACACAATCTTGAAACCATAATAAAGGGTTTACATTTTATTTTTAAAGTAATGATCCACATTTTTTAATCCGTTAAATCAAGATCAAGGAATGGAATGGTGTGAGTCTTATAATAAAGGCCAAGCGTCTGGCACAAGACAGAGTAGCTTGGAGAAAGATGATCCGGAGATGTGATCGTATGGCAGCCAATCGTCACAACTGACGGAGGCCGAAGAAGAAGAAGATGTATAGTCTACGATCACTCTTTTAATTGTTCAACTTTCATTGTTTGCCTGACAGTTAACATTTTATATCAACATTTAAAGGAATACGTAATAGTGAGGCATAAGTATAAACAAGAAGTGCAGAGAAGTATAATACAAAATGCAAAATCCATCTTTTTATCCGTGATAAACGAGATGCGAAATAGCAAATTTAGGCATCGTGTCCACCGTCGTTTCATCGATATCGTGTGTGTACGAGCGCCCTCTATTGTGCATTTCTGCCGTTTTGGCCATTCACCTGCGTTGCGCATGAAGCACGACTTGAGGGACGGAGGTACGATCATAAATACATACTGCTGGTTCGATCAACAACGATTGCCTAGGCCTAATAGTAATGGTAATGGTAATTAAAAGTGATCTTCACAAACTTTTATTTTCAAAGTCACTGATTTAACATGAACATGTCTAACGTTTGCAATCGGTCTGGTGATTCATAAAGTCATATACACTTAGAAAAATGGTTCTAAAGTTGTCCCACCAGGAGAACCCTTAAAGGTTCTTTAAAGAACCAAAAATAGTTCACCAAACATGATACAGAACCATTTTTGGTTGATACAGAACCATTTTTGGTTCTATGAAGAACCTTTTGGGGTTCTTCAATTTTCAAGAATCTTTTTTGACGGTTCTATAAAGAGCCTCTCTCTTGAACCTTCAAAAGAGGCTCTTGAAAATTGAAGAACCTCAAAAGGTTCTTCATAGAACCAAAAATGGTTCTGTATTAACCAAAAATGGTTCTGTAGTACGTGTGGGGAACTGTTTTTGGTTCTTTAAAGAACCTTCAAGGGTTCTCCTGGCAGGACAAAAAAGGGTTCTTTAATTTCTTAGAGTGTATAATTATCTACATTCGCGAGATATTTCTATCACGGACTGAAGTCTACCTTACACTCTTAGAAAAAATGGTTCGTTTAAGAACCCTTTTTTGTCCCGCGGGGAGCACCTGTTGGCCTAAAAGGTTCTAAAAAGAACCTTAGAATGGTTCTTTGAAGAACTTTCAAATTTTAAATAAGACATAAAGGTATATTTACTTTTTTGTTTTTATGTAATATGCAAATTCAAGAGAAATGTAAACAAATTTAGTCCTTTTCAACTGTTAAAAATCATTTCTTCTTGGCTAAAAACATTTTTTACCGTTTTACCAAGAACCATTGAGGGTTCTCCATAATTTTTCCCCAAAAGGTTCTTGAAGCTTGAGGAACCATTTTCTTGGCTAAAGAACCCTTTTAGAACCTTTTTTGGTTCTAAAAGGAACCCAATGAAATTTCTATAGGGTTCCTTTTAGAACCAAAAAAGGTTCTAAAAGGGTTCTTTAGCCAAGAAAATGGTTCCTCAAGCTTCAAGAACCTTTTGGGAAAAAATTATGGAGAACCCTCAATGGTTCTTGGTAAAACGGTAAAAAATGTTTTTAGCCAAGAAGAAATGATTTTTAACAGTTGAAAAGGATTAAATTTGTTTACATTTCTCTTGAATTTGCATATTACATAAAAACAAAAAAGTAAATATACCTTTAGGTCTTATTTAAAATTTGAAAGTTCTTCAAAGAACCATTCTAAGGTTCTTTTTAGAACCTTTTAGGCCAAAAGGTGCTCCCCGCGGGACAAAAAAGGGTTCTTAAACGAACCATTTTTTCTAAGAGTGTATGGGCCCCTGACAGAGAGTGTGAATTTTGAACTTGGTTACCATTGGACGGAAAATTACTGTCCCGGGGTCATGTCTTCCAGCGAATACAACTGGCATTTCGTCCAAATACATTTCGTCCAATAATCGTTAGTCAAAACGAATGGGGCCCAAAAACATAGATCTTATTACCCCAATCGAGTTTCCGGCCAGGGGCGGCAGACTGTAAAAATTAAAAGCGTAGATATTAAAGATCTGCCCTATTTTGAAATATGTATTATAGAGAGCTCATTTTGAGGATCTGTGCTGTAAAACATGTTGTATGTAGTAGGCCTATTTTGAATGAGAGTTCTGAAACCAGATATATGCACTTTACATGGTGCCATGTAGGAAAGATCGGGACACACCAACAGTAAGACACACCTGTGCCCTGCAGAGAAGTGGTTTTTGCTCATTTTGCTTCTGCACGTGCTTTTAATCCCGCTGAGCAAAACTATTTATTTACAGCTCTGAGCGCTGTTTTACCTCTGCGGAAATAGAAAAGCAAGCCGGAAATGTTAAATTCACGGTGTTGTCACGATTCGATTCCGCAATTCCTTTATGTTGTCATACGAAAATCAATCAAGATTGGTAATAATCAAAATCTGACAAAACCCCTTAAACAAACAAAACATAATTGTTATACATTGATACTTGTGTTATTTTCTAATCGGAAATTGAAATCAGAAAACCTTCATATAAATTGAGTAAATGTTTATATTAATTACGTGGTTAAATTGATTTAACTGTTTCATTTTTTTTCTCAATGAATTTAATAATAATGGTGTCACATTCAATAACATGGGTTTGTAGAAATTCTGTATTAAATTAGTTGTCAAAATCAAGGACAACGAGGGAACGACATATCGAAACTCATCTATTGTCCAAAGCATTTCAAAGGCACCCATTAGCTGATGCATGACTGACTACTCCATGAGAGTGACAGGTCCAACCATGGTCCCAACCATGGCCCAATCATGGTCCAACCATGATCCCAACCATGGTCCAACCATGGTCCAACCATGGTCCAACCATGGTCCAACCATGGTCCAACCATGGTCCAACCATGGTCCAACCATGGTCCAACCATGGTCCAACCATGGTCCAACCATGGTCCAACCATGGTCCAACCATGGTCCAACCATGGTCCAACCACGGTCCAACCACGGTCCAACCACGGTCCAACCACGGT
Organism: Ophiura sarsii; assembly: GCA_035610835.1. Taxonomy (NCBI): domain Eukaryota; kingdom Metazoa; phylum Echinodermata; class Ophiuroidea; order Amphilepidida; family Ophiuridae; genus Ophiura; species Ophiura sarsii. The sequence goes on from CM069443.1 coordinate 25,919,278, forward strand.
CCAACCACGGTCCAACCACGGTCCAACCATGATCCAACCATGATCCAACCATGGTCCAACCATGGTCCAACAAACGCCACCGACCATGTCATTAACCCTTCAGTAGCCCAGCTTCTGAACACTCACGAATCGTATCGTAGTCACGAACAACACGCATAAAGGTTGCGTGTTGAGTGTTCAGAAGCTATGCATTGACGGTAAGATGGAACCATTTGGATCGGTGGTGATTGTTGAAGCTTTGAAGACTGGTTTACACCAAATTGTATAATGTGGCTAATATGGCTAAGATAGTACATGAAAGTAGTAGAATCAATGATCAATATGGATTTGAATCATGTTTTGACACAGTACCATACTTTATATGGGTGTTTAACCCATAGGTATGGTAATGTCTCAGTTAAAGTAATTGTTTCACTTGTGAGGTTTGACGGAAGAATTATAGATCTATTTTTGTTGATGTGATTACTAATACGTAATAGTGAACGAGGCAACTAAGAAAGACTCGCAATTGTAATGCTTTTTCCCCTTCCAGAAAGTCCCGATATATCTGGGTAATTGAATTATTCCAGAAATAACAATTTGCAATATAATGTATAATGAAAACACACACGAACTATTATACCGAATAATTGTCAAATCTATGTCCTAGAACATAGTAATCCTAGAAGACGTTCACTTTGCTCCGTTGATATAATAACCTCATCCCGGGCGCAATGGGATCGCCGTTGCCGTTTCGTATATATTGAGTTGGTCAATACCTTTACAGCTTGTACACACCCTCATCTTTCTTCATATTGTTGGTTCATTGCTTGTACGGGGTCCGATCCAATACATCTCAATAGTTAAACAATGCATGGATTCTGCACCCTGACTGTTACGTTATATCAAACGTTAGCAGATTTAATGTATTCAATGATTTTAAATATCTGCATTGTTATTATGAATATCAATATGCAACTTTTAAATAAAACAGCTGCAGGAATTAAGAAGTTGATTTGCAATAAGTATATCATTGTGTAATAGAATCATCATAATTATATCACAATAAGTTTACTTGTAGTTTTCAGGGCACATGGAAGTCATTTATTATTCCCCTGGGAAACGTCCTCCAAACGAAATTATTAGAGGACCGCTCTAACCATGCTAACACGTGATAATACTCGAATTATCGGGCTAATAATGCGTCTTTGGTGTAACATCACGAAGTTCATTCGGCCATTTTGTAATTATCCAATAAACTAAACGATAACTGGTTAGAAGCAGCGCGCGTTTTGATACATGAAACCCGTACACCCAGCGGTTTATATTGACGGTATATTTCCGACCAAATCGTTCTCTGTGGGGTCCAATAAAGTAGAGAAAACTATAACCAATTTCCCGTTTTTACGTAAATAAAAACAGAGAAAAAAAGGTATTAAAAATATATTGCGTTTAATTGGTTGACTTCATGGGGAGCTTCAGCTATAAGCCTATTTTTGGAATCAATTGATGAATGGAGTTATTGTTTAGTGGTTCGGATGTATAACACAATCAAATGCATCATACATGTCATAATGCATCATTATTGGAAGCGCAATATACACATGATGAAGTATGGGGCGAAACTCTGAATTATCAGGCAGAAAACCAATTTATAACAACACAGCATCAAGTGAAAACAGATAGTCAAATTGTGCTAGATTTCTTTTCATCAACTGTTAAGCTTTTCATGTTGTATGTGGAAATTTATAAGCAATTTGGGTTTATCCTTGGTGTAAGGGGAAAAGTGTACTTAAGGTCCCAGATTCTGGACTGTTATAAGTACTATCGTCCGATACAGGATCACCCAGTATCGTTCGATATATTCTGGTACATGTCGGCGTTCCATCGGACGATACTGGCACAAAATGTTCCAGTGTCGGGCAATTCTGGATCAGTTATGTACCTTGCTTTACTTGCTAATATAGGAACTCAAAAGGTCGGACTTTTGTAATGGCCTTCCACACTGCTCTATCATTCAAGCAATTTTTCAAATCGTGTCCACTTAAGCCAGTGTTCTCTGTAATAATTCTGATGTAGTATTTTCTGGGTTGACCTCTGGATCTTCTTCCATGTTTGGGTTGCCACAAGAGAACTTTGGCTGCTGCTTCGTCATTACTCCGAAAACAGTGTCCGGCAAGTTTCAGTCTCCTCGACTGTAGCCTCACAGAGATCAGCTTTGGAGATCGGCAATTAGAGTTTCCAATACAAATCTTTGTTGGTGGTATGCGATTGCCATGAAATATCTAGCGCCTTTCTTAGGAGACGAGTGTAGCATCCATCTAAGGCCTTCTCTATTTTGGAAGTGATTGACCAGGATTCCAGGCTGCTCCATATATCAGGACTGGTTCCACTGTTATTGTAAATATGCAGCCTCAGCTTCATTTCCCTTGGGAGCTTACTTTTCCAGATATTATTCAATTTATTACATGCTTTGACCAAGCTTGTGCCTTTCTGATGTTAAAATCCTTTTCACTACTGGCCATCCAAGCACCTAGGTACCTTTAATCTGGCCTTTCTTAGCAGACAATTAATTATGTACCAGGATCGTTCAATACTGGAACATAAAACGTCCCAGTATTGCTCGTGTTCCAGTATCGACCGATACTGGAACAGTCAAATCGTACCAGTGCGATACCGGCAACTTTTGTGTTCCAGTATTGAACGATCCTGGTATACCAATATCTGGGACCTATATAAAGTACACGTTTCCGTCAAAAAAACCCGCTAGGTTTTCAATTTTACGCATAATTTGTTGAATAAAATGGACCAAATCTTGGTAAAAAGGTCCACTTTTGCCAAATGTTGACAAAATTCGCTCCCCAGAAAAAAAAACTGGATAAGGGCCTGGATACAACTTTATTCCGTAATATGTGGTCTTTACACTAGTCAAATTTATGAATGAATGTCTTACACCAAGGATATACCAGATGCATGATGCATGTATGATGGATTTACCGACTAAGTGAAAATATCCATAATAAACGCAACCAACATTCAGGGGCGTTACCAGTGCGGAGGCATGGGCATTTGGTGGTCGTGGTGGTGGTGGTGGTGGTGGGGGTGGGGGGGGGGGGGGGGGGGGGGGGGCGGCATTTGATGTGGGGGTGTGTGGGAGGGGGGGGGGGGCATTTGCCGGAAAAGGTAATCGGTTTATGACCTCCCCGATCTCAGGCCTGTCCCCTCAACCTCCCCCAATTAAAGACCCTAGTTACGCCACTGCTAACACCATTCATATCTCGTTCTGCGCTCCGATCACGGCCTTCTGAATACATACGGTATCGCACCAGAGACTGACAAAGTTCTTACTAACAATAAGCAGGTAAGATGAATTTCCATACAATAGGCTGAAATTGAAGAGAACTCCCAACGTTCTATTTCGGGGGTAATATAATATATAAATACTAATTATTATTATTATTATTATTAATATACTTTCGAAACTGACCACCATATTTATCTTATACATTTAAACCCATTTGAATAGAATAACGATTGTTCATCTTGTCACTGCTTGTACATCCCAATCAATGATAATACTTCAAATATTCTTTTAAAAAACGGAAGTGTGAGGGACGACACAAATTAATGGCGTCATGTCCTACCCGTGACATTTTACCTAAGACTATGATCAATCTAAATGTTGTCATCGGGAACATCATCAGTAAACTTATATCGTGTATCGCTGACTGACTAGATATAAGAATGTTGTCATCTTTCTTAAAGACGTCAATCAGCAGAGATTTAAGGCGAAATATTAGTGTCTATGGAAGCTATACCCTTGACCTTATTACCTGATGACATTTAACATTTAATGGCGCTAATAATGATGGTGACGATGAAGGTAACGGGCCGGATTGATGGGTGGGGGGGGGGGGGGGGGGGGGGGGGGGAGGCACTGACATTGGAAAGTGGTATAGGTATGAAATTGAAGAAAAAAATGGCGTTCTAAAACCCCAATTTGGGAGAAAATTAGTTTTGACGGTATATTTCCGACCAAATCGTTCTCTGTGGGGTCCAATAAAGTAGAGAAAACTATAACCAATTTCCCGTTTTTACGTAAATAAAAACAGAGAAAAAAAGGTATTAAAAATATATTGCGTTTAATTGGTTGACTTCATGGGGAGCTTCAGCTATAAGCCTATTTTTGGAATCAATTGATGAATGGAGTTATTGTCTTTATTAAAAAGACACTGTTTTTCATCAAAACTCCGCTCCAAAACCCCTATTTTCATTTTCAAACCCCTGAAAGTAAGTTAAGTGCCCCCCTTTCCGGGTCTGGGGGGGGGGGGGGGGGGGGTAACGGTGACACTGTCGTCTTATTATTCAATGTTCACTCTGATGTCTCCTTCCCTTGCTATGTCTACCCGATCAGAAGATGAAACATAGACTTACCTAAAATTAATGATATCATATCAAGTATTCATGTATTGACAGGGTGTATCATAAAAACCGCAACACCTTTAGCCGAGAGCTGTATACAGCAAATCACATATCGCCCTAAAACTTAGATCTTCTGCTAGGACTACTTCTTGGCTATCTCATAGTCAAATTACAGCGACAACGATTATGAATTCGCTGAGATATTAAAGATATTAAAGTAGACAAGTGCAAAACAAGATTTACATCGTTCGTCCGATAAACAGAGTTGTTGGTCTTGGACATGCTACGGAGTGGCCTGCTCGCTCTCTAGACCTTACACCATTAGCCTTTTTCTTTTGAGTTCCATACAACACCAACTAATCTCCAATATATTTTAGGAACCGCATCACCAACGCTGTTTAGGGAATAAGGCTCACACGGATGACACGTCGAGTAGTGCTTCTCATGCGGGAATGTACTCGTCGATGCGTCTTGAAACAAGGACAGCATTTTGAGGGTCGAGCTGCACCATAATGTCCCCATCACAAACTAACAATGAATGATTCATACAAAACAATTCCTACCTTTACATGTTTACTGGACTTCTTCATTTGTTCATCTTTTGAATATTGTACCATACTTATATTTTATTACTTACATGACAAGAAAATCAGGAAAAGAAAATCAAGAATAAAGGATAAACGATGTAAAACGTGTTTTGCACTATACACTACTTATATCCTGAGTATCTCAGCCAATTCATAATTGATATTGCTGTAATTTAACTATTTCATAGCCAAGACGTAGTCTTAACAGAATATTTAAGTTTCAGGGCGATATGTGATTTGCCGTATCGCACTGCTCTTGGCAAAAAGTGTTGTGGTTATTTTAATACACCCTGTACAGCAGAGTTTACCATGTTTACGATTTAAGGTCGGTAGGTCGATTTTTTTTAGATGCCAAAGAATAAGAATGCCCGAATCACACTTGAATGATTTTTTTACATTTATTCATTTTCAAAGTCCAAAACAAAATCTTAGATAACCATATTTGACCCTAAATAACCCACAGAATAACCCTTGACCCACACCATAGGAATGGAAACTCATAACCCAAGAACCTTTACTAAATAATTTTAATTAATTCTGATCAAGGACCATTTTATCCCATTTAGCCCCATACCTGACTGGTTGAGAGAGCCACACAGTGGACAATGCATCTGTGATGCAATTCAATGATATCCCATAGGAAACCAATTCTAGTGCAACTTTGTTGAAGTTACTTGTGGTTATTGAAATCATCATAACTTCAAAAGTATCCATTCAATCTTTATGAATGAGGTATCTAACTACGGAGAAGAAGAAATTTGCCCATTTAATGTAATATCTCAGATCTTTGGTACCGATTATTGATTTTGGATTAGCCAACATCAAAGCGCATGGTCAGGGACTTTTTGTGCTAGGTGTATTTCTAAAATGCCATGTTCATGCAGATTTCAATACTATATCCATTTCTGCTAAGGGAAAACATGTTTACGTATACCTTCTGCCTTCACTCTCCCGATGGACCCCCTTCACCACTAACTAACATGACTGGGGTTTAAGTTGGCAGTGGATTTGATCAAGTCACGTAGGGGGTCTGCGTTATATGTTTCATCGTGTATTTACTCAACATAGATGACTATTACAAGTTGTAGAATGTTACCGAATTAACGGTGTGATTCTTCGTTTCCTGGAGGCACTATAGGAGAAGTATCGATGACAGTTAATTAGAATTGTCAACTAGGATTATGGGGGATAATTACTTCCATTTTGTAGCAAATACATAATGTTTTAATATTTTAAAACTTGTTGAAAGAATAGCCTTCGGGAGTTAAATCGTGCATAGATAGGCATAGGTATATATATATATATATATTATACGCTGGCAGTGTTGGCGCCAGGAGGGGTTTCCTCAAGGATCATATCATGGCCCCTCCTTTCACAACTCAGCCCAAATTTAAATAATTGATTCCCGGCTTGTTGGTGACGGTTTTGAATGGTCAGTGGAGAGATATTGATTAGTAGAGTGGGATGTGTGGCAGAGGGGGGTATATGGTATCCACGTGTGTTGCTAATCATCGAGTATCGAGTTTCGAGTGACATTTTCGAGTTTCAAATATCGAGTTTCGATTCAAATATCGAGTTTCGAGTTTCAAAAATCGAGTTTCGAGTTTCAAAAATCGAGTTTCGAGTTTCAAAAATCGAGTTTCGAGTTTCAAAAATCGAGTTTCGAGTTTCAAAAATCGGGTTTCGAGATTCAAAAATCGAGTTTCGAGTTTCAAATATCGAGTTTTGAGTTTCAATTATCGAGTTTCAAATATCGAATATCGAGTTTCGAATTTCGAGTTTCAAATAAGTTTAACATACATTGTATCGAGTATCAAGTCTCAAGTTTCGAGTATGAATATCAGCCAAGCTAAGCCTAGTCTTACTTACGAATGTATCAAGTTAATTACGTAGAAACATTTGAAACGTATTCTACTTTCAAACTCAAACTTTTCTCTCTAAATTTGCGTGGGTAGAGTTCATGATTTTATTTGTCAAACGAACCGCCAATCTCAACAGACACGACTCACATAAGGGGAGGGGGTGCGATCGCCCCAGCCACTTTGGCTACGTAGAAACACTTGTAATGGACTGTTAAACGAAAAGAGGGATCGTTTTCTTTTTAACATCACTCTTCCTATTTTGGACAAACATTTATAAATTTAGAAATTCGAAATGCATTATGTGTCATGAGGCTTTTTCGTCTAACGTCTAACGATGTTATTTTCGTTGATTCAAATTAGCGTTACAATTGTTATCAATTGAAAGATATTTGCTTCTTAACTATGTTGTCTAATTTGGAGTTTGATACTCGATGTTTTATTTTGCAAAAGTAGAGTTATGTTTGTAAGTGGTTAAAGAAGTATAATAATTTGCTGCAAATAAGACCACATAGTTAAGAAGCCAATATCATTCAATAACGAAATTTAACGTTAGTTTGGACCAATGAAATTAACATTACTATACGAAACAGCCTGACACACAAAATGTACCTTTCCAATTTCAAAAGCGATCCCTTTTTTCATTACACGAAATCATATGAAGTATTACTTTGAATGATAAAAACGTAACTCGATTTTTTTGAAAAATATCGAGGTTGATTTTTCCAATTTCAAAATGTCTAAATCTTTGTCAAAAATAGCAACAGTAATGTTAAAGCGATCCCTCTTTTCATTACACGAAATCATATGAAGTATTTTTTTGATCGATAAAAACGTATCTCGATTTTTTTGAAAAATATCGAGGTTGAAACTCGATTTTTGATTTTTGAAAAATATCGAATTTTGAAAAATATCGAGTTTGAAAGTCAATTTTTGATTTTTTTTTACAAAAGTCCAGTTACGTTTGTAAGTAGTTAAAGAAGTATAATAATTTGCTGCAAATAAGACCACATACTCTCTTAAATCAAAAGATAGAAAATATCCGTCTTTTACAGATTGAATATTTTTGCAATCTATAAGATTGATTTTAGATTGAAAACATGATAAAAACTCGTGACAATGAGTAGCTTTGAGTCAACCTGGAAAAAGATTGATACATATTACTGCACTCTACACGTGTGTTTGTTCCGTCAATCTCGACTAAATTGTAAATCAAGAAAAAAATATTGAATTCAACACATGCGCAGTTAGGTAGGTCATATTGGTTTCGTAACACTTTGGATTGTATATTTATACATTTCAACAAATGATTTGATCTGCAACATAAACTATTTCATAATTAAATGGCAAGTAAGAACATTAATTCACAAAAAAACTGTACACATGAACAATTTTTTGGAGAATGTTAATAAAAAGCCCAATGATAATAAAAATTCCATTGAAATGGAATGGGGGCGATCCAAGAGAAAGAAGCATGTTTTGTAACCGAACATCTGTTTCATACCAAAATACCAGCGAAAAGTGTGTATTTATTTTCTATAATTCAAACCAAAAAAATAATCAAAACACCGCACAGTCTAAAAATAATACAGGAAACCAATAAAGTTGATTTGTGTGCATGGAGGGGGAGGGGGGGGGGGGGGGGGGGGGGGGGGGTACAGTCTGAAGAACAATCTAGGTATATATGACCTTGGTCAAACAAGATAAGCTAGTCAAACAAGATAAGCTATTATGTCTCTCTGTTGGGAGTAGCACATCTCTAATCAACTAAACAAATATAGCTTTGACTCCAGCACAGACTGCGGGTACTGTTGAAATAAACTGCATACTAGGTACATGTAATTTACAAAGACTACAAACATGGCGACCCCCACTTATGTCTAGACCAAAATGTGTAAGTTTTTGCAATCTCATGCTATAAGGGTGGCTTCGCCCCCCCCCCCCCCCAAAAAAAGCCTAATGATATTGTTCTTCAAATTGCCAGTCATTTATTCGTGTGTACGAAAATATCAATCTGTAGGTTGGAAAATATCAATCTTTTACTACAGATTGAAAACTTTTCAATCGAAACACGATTGAAATGTTCAATCCAATAGATCTAAATTCTGGATTGGACATTTTTTAATCTAAATTAGATTGAACGATGTGATTCAAGGCACAGGGAAGCATATAGCCTAATCATATTATGTGCCAATGATCAGCTTAAGATTTGACATCACTGCCTCCACGTCAATTGGAAGATATTACCTATATTGAAAAAAAAAGGTAAACCGGCTAAAGTCTGTAAATCTACTATAGCTAAAGTCCTCCTAATGTAGCCTGTGGTGGGGGGGGGGGGGGGGGGGGGGGGGGGGGGGGGGGGGGGGAGAAAATAAGGACTTGATTTCAAGTCTAGGCTTCAATAGACATACACGGAATGACGCGTGAAACTAGGGTTGCGTGTTGGTTGCGTGTAGAGCCCTATTATACCAACCAACCTATAGTTCGATCAGTTCCAAATTGGCGAGAAGTATTCGGTTTTTATCTATCCGCGCGCAAAAGTAATCCAAGCGTATAAGTGCGATTTTGGCACACGCAACCGTCACGTATACAAAGACACTGCGTCATTTCGCGCCATATTGCGCCAAGCGAAAGTTTTGCGCGCGACGCTCTTCTGAATTCATTCGCTACTGTTACAGGTTTCGACAATGTGGAACTGACTGAACTATACTAGTGTACAGGGCTATGTCTCATTCTACACCGACATATAAAGTGGAATCTTGTATAGGCGCAATCGATTGGTTTAAAAGTTCGTTGTAAACCTATATTGAGTCCTTAATCCTATTGTTTTTTCTCTAACTTTATCTTAACAACACAAGCAAAACAAAAAATGTCGTCTGCGTAGCCTCGAAATTGCGCGCCTTGTGGGTAAAATTGACTTGACAGTCTCTGCAACGACTTGTGACATATCACCGGAGATCTTGGACAACGCAAGCTTGTAGGGGGAAGTCCTTCAAAGCCATATACACCTATAGTCATTAACTAGTATTATTACTAATCTTGCTTCATCACTGTTAACAAGTACTTAGTTTCTTAGTCAAAAATCTAACCGAGGGGTAGGGAAAGTAGGGGAATAAATATGAAGATTATGTTTTGTGAAGTCCTCCGGGATTTGACCCGGAAGTGACTCAATTATTCACCCTTTTCACCCGAGTTCTTGACTGACTGCCATCACATCTTTGCGGTTGATATGAAATCGTTCAACGACACTGTATGACAAGATGTACATTGTTTTAATTATAATGATTTGATTAATAGATTTTATCTGTAACGTAGAAATTATGTTGATAGCGTTTAATATACCGCGGTATAAATGTAACACTTACAATATAATTACAAAACTAGTAATAATTTATTGTTATTTTTCATGTTATCAAAGTATTACACTAAAGTACTTTGTCGAAAAAAGTCAATGCAGTTATATCCATGAGGAAAGAGCCCAAATGTTGCGTAGTTTGCACATAGATGACTTTGTTAATAAAACCTAGACGGACTTTTCTTATTTGCGCATATGCAGAGACTTCCAATAAGTTAAGTCTTTCCTTACGGTTTTCCAGATTTCCCTGTATTTTTGAGAATTTTTGACAGGAATTTTGTCAAATTAATGTGGTTTCCCCTATTTACGACTTCTTAGTGTATTATATTACAGTTATAAAGGAAATTTGAAAATAAACTTGTTGTTGCGTAATCATTGAATGCATTTAAAGTGTTTCAGTAGGATAATTAAGTGGTTACATACACCGAATTCTCATGGTCTTTAAGAAACTGTTCGGTATCATATTAATGTTTTTGCTTTGGAGTTTTTAGGATATTGAAGTGGTTTTCAGTCTTTAGGTCTTTAGGAGGTTGTTTGAAATTCAGGATCAATTCTTTGTTTCAATGCATCGAAGTGTTGTGAAGTCTCACGTTAAAACTGGTCAATGTTGACTTATTGAGGATCAGTTCCTTTGTTGTGTATTTCAGAGCATCGATGTAGCTATTTAGTTTTCATGGTCTTTAGTTGTAAATTATTCAAGATCAACTTAAAGTGCAGGATGAATTTCTTTGTTCATATAGCACTGTCCAACCACCTGGTTTTATAATTCCCGGCAATCGTACAATTTAAACCATAATCTACAAAGGTTATAATCATATTATGTTAGTTAACCATAATAGGCCCATAATACTTGTTGCAGTACTATTTAAAGGTAGATGACCCGATCACATTTCCAATTTTCAACTTGAAGTTTTCTATTCTACATGAAAGGTCATCCTTAAAAATGTCGTGTTCCAAAGTTTGAGTTGCATAGCTCTAATGGTTCTTATTTTAGACGCACAAGATGCTGTGAACTGTACCCATTGAGTTGTACACAAACTATATCGGTGGTATACCACCATTCGCGGTAATTCGACGTTATTTCATCGATTTCTCCGTAATTATACCGATTTAGGCCATCAAATTTCAGTATGATGATGAGAAAAATACGAGCTTTCATATGATATGAAAATCTCCGTATGTTTGAAATAATTCTGTGTTACGAAAATGTGATCGGGTCATCTACCTTTAACCGGCGGATTGATATACTACTTGACATCGAATCGTTAACCATTTTACTTTATTAAATTAATAACTACTCGCTGGCTCAAATAAATCGCCTTTTTATAGTGAACATATGTTAACAATAATTGTCAAGATCATCCAATTTAACAAACGCGCGAGTCACATCACTTACTATTACCCGTAATGATATCACTTATATTTTGTCTCATTAAAAGTTGTCGCCGAAAAAATGTATGATTCATATCAGGGTTTTTTTCTATTCTCGTTAGTTAATTGTTGACTTGATGTGCGTCGTTCGTCCATAGCTAGCCATTGGGTTCTGATTCACTATCGCCCATTTACATCGAGTCATCGAGTATTATTATTATGTCGAAATGACCACAGGTCGATGAGAGGTCAGACCGTTTTATATTCATGATATACCACTTTATTAATCACTTTCGTTAACTATTTTAAAGCTAAAAATAGAGCATGAACTGTGTAACTATGAAAATAGGTTAATTAGGAATGTTTGTAGATTGTAGAACAAATGTTGTTGGAAGATTGATCTACTAGTATTTGGTATGCATTACGGGATCCCGCGGGATGGGGTGTTTGTACATGGATGTGTGCGTCGTCCTCCTGAAACCAACTTTAAAGCAACATCTATCCGGAGTATCCTCGCATTGAAATCCTCTTTGAGGTATAATATGGGCGGCCAAAATCACAAATAGGGTACCAAATTAGTATAAGGTAGTGTAAAATGTAGTGTTATAAAATGTGAAAGGTAGTGTAGAAATGTAAAAGGTAGTGTAGAAATGCGAAAGGTAGTGTAGGAAATATGAAGTAGTATAGAAAATGTCTCGCGACGAATTTGTACCTTGCGAAGAATAGGGGCCTACGTATCTCGCGGAGAATAAGTACCTCGCGGCATTTGTTAACATGTTAACTAAATCGTACCGATCGCATTGTAAACTACCTTTCAAAATTTCTACACTACCTTTCTCATTTTCTACACAACCTTTCACATATCTATACTACCTTTTACATTTCAACACCGCCCCTTTCACATTTCGACACTACTACTACCTTTTACATTTCTGCACTACCTTTCAGCACATTTTTGTACACTACCTGTTACATTTCTGACTATCTTTTACATTTTGTACCCTTTTGGCGTATCTGGCCGCCCATACCGTTATAAATCATCTGCGCCTACATGTAGTACAAACAAGTTGTGACAAAATAAACATTACTCGCCTGTATTTATATTATGATTTTTAATAAAAGTTTAAGGACGTTTTTGTCCAATTTAAGATACTTTGACTTGTGTTTACAAACAGATGTTGTAAGGGTCCATATCCAAACTCTCAGTGCTTTTAAAGCATTTTTCTAGCGATTTAAAAGCGCTTTTCCAACGGTATTTCGTTCTATTGTTAAAAGCATCGGAAAAAGATCGGTGATTAACTAGAAACCTCTCTACTTATCTGGCGTTAACAATAGAACTATTGTAGTACTCTCGATGGCTGCATTAGTGAAGCAGACAGATCAAAGGCGCAAGGAAGGAATACTATAATATAGTATTTCTTAAAGAATATAACACAACCTTCCTTGCGCCTTTGATCTGTCTGCTTCACTAATGCAGCCATCGAGAGTACTACAATAGTTATATTGTTAACGCCAGATAAGTAGAGAGGTTTCTAGTTAATCACCGATCTTTTTCCGATGCTTTTAACAATAGAACGAAATACCGTTGGAAAAGCGCTTTTAAATCGCTAGAAAAATGCTTTAAAAGCACTGAGAGTTTGGATATGGACCCTAACTGTGATTTGTTTTTGAATTTTGACATTGAACGAATTAAATGGTAATAAACGGAGATCGGTTGAGTATATTGTATATTTCTAGTCTCATTTATGCAACAAGTGTAAATAAGCATTAGGTGAATACGCTTTTGTTTAGAATTAAACAATGAAAAGGTTCCCAACGGTCGTCCTTGAGCGCCAGTGCACCGCGCTTGTGCATGCACAAAACAAAAGCGGAGGTTCGGCGTTCTGTCCAGTGCAAAGGGGGGGCGGGGGGGGGGGGGGGGGGGGGGGAGGGGTTGAATCAAATAATAACCGTCGTGCAATTGTGCTGTACTCTCCGAGCTCCGTGCACACGCAGATAACGTTGTGCAAACGTATTGAGAACGTACTACAGTGCAACAGAGCATAAATGACCAAAAGTGCATGTTATTGAAATTACGCTCTAATCTAAAAAGTAACATAATGTGAGACAAGGAGACAATATTATATTATAGAATACAGCTTGGTGATTTAATGTCATAGAAAAAATAAATGGATCTACCTTATTTGCATATAACTAGCATAGCATAAATAAATACATTACACATTTGTTTTTTGTAATGTTCAGCGAAAACTATACATGCTATTAACACCAAATTCACGGGATATGAAGTTCCCATCATTGTCAACGATTCTGTCTGAGAGAAAAATTCACATTTATCTTAACTTTTCAAAAGAAGCCAAAATCTGTCTTAATTAAGCTTAATTAATGACCAGACTCGTTGAAATTAGTAAGCAGTACTGTGTATCCAAACTAACTAGCAAGGTATCAAATTAAAGGTAAAGATGTGCGTGAAAAAATGGTATGAGCAGATGATTTAATATCCCTTTATAGTATTAACAATATTTTCCTCCAAACATTTTGTATATAAAAATATTTATTTATTTATTTATTTATTTTTGTATTTTTCTCATAAACACTACAATCATCTGTCCAGCCATTCGCTAACATGATTGCTCTGTAATTAATTTACGATTAAATGTTATATTGCGTTATTTGGAATAATCTTGAACCACTTTTTGTATGCCCAATTAAGTTATGTAAGGTTTCAAATGAATTCTTAAATTATGCTTAATAAAATGGCCGAGCCACATTTCTCAATTTCAATTGCCTTTTCTGTAATATTAATCAAAACTTTATAGACACATTAATTTTGCAACATTTGCTTACAACTGTACAACTGTGCACAGAATTGGCAAAAAGTCTATTTGTCCAGCCATGCACGCAAACAATAGAAGCAATCTTCAAGGACGTGCTCACGCTAAGGGACCAATGTTTTGAAATCCGAGCTACAAGAAACTTGAAATACCATTCAGCAGTGTGCAGTCGAGTATTTAAGTATGGTGTATGTTACTTTAGGTGACCGAGTGCTGCCGTGCAAGCCTGTACATTATAAAGGCCTGTACTAGGTCAAAATAGTCAAGGCCATAAAAGCAACTAGCCAGTAGCTGGTTGGATTAGGGTGTATGGATAATCAAGAATTGGCTGATTCGAAATGAGGTTTGATAAGATAATGTAACAATGCTGAAAATCATACAAGGACACAAAATAGTACTTTAAAACAAAGCTGATTTGATTATATGATACACATACTTAGGATTGAAATTTTCATGGTTGTACAACACTCAGGAGGCACTATATTTATAATTCAATATTTGGTAAGTTATGCTCTGTTGCACTGTAGTAACACAAACAGCCACTTGGACGCACTAAAAACGTTTACAGCGTAGTGGAAGCGCAGTGAAAGCCCGTGAGACATTAAAGTAGAAACACAATGGGTCGTAATAAGAGCGCCGTGAAAATGTGATAAGGGGATAGGAGCGTTTCAAGAGCTTCCTTGTTTTAAAAAATTGACAATTTTGAGCAGTTTTCCGCGCTCTTCCTGCGTGTTACATGGGGATCCTAACCTAAGTCTAACCAGTGTCCACTGCTTCCCCAAATCGGTTCTTCGAGACCTTACTGCATTTCCTTGGCGCTTTGATACTTTTTTCAGCGCAACGCAAGCGCAAGGCCTGATCGCCGTAGGTAGTGTGACAGCCCTATTAACACGAAGAAGCTGCGACTATACATGGGTGTCTAATATAAACCATCGCCTCGTAATACCCCTGTCACACATACGGTGATCAGGCCTTGCGCTCTCGTTGCGCTGAAAAAAGTATCAAAACGCCATGCAAAACGCAGTAAGGTCTCTAGGAACCGATTTGGAACGCAGTGGATACCATCTAGAGCGGGGTAGGTTCCCAACGATCGCACTTAAGCGCCATACAAAGCGCCGCGCTTGTTTACGCTCTGCTCCCGGCTCTGCTGCGATCAAGTCAGCGCTTGTATTGCGCTTTAAGTCGCTGCCTGAGTTACTATAGTACCTCTCAACACGTTTTCATAACGTTCTCTGCGTCGGCGCGGAGAGTACAGAGCGAGTGCACTAAGGGTATTAGATTAACAAACAATAGAAAAAGTAGGGTCATTCAATAAGTTTTACCTCCTCACTCATAATATGGCTAATATGAATGTCGGCCTCATGACATTTGTCATGATCATAGCTCTGAATCATAGCTACACATTATAGCAAATGATAACTGATATCGGTTTTACTTTTGGTATGATGTAATCATAGCCAGCAAGAAATGTCAGACAATCATCAGATCATGGACGCGAACAATTATGATTACTCTAAAGATTTTTTTAAATTTAGGTTTTCTCTCCGTATGCGTATTGTATGATTAAATGAATGATTTCTGAATATAATAATGTATTATCATGATTCGATGGGTGGCAATATTAGCCTTTGTAGGCTTGCAAATAAAATAATATCAACTCGAATGTATTGCTACGCCATAAAAAACACTGGAATACTGCTTTTCAGTTAAATGTTCGTTGTTACAAGTCAAGCCACAGTGATGCCTCGAATGTTAAATCTTAACATGATAGTCACTTTATTAGTTCCTTATATGTAACCTTTATAATAGTCAACTTCAGGTAGTTAGTGGTTGAAAATTATCACTTACAGATACTTGTAATCCCTCCATTAGTCCTGTATATTGAAGATCTCTTAGTTGTGATGAAAAGCAGATTTGACTTTTGCAGCGGTTCTCTAGGGTAGAGTTAAAACTAATGGCGGTCCTGGTCTGGTTCTTGTTAATTAGATGGCATTTTCTCCAAGAAATCAGTGACTTTCATTGTTTATAGTCAGTTCAATAGATATCTGTAATTTAGAATGGTTTTAATTGACCTATGGTACGTCTCTTAAAATTTGTCTTATGAATAGGCTATAGCACGTAGGAGACATTTTGCTATTTATTATCCGTTTCCGTCGCACTAAATGGAACATTGATTTTCACTGCATCTCCAGAAGAGTACAATCAGTACTCAGACCAATTTACTATAAATTTGTAGCTGTGGTACAAAGCTACAATTGTGGCATATTTCATAAGACTGGCTTATAATATGCTAGCAAAGTTATGAGGTAGGAGGTAGAACTGATTGAACGACCCTCGTAAATACAGACGGAATAACATTGATTCCTGACTATTAAAAATCGCTAATCACATTGCCGATCTTTAACATTGATTGTTATTTAAAAAATCCTAGAGCGCTAGAGAGCATTATCCTAGCTTAGCGATCCGATAATGTCACTATTGTATAGCCATGGAAATAATTGGCGGATTTTTGAACAGGTGTATCAATAACATTGTTGATTAATCTGAATACATTAACATGACATAGTGATAGTATCATGATGTGTTTGTCTCTGCTGATATCGGTTTAATAAGAAATCCATATTGAATTATATGGATCACAACAATGTGAAAGTTGTGGAAGAGTATGTTTGGCTTTATAACATTTTATTGTCTCCTGACAGCAAAGGTTCGTTCACACTAAAACGTTATACTGTGCGGTGCGGTACGTTATCGTGATGGAGTTAAAACATAGAAGCATGTCGATTATAGCGCTCTGAACAGAACGCGGAACCTCTACGCTTGTTTTGAGCATGCACAAAACAAGCGTGGTACACTGGCGCTCAAGGACGACCATGGGGACCCTCTCACGACCCTCTAAAGTCCCAGATAGTTCCCACTGCGTCACCGAAGGGGTTCGTGGAGATCTTGATGCGTTCGGCTTGGCGTTTTGATAATGTTTCAGGGTAATCCAAGCGCCGGCCTGATCGCAGCAGAATGTGAAAGGGTTTTTAGTGACCTTGATTTAAAAATGGACACTTTCGGACAGTTATCCGCGCTATCACTGCGTGTTATACACTTTTTATAGCGCAGTGCAATCGCTGGCCTGATCGCCGTATGTGTGACAGGGCCTTAAGGAAAGCAATGACAACATTGGTTTGTGTTGCAGGGGTCAATTAAGGGGTCAATTGAGGTCATTTAGGTGCCAAATTTAATTTGTAACTCAGTTTTTCCGATTTTTACGGTCGGTCGGGAAAGGGCAATCCAACCTTTTTTTTAAGGCCTGATGTGATGTGATAATTAATATGTGCAATAAAGATAATAAATAAATAAAATAAGAGTGACTGCCTTTTTGGAATCAGCACATTTTTAAAACTTAAGACAGGCTTGTCAAAACCTTCCTTAGGAAATTCTGATTAACGTCATTTGTCTCCTAACTGCACTTTCTTACAATAGTCCCACAACTGCACAATCAACATATAGGTAGAGCCTATTATTGTCACGACTTCCGATTTTCCTTGTACTAGGCCGCAGTGCCCTAGTTTATCGCAGCTTCTTTGCAGGCCTCTTCTGTCGCAAGATACTTTAAACATAGCGCAGTATATCGCTAGTTCACACTAGGCGCAGAAGTTTCACTCAAGCTTTATACTATAGGCATGATAGGCACAGTGTCCTTTCTTGCCACACAGCTTCGTATTTGTGTCTATTTTGTCGCAACTTCTTAGTACTAAGCGAAGAAGAGTCATAGGCTCTTTGCACTGGCATGGCGCAACACAAAACCAATTGTGTCATTGTTTTCCTTACGAGGCGATAGTTTAGACACCCATGTTGTCCCAGCTTCTTTGTGCTAAAGCGATGCAAAAAGCAGATGCAATTCATTCACCTAATGCTATTTTACACTTGTTGCATAAATGAGACTTGAAATATACTAAACCGATCTCCGTTTATTACCATTTAATTCGTTCAATGTCAAAATTCAAAAACAAATTACAGTTACAATATTTTTTTGTAAACACAAGTCAAAGTATCTTAAATTAAACAAAAACGTCCTTAAACTTTTATCATAAATCATAATATAAATACAGGTGTGTAAGGTCTATCAGTTGCTTAAGAATACCCGCATCCATAAAAATAAAACAATTTGTACCAAGATTGTTATTTGCTACAATATAGCCTCCGGCTGCGTGGCTCACCAGGTGTATCACGCTAAATGTCACGGGGATTGCTAGCTTATTTTAAGCCAGGTGCATTGTTATGATCGTTTCCTATTCTGGTTAGTTTATTCATGGTTTATCATTTACTGGGTTTTTGTGTGATGTGAAAAACTAACTCTTTTAGTAGGATGATGAGAGAAAGTATTTGTGGAGAAGCCCACTTAGAAGAGGAAGGAGAAATAGGAGGAAGAATGAAGAAGAGGAGAAGAGATAGAGGAGATCCCGAGAAGGGAAGGAGAAGGACATTATAGATGGAAAGCCAAAGGAGAAGGAAGGTAAGAAAGAGGAGAAGCTCAAGGGAAAGGAGGAGAGGAGGCGGAAGAGGGAGAGGTGGAGTGATGAAAAGGGAGTGGTGGAGATCACGTGATGAAGAAAGGTTGAAAAGAGGACTAATTGAGAAGGAAGAGGAGGAAAAGAAGGGCGACGATGACGACAACGATGACGATGACGACAACGATGACGACGATGACGATGACGACTACGACGACGACGACGATGACGATGACGCATCATCATGATTATCGTCATGATGATGACGTTGAACAAGATAATCTTGATTATCATAATGATTGACGCACATGAACCGATGATATTCTTTAGGTAACCTTGAAGATTTAACATTCTGAAAAGTACAGTGGTCTACTAACACTTTTTGGCGCCTTGGCAGACGCTTTCCTGAAGATTTAGGTAGAAATCCCGGAGAGTTGGATCGGTCGTCGGTATATTGAATGGCGGGAACCGCGGGATGTGTCCAAACGTTTTTAGACACTCCGTGGATACATATATTGTAGAATCCCATAATTATAATGACTTAACACGTGTGATAGTCCCTGACCCATAACTGAACCTTACTAATCAAGATGTAATCAAACTGTGATCATTGCTAGATTTGATGAAGTGGTTACCTGTAACATCGTCTGCCATGTATGATACACTGAACGTTTTGGTGAATATGGTGAAATAGGCAGATTGCGAGCAGGTAGAATTAGTGCAGGTGCCAACCTAGAAGAGAAACGATACCAAAAGACATTCGTTTGATTACATTTGTATTTATTTATAATAATAAAACAATAATCAATACCGATGTGTTTAGGGTGAATGTAGCTCACAAATGCGATCCATCTTTCGGGATTTTGATTTTAAAAATCTTGATATACCAGTGAGTTGTGGACATATTTGGTATCAACTGATATGATGTAAGCCCAGTATTATGATTATTATTATTTATTATTATTATTAGTCCGAAACACACTTAATACGTTATACAGTTATATCATTTCCTTTCTTAGGACATCTGAACCTTTCACCTTAAAACTAACATGAAATCACGAAATACACAATCGCTTAGGCGAATTAACACTTACTCATATTGCCCTATAGAATTGACAAAATCACTTTGAATTATGGAACGGTAGCTGATAATATGATGAAGGAGATACAAGTGTCGAAATCAAATCAAATCTAACTACTGACAAAAAATTGGGTGAATAAGCGTTTTTTCCTCGTTTTTTAGAAACAAAGAGACAAGTTATGATACATTTATAGGAGAGATACATACATGGGTGTTGATAGAGCCGGACATTAGTCGTATAAGCCTTGTCAATCTGTAACGGTTGTTTTGGATTTATTTGGCAAAATGATACTCCCTGAAGACACTCTTTGAAGAGATTGACTATCATATCGAATACAGTGTAAATGACAAATTGGTGGACAAAAGTGTTGATGGTATCAATAATTTGTGTTTGGTGGTACATCAAACTTGTTACGCTGTTAATAAACAGGTGACAAATCATGTAAATTGTGTAAAATAACAATATATTTTTTTCCAAAATGAATGAGGAGGCTCAAGTCACTGGGAATTGTAGGGCAAGAATTTCTGATACATTTGAATTAGGCAACCCCAGTCACGATCATTACCCCTTCCAACCCCACCCCATACAGATCAAGGGCAATCTCCTTTGTCCCCCACCCCACCTTTAAACAATCGAAAACGTTGACTCTTAATGTGAAAAATTACAATTTGTTTAAAATTGGTTCAGACCAATTTAAGCTAATTTCAGGAAATTCTGACAATACAAACCAACAAAATCACTTGCTTCACGCGAAATCTCACCCCCAGGATTTTTTTGCGCCTCCCCCCATTCTTTGATGGTGTAGCAGAGCTGTATGTAAAGCATCTGTAATACAAGTCTGCTGAAGGAATCACTTATGCATATGCACGAGCACATAGACCACATCGAAAAATTCATTTACACCGACACATTTACGGGCAAATTATTGGCGCCTGTTTCGACACTTTCCAGTTATATTATTTCCGGATACACCGGTGACTTATGACCATAGTTTTGCTATAGCTAGAAATGACATTGCAGGGAATGATCTTCAGCTGAAAGGATTTGTGAATATGCTACTATATTTCCAAATTGGTTACCATCGAAGAGATAAAACAGTTCTCAGCGTTTACCAATAACAATCTATATGCATGCAGTTTGACCAGAATAATACTAATTAATATTATAGTTTCATACAGGTAAAGATTTGTGTGTGCGTGGATAAGCTATCGGATTTTGAAACTGTCAGAAAAACTTCTTCGTGACAAACATGACAAAAGTACAGCTGTTCCAGAAAAATGATGTGAAAGTGAATAGAACGCCCCGACCTACTCTAGAATAGGTGCTCGGAAAAGAGCCGTTTACATGAGCACGCTTATCCACTGATTTGAGAAGGTGGCTCTGAACAAATAGTTGTTTAATGAAGGGTACCCTAGGCCTATTTGAATTACTACAAGCCTATGTAAAAGCGAAATCTGTCATGTTGTACGTTTCTCCTACCTATGCCTGTCATAAGTTATCGTTGTGATTTGCGGTATAGAGAACTTGTTGCTATCGGCATTATTTGTCGTCGGCTTATCAACGGCGAACTTGCGACTTCTTAGCTCCCATTTGTTGGAAATAATTTTAAAATCGGAAATAAACGCTGGATTGAAAATGTAAGTTTTCCATAAAAACTACAATAACTACTACTGCAATGCGGGAACCTACAGCAGGAAATAGAGGCAAAATAAGGGGCTTACCTTCAAGAAAATAGTTCACATCTGACTCATACATCACAGAAAGAAAAAAAATCTAAAACTTTGACCTGTTTTTGGTGAACTACAAGAAACAATAAAAATCCGACTAAATAGGCTCTGGAAGAGTTTTCTGTCAATTCTCGTTAAGCAGCCGCGGCTGACACGACCGCCTTTGCCGGTTAAGAAAGATGATGGCACGATTATATTATGCTTAGTAATGGTTGCTTTAGCTAAAACATATTAATGTTAGTAAAAAACATTTCTCAGTCCGTCCGTTTTTTTTATTGGCTTCTGATGTTTCAAGGTTTTAATGTATCCGTACCGGACATGGCTGAGTCTGGATTCGAAGCCGAAACCAGTGCGGGGTAACCTTTTTCTTTCTTGTCCCTGTTTATTAAAATAGTCATAATATGTCTTTTTAAAAGGACAAAGGATTGTTTTTAGGATTAATAAATCAGGGGCTAGTTATATTATGGAAACGGTTATTTTTATGTAATCTGATAACCTTATTCTAAAGATATTAGATTAATTTAACAGTGCTACTCTGTTTCACATAAGATTATCATGACTACAGTTTGATCAGCTCCAAATTGACGAAGCCTCCTTATACAATGAATACAGAAGGCCTCGGACACCCTATACATCGTTGGCGTGCCGCCAGTGGCCAAAACCATCACTGTCCATAGTAAGTGGTACTTAAAATTTGGTGTTACACCATACATATCTTGTGTGCAACACACCATACATAGTTTGAGTGCAACACTATTGTAAGTGCAAGTCCATAGTAAGTAGGACTAACGATATGGTGCTGCACATACATATCTTAAGTACAACACCATTGTAAGTGCAAGTCTGTATATGGTGTTACACCATACATAGTTTGAGTGCAACACTATTGTCAGTGCAAGTCCATGCATAGTAAGTAGGACTAACGATAAAGGTGCTGCACATACATATCTTGAGTACAACACCATTGTAAGTGCAAGTCCATAGTAAGTAGGACTTACGATATGTGCGTTACGCATACATATCTAAAGTGCAACACCATTGTAAGTACAATTCCATAGTAATTGGTACTTACGATATGGTGTTACACCATACAGGATTTGAGTGCAACGCCATGGTAAGTACAATTCCATAGTAATTGGTACTTACGATATGGTGTTACGCCATACATATTTTGAGTGCAACACCATTGTAAGTATAGTAAGTAGGACTTACGATATGGTGCTGCACATACATATCTTGAGTACAACACCATTGTAAGTGCAAGTCCATAGTAAGTAGGACTTACGATATGGTGATGCACATACATATCTTGAGTACAACACCATTGTGAGTGCAAGTCCATAGTAAGTAGGACTTACGATATGGTGATGCACATACATATCTTGAGTGCAACACCATTGTAAGTGCAAGTCCATAGTAAGTAGGACTTACGATATGGTGCTGCACATACATATCTTGAGTACAACACCATTGTAAAGTATGGAACGCCGTTTGTAAACATTTGAACAATCATAACTTGTGTGTGTATATGTAACATTTGTGTGTATATTATTGGTTGTGCACACACAAATTATGATTGTTCAAATGTTTACAAACGGCGTACCATGGAACGCCGTTTGTAAATATTTGAACGTTCAAAGGTTTACAAACGGCGTACCATGGTACGCCGTTTGTAAACCTTTGAACGTTCAAATATTTACAAACGGCGTACCATGGTACGCCGTTTGTAAATCTTTGAACAATCAACTTTTGTGTGCACTCATCTTTCGTAATGTGTACCAACTTTTGTGTGTGCGGGGGCGAGTGTATTCTCATGTGTACGTATGCTTAGGCCTAAAAAAAAAAGGTTTGTTTGCCCAAACACGACCGACCCATAAAATCTCAAAACCCCATGCTTTTTTTTATTTTTTTTAGATTTAATTTGTTTTTAAATAATGTTTTATGTTGAAAAATATATGTATTACAAGTTGATGTTAATACACTTGAATGTTCTTTAAAACCCTAACCTTCCTACACTCCGATTCACTAAAGCAAAAAACAATGTCCACGCGCATTCTATAGCATATGATTCGATGACGTCATCAACCAAGCTGATATGTGTGTACAAAATCACTGCCCAGGTGAGCATTACCAGGTTAGCCGAGTGATTAGGGACGCGGCGCGGTGATCAGAGGTTCTGGGGGTCAATTCCAAGGGGTTTCACAGCGATTATTTGGTTTAAAATCATACTTTGTCCCCTTCCCCCAGTTTCCACACCGTACGAACATAGCCTGGCTGGTTAGGGCTAATACATGTATTTTGTTTTTAATAGGGCAGCTGGCAGCCTGTAGTACAAACCTTCAGATAGTGGTAGGATCTTGGATTTGCATCTCCTTAGTGTTTTAAAGGGTGGATATGTGGGAATAAGTAAATAACAGGGCAGTGTAGTTGATTAGTTTGGCAAATTAAGATGAAAATATTATTTAATACATATATTTTTCAACATAAAACATTATTTAAAAACAAATTAAATCTCAAAAAAAAAAAAAAAAAAAAAAGGCATGGGGTTTTGAGATTTTATGGGTCGGTCGTGTTTGGGCAAACAAACCTTCTTTTTTTTAGGCCTAAGCATACGTACACATGAGAATACACTCGCCCCCGCACACACAAAAGTTGGTACACATTACGAAAGATGAGTGCACACAAAAGTTGATTGTTCAAAGATTTACAAACGGCGTACCATGGTACGCCGTTTGTAAATATTTGAACGTTCAAAGGTTTACAAACGGCGTACCATGGTACGCCGTTTGTAAACCTTTGAACGTTCAAATATTTACAAACGGCGTTCCATGGTACGCCGTTTGTAAACATTTGAACAATCATAATTTGTGTGTGCACAACCAATAATATACACACAAATGTTACATATACACACACAAATTATGATTGTTCAAATGTTTACAAACGGCGTTCCATAGTAAAGTGCATAGTAAGTGAAGTGGTACTTACCATACGATATGTGTGTTAGGGAGCACATCAAAACTCGACCGCCCGGCAACCGCCGGTTCCGTGGGGTTCCGTGCGGTTGCAGCCGGTTTCTATTGTTCTAAACAATGATATGTGGTCCAACCGAGCGGAACCGGCGGTTGCCGCGCGGTCGAGTTTTGATGTGCTCCCTTACGCATAAATATCGTGAGTGCAACACCATTGTAAGTGCAAATCCTATGGTGTTACACCACACATAGTTTGAGTGCTGCACATACATATCTTGAGTACAACACCATTGTAAGTGCAAGTCCATAGTAAATAGGACTTACGATATGTGCGTTACGTATACATATCTAGAGTGCAACACGTACCATTGTAAGTACAATTCCATAGTAATTGGTACTTACGATATGGTGTTACGCCATACATATTTTGAGCGCATTACTATTGTAAGTGCAAGTCTGTATATGGTGTAACACCATACATACTTTGAGTGCAACACCATTGTAAGTACAAGTCCATAGTAAGTGGTACTTACGATATGTGTGTTACCATGGATATATCACATATATTGAGCGCAACACCATTGTAAGTGCAAGTCCATTGTAAGAGGTATACTTGATACGATATGGTGTTACGCATAAATATCTTGAGTGCAACATCATTCTATTATCATATACCAGTAGTCTGATAGTGCAATTCCATCGTAATTGGTACTAAAGGGTTCAACAAAAGAAAGTATACCACTTTGTTCATGTCATTTTGAGTAACATCAGTAACATCCTTTTTTCTCGTGCTGTGTATTGGAAATGCGACTTTTGAAAATGGGATATTTTTCTTTAAATTGTGCTAATCATGGTTTATCTTTGTTGTTAGGGGGCAAATTTGGTATCAAAGTATGCCTAAAAGATTCATCTAACTGCCTATCTAGCCTGTATGGTAAAAAACAAAATTGAATGTTACTCAAAATTACATAAACAAAGTGGTATACTTTCTTTTGTTGAACCCTTTATATGTATCGATATGATGTTATAACGCATAGATATCTTGAGTGCATCTTCATCGTAAGTGCGCACTAATTGTTTTAGCATATTACTTAGGGCTGATATCCAAACTCTCAGCGGTGTTACACCGGTATTACACCGATGTTATACCGGTATTACACCGATATTCTATACAAATATCGGTGTAATACCGGTATAACATCGGTGTAATACCGGTGTAACACCGCTGAGAGTTTGGATATCAGCCCTTAGATTGTTACATTGTGGAAGTTAAACTTACTCGCTATTGGCCAAGTTTTCTCATCAAATAGCACAAGATTAAAACAGATTAACACCATAGCTTAATATCGTCATGATCATTACCAGGCCTGTCATTACTTGTTTCTTTGTTTACAAATTCGGCGAATGGCCATTGGTTTTAGCATCAATTTTTGAAACCTATTTTACAATGCGAAGTCTAAATCCACCATGATATTTCGATAAATAAATATAAAACTGAATCTAAATCTGAATCTGAATAATTCTAGCATCAATGTAAAAGCACACAAATATCCCAATTTAGACCAAATATCGATCTTTTACTGACTGTTTCGTGTCCCTCTCTGTTGACATATCCGGGGTAGGCAATGGTAGGTTACTCCACATGGCACGGGTTTATCATTGGGGCTTCCTAGGTTCCCTGCTACTACAATCAAGCAAAACTGAGCTTTGTTTGCAAGTGAAATGTTACCAGTACACAATCCGGAGTTCGCTTGATTTAAAGCTAATTAGATGCCAATTAATAAAAGAAAAGATATCAAAGTGTGGGAATATGAACTTTTATTTGCACAGGAATGATTCATGTTGATATAAATTTAGATTTTATATTTCCTGAATTTAATTCTGATTGCAAAGGGTACGTACAGTGTATGCCTTAATTCCTTGGCTGAGTGGTGAGTGTTAAATTGTAAACCGATACTCTGCTTTGCGTGTTACTGACGTTATCAATGTTCCGTTTTAACATTTTAGACCCTAAACTTAGGCTTTTAGTTTTCAAAGCTCAAAATGTAAAATGTTTATTTCAGAATAAAGCATCAAACGAAGCCAAACGGTTTTTCAAAATGTTTCATACGCCAACAAAAGCAGAGCCTTTGAAGAAAGTATTGAAATGCACTCTTCGTTTAGCTGATGTAGCGAACTTATACCTAAAATTCATTTCTTTGGAGGTTTGAATATGAAAGTAGTGCTATAGATAGATAGAATAGCTGTTCAATAATTGAAATGTTATGCCACACCAAAACTGATAAAGATATCTTCAGTAGTTTTTCAATATTTTAAACAAAAATTGAAAAAGGAATTTATTGTAATATTACAAAAACAGAGGGACGCTTTCGTGTGTTCTACATTCTGATTCCATTCCTTAATCCTCCATATTCCGTTGATGTTTAATAATTGATAATGACCCTATTGTTTCCTGAACGCAGTTGGATAGGCAAGGTTAAGTCGGTGATAATTAACTTACATGATTTTACGTCGTGCAATATTGCCCCATAGTACACGTCTTCAGGCTCCTTGTTAACGTTCTCATGAGAAAGTTGGCAACATTTCGCACCCTGCTGAGGATATTACAACTCTATTACCAAATACATCATGTACTTATGTTTACATATGCAATTAGACAAGTCGAACAATTATGACCCAATGTACATATATTTGTATCAAGTACAAGCAGTTCTGTTTTTAATTTCAATCAGTATAGGGCCTAAGGTATAATGCTATTTAGTAATATAAGAGAATTAGCAGAGAATTTTATGAAATTCGTGTTAATTAAGGGGGTCGAGCTCTTCATGATAATGTTATGGCCACAATTTGTCTTAATGTTAAAAGCTTTAAATAATCAGCATCATTTTGCTTGAACTTCAAATGATGCAGCCCTTTAGGCCTATAAACGATCCATTCTCTTGATTTTAATATAGATGAATGCTTATTATTACATCAATCCGAATCCGAAAATATTCGCTTAATCTTAATCTGTGTGTTAAACTATCTTACCGTTCAGATTTGCCTCATTTCTTATTTAAGGGGGGACTTAAGGAAGTTTTTTGTTGAATTTTGTTAGTGCTGTAATTATTGAACCATGACTCAAATGTATATAAAAGTATACCTTTTTGGAAAGGAAATGGATCAGAGAATCCAAATTTGGCATCAATTTTGACCAAAAATGTTGATTTTTTGAGAAAATCACAAAAAAATCACTTTTTTGACCCAATTTTTTTGAACAAAGCTAACAAACATAATTTTGAGTTAAAAATGCCCAAATCACTTGATGATGATGTTAAGACACTACTGAAGGGACGAATTTTTTTATTTTTAATCTAATCCAATATTTTTTGAAATTTTGACAAAAAAGTGTAAAAAAAAATAAAAAATCAATTTTTTCACGTTTTTTGGCACTTTTTGGTCAACATTTTCAAAAATATTAGATCAGGTTTTTAAAAAAAAAAATCGTCCCTTCATTAGTGTCTTAACATCATTATAAAGTGATTTGTTGTTTTTTTACTCAAAATTATTTTTTGTTAGCTTTGTTAAAAAAAAATTGGGTCAAAAAAGTGAATTTTGTGATTTTCTCAAAAAATCTACTTTTTTGGTCAAAATTGACACCAAATTTGGATTCTCTGATCCATTTCCTTTCCAAAAATGTATACTTTTATATAACTTTGATTAATAGTTCAATAATTACAGCACTCACAAAATTCAAAAAATCAAATCAAAAACATCCTTAAGTCCCCCATTAAAGGGAATAGCGCATGGTGAGGAAAAGAACCGCTGACGGCAATTGTTGGTCCAACTAAACCTTAGCTAATAACTAATACATCACCTATATCACACGATAGAAAATGCGTTCAATCAAATGAAGGATGGTTGATTGAGCGCGCCGTTCACATTGGGTAAGAGATTGTTGTAGAGTCGCACACAATACCGCTTGCATGTAAACATACGTAGAACAATTACAGACTGCGCCAATGTCCAACTTGTTTAGATTCAAATAGTCGCCGCGCGCTGCTCAATTTTCGTTAGAATCCGCACCATGAACTAGTCCCTTTAAGGGAAGTGTCAACCCTATTATTTTGATGATCAACTTTTGCTTCTAAGTTTGAGAATATTGAATAAAAGTACATAAAAGTATACATTTTTAAAAAGGAAATTTGATAAGGAATCCGATGGTGATATCAATGTGATACCAAATAAACTAAATTTTGAGAAATGAACCAAAAAGCAATTTTTGTACCCCAAATTTTTCAGACAGCATAACTATAAAATAAAAAATGGTAATTTGTTCTAATATACGTTTTTGTAAACAAAAAATTTTTGTCTAGGAGGCAATTTTTTCTTTTTCCAAAATAAAGCTTGGTTTTGGAAATATTGCTAAAAACATCGGAAAAGTGTAAAAGTCGTGTTTTTTGCATACATTTCGCTAGAAATGGATGCATATCTCGAGTTTAAAATCCATAATCGAAAAAATAAAAAATTGCCTCCTAGTGCTGAAAGTCCTCTACACAATGGTAGTAAAAGCTTACTTGATAGTTTGATCTATTTTTAGTTATGTTGTCTGAAAATTCGTAAAATACCTTCAAATTTGAACTTCTAGAAAACATCGATTTAGTAAAATATTGACATTTTCCACCATTTAAAGCTAAATGTTCACGGAATACACGGGCGTGTGACCTAAAAAGCGAGTAAACTATTATGAACAATCATAATAAACTATCAGATTCAATTTATATTGTCACAATGTGAAGAAATTGGAAGAAAACTGAAATTCAAATGATCGTAAGATTGGCCTTTGTTTACATTTTTAGACATTGTTTTGCGCTCTTTTGTTTTTCGCGTCTACGTCGCGGATATTAAGCGGCGCGTCTAGTATTACGCGCGGGGAGTTTCAGCGCGCGACGCAATGATCGAACAGCTGTCGCAGCATTTGAAAAGCGCGGAACTCCGCTTAAATTCCCGCCAAATAACCATGCGCCTTTTCCTGACTCAAACTTACCAAAACAACAATTTAAAATCACCCAAAAGAACGGGAAACAATCGCTTACGATTAGTTACTTATGATGGTAATGATAGAATACATATAAAAGTATTAAATAATAGAGAAATATGAAATTCAATTTTTGAAACAAGTGCCGGATTGACACTGCCCTTAAGGGCTGATATCCAAACTCTCAGCGGTGTTACACCGGTATTACACCGATGTTATACCGGTATTACACCGATATTGTATAGAATATCGGTGTAATACCGGTATAACATCGGTGTAATACCGGTGTAACACCGCTGAGAGTTTGGATATCAGCCCTTATATTCTTTCTTATATATCTTATTCTTTCTGGTCATTTTTTTTGAAAAGTCTAGAACTCCACAAACTTAGGAACTTGCATCGATTTGCGATTGGTTGTTTTAAACAGTAAAGTATGAGTACAGTCCTAGTAAAGTATAGGATTTCTTTGCAATATATCTCCCCATTGACCTCTTCAAATCTCCGCAGTTAATGTGAAAATTCAACCTTTTTGGAAAGCCAAATATGATAGGGGCTAAACATGCTAAACATGACGAATGGTTATATTTGATAGTAGGCTACAAGTCGTATTACGTATTTGCGTACACAGATACGTGTTCCCATTGATGAATGTTACGCATAGCCATGCTAGCCTTGTTCAGCATGTTCGGAGGTTACGAGCGCAGGGCGTTATTGTATGTATCTATGTAATCTCTTCTTACGTTGGAGCAGTACATGCGGAATACGTTGCAGTTTAAACAGGATAGGATAGGCAACTGTAAATACGCAAACTGAATGAACTTCTTACCAACAGGTTTTGGTTGACGCTATCATTTGACAGAAATAATGTGACAATCGATTTAATTCACTGCGTTGGACGAATTGTGCTTGACCAATCAGAAATAAGCTTTAAATCAGAAATAAGCTTTAATCGTGTTTCCTCAAAACTCATTGAATATTCACATTAACTGCGCGCCGAAAATGTCTAACGTTTAGTGACCCACATTTTGCCATAATTAAGATTAAGTTTATAAGAGATTTCTCAACCAAATTTTTAATAATAATAATAATAATACTGAACATTTATTATGCGCGCAAATCTGCCGAAGCACTCATGGCGCAGTGAACAATTAAACAAGAGAAACAATGAAACCAGAGCAGAGAACATTATACATATACAAATAATGCATAAAAGAGCAAATATATTTATAGGCCTTCAGATTTGAGGAGGTCAATGGGGGAGATATATTGCAAAGAAATCCTATGCTTTTTCTTCTCCGTAATTTGATACCGCATTCATAAAAATCGAGTGGATATTGTTGATGTTATGATTGTTTAATCGACCACAACTACCAACAAAAATATCCTTGCTTAGTGTGTGATTACGCATTGAAAATGTGTGTGTACCGACTCCCTGTCGATGCCTGTTACCCATTTATCCCCATACCTGACTGTTTGAGATAGCACACAGTGGACAATGCAAATCAATGATATCCCATACATGCCGTAGGAAATCAATTATAGTGCAACTTTGTTGTCGTTACTTGTCATGCTTGTGGTTATTGAAATCATCATAACTTTAAAAGCATCCATTCGATCTTTGAGGTATCAAACTACGGAGAGGAAATTTGCCCATATTTAATGTACGGAAGAGATTTAGTGCCAGGCGGTTTGGTTAATGAACACACGAACTCACGAACTCGTGCCAACAATCCCGAGTTCGTGAGTTCGTGACTTGTACACTTTGAAAATAAAGAAATAGTAAAGACATTTTGCCTTCAACTCACGAACTCATGAAACTCCTATTTATTTTTAATTTAGCGAGTTGGTTAGTA
Source organism: Ophiura sarsii (assembly GCA_035610835.1). NCBI lineage: Eukaryota > Metazoa > Echinodermata > Ophiuroidea > Amphilepidida > Ophiuridae > Ophiura > Ophiura sarsii. Next base: position 25,950,838 of record CM069443.1, read on the forward strand.
TTAGCAATCAAACCCAACCGCCTCTTTTCATGTAAATATCCTGAGTTCGTGAGTTCGTGAGTTGGTATGCTGCAAACACAACCGCCTGATTTTGTGGATATCGTGTGTTCGTGAGTTCGTGTGTTCATATGCTGCAAACACACCCGCCTGAGTTTTGGCACGAGTTCGTAACTTCGTGCGTTCGTGTGTTGTCAACACAAGCCTCAGAATTTTCAGCACGAGTTCGTGACTTCGTGACTTCGTGCGTTGCAAACACAACCGCCGCTGATTTTTGGCACGAGTTCGTGACTTCGTGAGTTCGTGCGTTGCAAACACAACCGCCTGGCTTTTGGCACGAGTTCGTGAATTCGTGCGTTGCAAACACAACCGCCTGATTTTTGGCATGAGTTCGTGAGTTCGTGAGTTCGTGCGTTGCAAACACAACCGCCTGGCTTTTGGCACGAGTTCGTGACTTCGTGCGTTGCAAACACAACCGCCTGATTTTTGGCACGAGTTCGTGAGTTCGTGAGTTCGTGCGTTGCAAACACAACCGCCTGGCTTTTGGCACGAGTTCGTGACTTCGTGAATTGTTTAACAAAGAAATGTCAATGAGAAGTGTGCATTCCCTTTTTTGGGGGGGGGGGGGGGGGAGCATTTAATAAGGGGTTTCATTTGAACATGAGTCTGTATGTAATGCCTATACAACTTGACTTTTATAGCATATGTTAAATCCAGAGTTAAATCATAGACTATATAATATATAGAGGTATAAATACGGCCCGGTATGGTTAAATCTATGAATGACAGTAAATATCATTTCCATGTGGGTTTCATGAAAATAGAAAAGTCACAAACCATTCGGAAGCCCTTCAGACATTAATTCTACCGGCAACCCCACTTGTTGAATTACATTCCTTAAAACAAAATCTCAGCTGAAATCTCATCTCTCTTGGTAGGTGTCAGAGATGAGAGCGCGCTGCGACGTTTAATATGATCCCAAATGTGGAGTTTGTCGTATTTTTATCCGACAGATAACAGATACAAAGTATACGTATTTATGATTTTACTAATTTCATGAATTTACAGGCTATGAAATGATGCTATTAACATGATTAGTGTAAACCAACAAACTCATTCACGAAATCCTTCCATCAAAATATAATCTGCTTTAATACTCGCCAGTTTGTCCGAGTCTCTTTGCAACGCACGAAGTCACGAACTCGTGCTAAAAGCCAGGCGGTTGTGTTTGCAACGCACGAACTCACGAACTCACGAACTCATGCCAAAAATCAGGCGGTTGTGTTTGCAACGCACGAATTCACGAACTCGTGCCAAAAGCCAGGCGGTTGTGTTTGCAACGCACGAACTCACGAAGTCACGAACTCGTGCCAAAAATCAGGCGGTTGTGTTTGCAACGCACGAAGTCACGAACTCGTGCCAAAAGCCAGGCGGTTGTGTTTGCAACGCACGAACTCACGAACTCACGAACTCGTGCCAAAAACCAGGCGGTTGTGTTTGCAACGCACGAAGTCACGAAGTCACGAACTCGTGCTGAAAATTTTGAGGCTTGTGTTGACAACACACGAACTCACGAAGTTACGAACTCGTGCCAAAATCAGGCGGGTGTGTTTGCAGCATATGAACACACGAACTCACGAACACACGATATCCACAAAATCAGGCGGTTGTGTTTGCAGCATACCAACTCACGAACTCACGAACTCAGGATATTTACATGAAAAGAGGCGGTTGGGTTTGATTGCTAATACTTACCAACTCGCTAAATTAAAAATAAATAGGAGTTTCATGAGTTCGTGAGTTGAAGGCAAAATGTCTTTACTATTTCTTTATTTTCAAAGTGTACAAGTCACGAACTCACGAACTCGGGATTGTTGGCACGAGTTCGTGAGTTCGTGTGTTCATAACCCAACCCGCCTGGCACTAAATCTCTTCCGTATTAATGTACATCTCAGATTTTTGGTACCAATTATTTATTTTGGATAAGCCAACATCAAAGTGCCTGGTCAGGGACTTTTGTGTTAGGTGTATATCCTTTATAGTTCATTGAGGTAGGCTTTTACATAGTATTTGCTTACGTTACACCCTGGTATGTTTCAAGTTGTTATAATGTTTTGTAATTTAGGATCCAGTTTGGTGGGTATGCTTGTTTTAAGACTAATTAGGCATATATAATAGTTCTGCACTCCGAAATAAATGTCACCTACAAATGAAAGTGTGTGGAATGTGATCTAAGTGTTTAAGAACAACGTCTCGAGAACATTTTTAAAACTTCATGTAGGCCTAGATGAATTTGACAGTTTAGTCTAAAGTTAGACATTTTCGGCGCGCAGTTCATATGAAAATTCAACCTTTTTGGAAAGCCAAATATGACAGGGGCTAAACATGCTAAACATGACGAATATTTGCCAAATTTAATTTTTAACAGTCACAGATATGTATACTCTTGAATTGGGTACATTTATCATGTTTATGTATAAATACAACATAAATGAGTTACCTTCTTCATTTAAAGACTACTTCAAAAAACGTTCTCGGATCACTCAGTTCGCACTAGTGGCCCTTTCTTTTGGAACTCTCTCGAAAATTCATACACATTTTCGAATTTTCAGTAAAACATTTTCGTAATAAATTCAAGCAAAAACTTATTTCAAGTTACGATTAATTGATTTTTTTTAGAGCACTATTTCAATTTAACTTTATGGTTATTTGATATTTTTTTGAGCAATGTCCTTTGTCTTGTCTGGTATATATTGTTGGTGTCATTGGTCAAGGTTTTAAATTTGGCTGTATTGGTTTTGTGTTTTATTGTCCCAGGGCTTCAGGGGATGGCACTTTACAGGCTTTTTTGGCCTTCCAGCCTTCTCCTCCATAACCGTTTCTTTTTTTCTGTTGTTGTAAATTATCTGATCATTGTTTCTTACTGATTTTTGATGTAATTTGAAGTTATTTGTGATTTTGATGTTATGTAAATAAATGATGAATGAATGATGAATGACGAATGGTAATATTTGATAGTCATGATATTGATAGTAGGCCTACAAGTCGTATACCGTATTTGCGTACACAGATACTGTTTACGTGTTCCCATTCATGCCATTGGTGAATGTTACGCATAGCCTTGTTCAGCATGTTCGGAAGTTACGAGCGCAGGGCGTTATTGTATGTATCTAATGTACTTTCTTCTTTACATGTTTACGTTAATGGAGCAGTACACGCGGAATACATTGCAGTTTAAACAGGATAGGATAAAGGCAACTGTAAATACGCAAACTGAATGAACTTCTTACCAACAGGTTTTGGTTGACGCTATCATTTGACAGAAATAATGTGACAATCGATTTAATTCACTGCGTTGGACGAATTGTGCTTGACCAATCAGAAATAAGCTTTAAATCAGAAATAAGCTTTAATCGTGTTTCCTCAAAACTCATTGAATATTCACATTAACTGCGCGCCGAAAATGTCTAACGTTTAGTGACCCACATTTTGCCATAATTAAGATTAAAGTTTATAAGAGATTTCTCAACCAAATTTTTAAAAGAGCAAATATATTTATAGGCCTTCAGATTTGAGGAGGTCAATGGGGGAGATATATTGCAAAGAAATCCTATGCTTTTTCGTCTCCGTAATTTGATACCTCATTCATAAAAATCGAGTGGATATTGTTGATGTTATGATTGTTTAATCGACCACAACTACCAACAAAAATATCCTTGCTTAGTGTGTGATTACGCATTGAAAATGTGTGTGTATACCGACTCCCTGTCGATGCCTGTTACCCATTTATCCCCATACCTGACTGTTTGAGATAGCACACAGTGGACAATGCAAATCAATGATATCCCATACATGCCGTACGAAACCAATTATAGTGCAACTTTGTTGTCGTTACTTGTCATGCTTGTGGTTATTGAAATCATCATAACTTTAAAAGCATCCATTCGATCTTTGAGGTATCAAACTACGGAGAGGAAATTTGCCCATATTTAATGTACATCTCAGATTTTTGGTACCAATTATTTATTTTGGATAAGCCAACATCAAAGTGCCTGGTCAGGGACTTTTGTGTTAGGTGTATATCCTTTATAGTTCATTGAGGTAGGCTTTTACATAGTATTTGCTTACGTTACAACCTGGTATGTTTCAAGTTGTTATAATGTTTTGTAATTTAGGATCCAGTTTGGTGGGTATGCTTGTTTTAAGACTAATTAGGCATAGTTCTGCACTCCGAAATAAATGTCACCTACAAATGAAAGTGTGTGGGAATGTGATCTAAGTGTTTAAGAACAACGTCTCGAGAACATTTTTAAAACTTCATGTAGGCCTAGATGAATTTGACAGTTTAGTCTAAAGTTAGACATTTTCGGCGCGCAGTTCATATGAAAATTCAACCTTTTTGGAAAGCCAAATATGACAGGGGCTAAACATGCTAAACATGACGAATATTTGCCAAATTTAATTTTTAACAGTCACAGATATGTATACTCTTGAATTGGGTACATTTATCATGTTTATGTATAAATACAACATAAATGAGTTATTTCGAATTTTCAGTAAAACATTTTCGTAATAAATTCAAGCAAAAACTTATTTCAAGTTACGATTAATTGATTTTTTTTAGAGCACTATTTCAATTTCACTTAATGGTGATTTGATATTTTTTTGAGCAATGTCCTTTGTCTTGTCTGGTATATATTGTTGGTGTCATTGGTCATATTAAGGTTTTAAATTTGGCTGTATTGGTTTTGTGTTTTATTGTCCCAGGGCTTCAGGGGATGGCACTTTACAGGCTTTTTTTGGCCTTCCAGCCTTCTCCTCCATAACCGTTTCGTTTTTTCTGTTGTTGTAAATTATCTGATCATTGTTTCTTACTGATTGTTGATGTAATTTGATGTTATTTGTGATTATGATGTTATGTAAATAAATGCTGAATGAATGATGAATGACAAATGGTAATATTTGATAGTAGGCCTACAAGTCGTATACCGTATTTGCGTACACAGATACTGTTTACGTGTTCCCATTGGTGAATGTTACGCATAGCCTTGTTCAGCATGTTTGGCAGTTACGAGCGCAGGGCGTTAATGTAAATGTATCTCATGTACTTTCTTCTTACGTTGGAGCAGTACACGCGGTATACATTGCAGTTTAAACAGGATAGGATAAAGGCAACTGTAAATACGCAAACTGAATGAACTTCTTACCAACAGGTTTGGGTTGACGATATCCTTTGACAGAAATAATGTGACAATCGATTTAATTCACTGCGTTGGACGAATTGTGCTTGACCAATCAGAAATAAGCTTTAATCGTGTTTCCTCAAAACTCATTGAATATTCACATTAACTGCGCGCCGAAAATGTCTAACTTTTAGTGACCAACATTTTGCCATAATTAAGATTAAGTTTATAAGAGATTTCTCAACCAAATTTTTAAAAGAGCAAATATATTTATAGCCTTCAGATTTGAGGAGGTCAATGGGGGGTGGGGGGGGGGGGGGGGGGGAGATATACTGCAAAGAAATCCTATACTTTACTAGGGATGTACTCTTACTTTTAATACTGTTTTAAAAAACCAATCGCAAATCCAAATCGATGCAAGTTCCTAAGTTTGTGGAGTTCTAGACTTTTCAAAAAAATGACCAGAAAGAATAAGATATATAAAGAATAAGATATATAAGAAAGAATATGATAAAGGATATATGAGGAAAATCTGAACGGTAGACTAGTTTAACAAACACAGATTAAGATTAAGCGCATCATCCACTCATTAACATATTTGAATGATAAATATGTTAATGAGGGGATGACCCGACTTCGACTGTTTCAATAATTAAGAAGGGGTGGACAAAATAAACCTGAAAAACTAATTAATTATTAGTGAGTATTCTATAGGTTGGGGCGGACCTACGTCACGCCGGTGAAAACAAATCAACGCCGGTGAAAACAAAAACAAAAACAACTTGCGCAGATCAATCAATTAAGGCAACCGCACATTGCGCCTACTGCGGATCAAGTGCGTGACGCTCAGCGTTGAGTGCGTGCATGGAATGTTTTGTTTCTGAAACACTGGTTGCCAAGCAAATTTGTTAAAAATAACTCAAGTTCCCGTATGTCCGCGCCCTCGTATTTAGAGAATAATGACTGCGTAACAACTGTTTTCGTGAATTTGCCTTGAAATCCTCTTTTGTTGTTCTGATCATTCGGAATTGTCTCGAAGGGGCGTAATTCCTCAGACCAGAACAAAAACCTCTGATTTCAAAACAAATTCACGAAAACAGTTGTTACGCAGTCGTTATTCTCTAAATAGAATACTCATCATTTGCGTGTAAATACAGGATTCATCTTTGATCGCGGGAGTACAGTACACCAGCACATCCATCGCTTGTTATAAACCTGCGATTAAACACTCTGACGTCACATCCGTACTAATTGGGATAAAATATTATAGTCATCTAAAAAGAGTAGCAGGCTATTTGCCCGGGCTATTTGACTTCCCCGTGGCCGCGGTTGGAGGCAACCGCAGTTTATGTCGTTTATTCGTGGTGGTTATTTATAGGTTGGGGTATAATCAGGCTTTATACTAGAATAGACGAAAAGAAAATGATGAAAAGCGGTAAGGGCGTATTTAGCCTGGTGTTGTCCGTGGCACATTGTGAAATCATGGAAGACTCGTACTTCCATGGTGAAATGAAGCGGTTTGTTTACATACAGGCTAGGGTGGCACTTCCGCGCTCACTTAATTTCTTATCACCAATCAAGATAAAGCCATAGGTTGTTTATTGAATTTCGATAATTTCGATATGATCCGCTGTAGAGATCCATGTTGGATACAACTGTTCCTGCTGCTTTTTGTAAATTGTAACTCATATATTATTTGTTTTTCCCTGTTGATCCTTCGAATTGTTACTTTTAAAGCACCCAACTAAATCTGTGGAAATCAAATAGAAATAAGCATTGCTGCTGCTTCAATATTTCCTCGGGTATTTTAGTTTTCTATTTCATTGTTTTTGGTCAATAGGCCCTAATAAGTGTCAACTGATTGTTTGAAAAGTAAAATGTTCTATTTTGGTTTATTGTTTACGCATTGTGCGGTATTTGTCAACTTTTGAATTATGATAGGCTACAATATTTTACGTATATTTAACAGTTCATGTACACCTAACACAAAAAGTCCCTGACCAGGTGCTTTGATGTTGGCTAATTTCTTCTCTGTAATTTGATACCTCATTCGTAAAAATAGAATGGATATTGTTGATGTTATGATTGTTTAATCGACCACAACTACCAACACAAATATCCTTGCTTTAGTGTATGATTACGCATTGAAAATGTGTGTGTACCGACTCCTGTCGATGCCTGTTACCCATTTATCCCATACCTGACTGGTTGAGATAGCACACAGTGGACAATGCAAATCAATTATATCCCATAGGAAACCAATTCTAGTGCAACTTTGTTGTCGTTACTTGTGGTTATTGAAATCATCATAACTTTAAAAGTATCCATTCGATCTTTATGAATTATGAGGTATCAAACTACGGAGAGGAAATTTGCACATCTCAAGTTTTAGTACCAATTTTTTAAATTTTGGATTAGCTAGCATCAAAGCACCTGGTCAGGGACTTTTTGTGTTAGGTGTATATCCTTTATAGTTCATTAGGGTAGGCTTACATTGTATTTGCTTACGTTTTACCCTGGTATGTTTCAAGTTGTTATAATGTTTTGTAATTTAGGATCCAGTTTGGTGGGTATGATTGTTTTAAGACTAATTAGGCATAGTTCTGCATTCCGAAATTAATGTCACCTACAAATGAAAGTGTGTGGGAATGTGATCTAAGTGTTTACGAACAACGGAGCGAGAATATTTTTTAAAACTTCATGTAGATGAATTTGACAGTTTATAGTCTATTAACAATGTCTAATTATATTTCGGAAGTTATCAAAACTAATTTTCACACTCTTATGCATCTGACAACATCCTCTCAACATAACCTCATCATATTGGCTGGTTCCATGTGTGTATGTGTCATACACAATCCTATATACTGAGTCAGTGAATTCTGTTCCACGCAAGGGACTGAACCCTTATTTGATTATATCGGATCATTTACTAATTGACATGTTGACAGGATTTTTAATTGAGTTTTTGATAGCTCATTAAAGCCGGTTCAGATGGTCCGTCAATCTTTCTTGTTGCAGAATGATAGCCTATGTGTTTTATTGTGTTATTTCGTAGGCGGTCAAGGCGTGAACCTCGTCTTACACTATCTCAAAATAAGCCACCATCTCGTGAGAACCAATGCAAATTGGCATAATAGTGAGGTATGATCTATTATTTTTATTTAGACTCTCGCATTTAATTTAGCTCAGAGACTGCATTTTAACCTCTCTGATCTATTTGTTTTCTTTCAACATTTTAAAACATTTAATGAAATTTAAAGTCAATTCTTTCTAAAATTTATTTTTTTGGCAAAAAGAAAGACAAACATTTCATATATTTTCTAAGAGTGATTAAAATATTTGAAAATGAGAATAAGAAAATGATCTCTAATTCGTAAAAAATATGGGTCGATCGGTACCGTAGAACGAAGTTTTTAATATCTTGGCCTATAATGGCGAATGGAATAAAACATATTAATTATTTATAATCATGCGTAATATTACATTTTATTAATTATTATTTTCCTTGTTTTATTGTGAGAAATGTAAGAACATTTAGATTTCAAAAGAAATCAGAGATTTTTCACAGAGTAGGCCTAAACACTGAGAGCGGGGTAAGCTAAAGTCCCCATTGAAGACATGCAGTGGTAGGGTATACTAAAGGAACTCCCGGAGGGCATGTTTTGGGATATCCTTTCCTATTGCGCCCACAACAATTATATGATAGTATGGAAATACAATGTAATAGAATTCGGACGTCAATAATATTTCATAATAGTTTTCGTGAAATCATTTTGTAAATTTCAAACCACCTCTTACGTCAGCTGAATAAGCTCATTCAAATGGGAGAGATATGACTATTGCATACACTGGTAGTTATTTCACTTGGGCGCTATACCCTAATAATTAATTAAATCAATAAACAATTATTATAAAAGCACTCAACACATGCCAAGACCTTAAGGTGCAACTCGCATAAAGAGAGGGATACAGATCTGCTTGCCACACATCCATAAACAACTCCTAATGCGCGTATGAACCCAGTTTCTCAGGATATTAATTAACACCTGTCAAAAACAAGATGACCCCAAAACACGTTCGAGATGCCAAGACTACATTTATACTTAAAAATTGAGGGTAGAACTCCAAAATTGCTTAGACATTTTTGAACCATGTACAGCATTAAATAAGCAGTTGGTCAGAAAAAGTGACAAAGGCCTACGTCCCATCTCTGCTAGATTATCACCGATTCGAATGTATGAACAAAATGTTAAAGTGGATGCAGCTTATTGCTCTCATTCATTAACAAGTTTGGCCAATTTAAACCAAAACAAAGCGAAAATGAAAGCTGTGTCTTAATAGTTATTCGAAAGACATCAGTATCGGGTATCCAAAACAGAACCGATATCTAATAAAGCACAACAAATAGATATGAGAGCTTTAACATATTAAAGATAGCAAACATTACACTTCGATTGGTGATAAAATCTGGGAATCTCGTGGTAAAATACAGTGCGAGGACGAGCGACCTTTTAAAAGACAACCGGAAAAATAGTGAAAGTGATTGACAGATGACTGCAAATTCAGTTTTAACCATGACCATAACAGTACACAGTTACTTTACTATACTGTAATACATGCACACTACCTAATATTTGAACTACTTCATGTTCAACTTCCCCATACAGGATTTCATCTCATTGTTCAAAATGTAAACAGAATTATACCCCTCTATTAAAAGCTCGAAAAGTGCGATTTTTTCATATCACGTAAAATGGAATAATTTTGATAAAACTAAGTTAATGTTTGGAAAATTAAATCGTCAAAACAACGGAATTACTTAAAAAGGAGTTCCTTTAGTATACCCTACCACTGCCTGTCTTCAATGGGGACTTTAAGAGAACGACCAATGCACTTACACACAGTGAGGAAACCCTTAAAAAAGTTAAAATGGCATGTGACGTGAGTTACCTTTCCACGGTGGCTTTACATTTGACCGTTGAAGGCTTCACCAATCACTATTCAAAAATCAAATGTTGCCAACAGATTGAAAGAGTTTAACAAATCTGACAAAAAGGTTATATTAGTAACTTTCCCAAAAATATTTGAATCATCAAATCTATTAGACTATACTTTTTATCCGGAGTTGGGCATGAAGTTTTAGTTTTAGCCACGAACATCGCCACCACCCACACCGGATCAACAATCAACTTGTCCGCCACATATGAATTAATTTTCGTCAATCAAAACATCAAAACTTCAGGTTGTAATAAATTAGTAAATAAAGTCCGATTCAAAAATTGATTTATAGCGTCACCGTTGAAAAGCGAGGCATAAAGTTCACAAACTGTCACTGTGCGGGTCGGATTACATATCGCAAGCGTTAATAGGCAAGCAATTGACTCTGGGTAGGTTGGGCCGTACACCCCGGCGCATGAGTTGTCACATCACATGCGATCTCTTGAGCTACTATACTACTAACAACGCTCTGGCCACGCCTACACACATGACCACCAATCTCCGCCGGGAGAAAACAGAACACACCAACTTTTTCCTATTTATCAATCAGGAGTACTGTGCCCATATCCAACGGCGAACGTGGAAGTATCTTGCTGCGTCTTACGCCACAGACGCTGTGTAGGCAGGGAACTTTATTTTAAAAATTGGGCGGCGTTGTGTTATTAGTCTCATTTATCTTGAAAACTTCGACGAAAGCAGGTGTGTGGTGTGGTCCTGGTGTTCTGATTTGCAACCATAATTTACATAGTGGATATAATATTATATAGGTATATCAGTATATACACAACGAAAACATCATCTGCTGTACTGTTTTACATTTGGTGGCAACTGTGGGACGCTTGCGAGGATCCAGCCCAGTTAGGTGAAGGAGGTTGACTCGCTGGCTTCCTTAGACTGGTGGCGGCGGGGCGAGTTGGAGAGTATGGTCTTTGGTGTCATGAAAATGGAACCAGATGATTCAGGTGTAGGCAGCGAGCTTAGCCCCTCTGGAAGCCACCACTATTACGACATGGGACTCAAATCTGATTCAGATCATGAATTGCTGGACACGGACCCTCTGAAACAAGCGCAGAGATTTGCCCGAAAACGCCGCTATACCGGCAACAGTAGGGATGATGACACTGAATCCAGCGGCAGCGCTGGTAGCCCTATGTCACAGGGTGGACACCATCATGGAGGAACACTAGCCAAGAGGCGAAAACATCAACATCAACATCAACATCAACACCAACAACAAACACAGCTCCAGCAACAGCAACAACCGATACAGTCTTTTGAAGAACTGCAAAATCAACGTGTAATGGCCAATGTGCGCGAAAGACAAAGAACGCTATCTTTGAACGAAGCATTTGCCAATCTACGCAAGATCATCCCCACTCTTCCTTCCGATAAACTGAGCAAGATTCAAACGTTGAAGTTAGCCTCCAGATACATAGACTTCCTCTATCAAGTGTTGAGAAGCGATGAGGCGGACCAAAAAATGGCGGGCAGCTGCAGTTATATGGCACATGAAAGACTAAGTTATGCCTTTTCAGTTTGGAGAATGGAAGGGGCATGGAGTAGTATGGCAGCACAGCGGTAGACAACTTGTATTGTATATTGATTTCGCCTTGCGGTACTTCCAGGTAAGTTGATACACAGTCAGCCGCATTTGAGCCGCATGCATGCGCTTCTGCTATGTCACCTCCTTCCTCGCATTATTGTTTACATATGCAGGGAATTGATATGTATTGCATGGGTATAAAGTATTGGCCAATTTGATCATCAATAAATTGATATGGTAAATCAGAAACCGAACAGTATCTGGACAAATACTATTAGATGCGAGTGGGGTTGCCCATACATCTCATCTCGTTTCATCGCATTGTCTTTAAATGTCGAGATTTGAACAGAATTGACCGATACAGTATTATTGACTTCTGATTGTGTACCTTATATTCTGGGAAACACTCTAATTGGACCATAGACGGTACCGTCTATGATTGATTGATTGGACTGATGGTTTCATCTAAAAATTCGGCAATCCTCGCTTTACGTTTTGAATCAGGTGTACATTTTGTTTAAGTGCGCTATTTAGTTTTTGCTAAAGCATTTTAATGTTAAGACATTTACGCTCTAACATTCTATTCTACTCTAACCCCTTGTCATCCTTAATATGATCATGTCTTGATTTTAAGGACATGAAGGACATACCGCGGTACCCTTTGCATTTGACAAATCTTACCATGATCTAACCTATGCACAGGTCACTAAGTGGAGGTATATACAAGGGGGCATTTTAGATTCATACAATACGAGTATAATACGTCTGTATTACACTATGGACTGTTACACACACACACCAACAATTTCAGCAAGACTTCTCGGCAAATCGTTTTGTTAGTAGAAGAGGTAATGATGACTCCCCGGTAAAAAGCCTTCGCAATTGCCCTGGTTAAAAGGCCAGCAGCGTTGGGACCATCACCGTGAATACAAGTAGGAAATCAGAGGGTGCCGCTCCCTAGCGTTGAAAGCCGCGTGAACCTGGCTGCCTTCTGCTAAGGCGGCTGCCATGCAATGCAAGGGAACATCCACATATTGTATTTATGAATTGGTGTCACATCACCTGGTCTAGATATTATTATGTATCAGTGATATCTGTATAATATCATCATATGCTATTTGAACTAGAATTAAGTATGCCGGAGCATCAGTTCATATTATTCTTTAATAAAATATAGGCCGGTGGGATCCACCGACCTACTCATGTGATTTATAAATCATTTTTAATCTGTTGTCCATATTTATGACATTTGGCCTAGATATGTATTTATAGTTTATTTCATCTGATTTGATTCTACTTCTTATATCTGCTTCACTTAAGCATTTTATATTCATGTTGATAAAGAACCCCTTGTTCTTAAAATGTATTACTATTTATATTGCCACGTAATACTAATAGAATAGCCTACATTTTGTCGTAAGGGCTTATTTTGAGATACAGACCTAATATAAATAGCGTGCTAAAAAAAGAAGAAGTTATACTTCTCCTTATTTTTCTTATATTATTTACAAATGACATCAATTTTCAAAAAAACACATTAAGTAGCATTGAAAAGCTTGCAGAATATTCTGTCAGATAATGTCATCAATCTGATTCAAAGTGATACACGATGTACCATTGGACGTGAAGTATATGCAATGTACATGTAAGTTGATATATAACAAGTATATTGAGACATGTGAGAGAAAGACCCAGGAAAATCATTTCGTTCATCTCTCCATGAAAACCGTGTTCGTGGATTGTAACTTTACTTGGTAGTTTGCAGTCAAACTACAAATACAAAGTAAAGCTTGTTTTGTATGAATATGAATATTTTTTTATTGACATTCACCAAACATTATGGTATAATCAAAGTAACGATACATAATAAACAAGAATAAAATACATGTAAGCACCATTCATATAATAAAGTGATTATAGTGATATAATGCATGTGAGTAAATATTACAAATTACTCTCACGTGTTGCGAATGTGAAACAATATGGACAAATCAAGTATCAGTCAAGAAGTATCAGTCAAGAGGCAACCATGGATGCTTTTGAAGTTACCGGATTTGAGCCGTGAAATGAACCATGAACTCATTGACTATATTTAATTACCCATACCCATGATCTATAATCCTTCAGAAAAGACAAAAATACAGTTTCTATAAATTAATTGTAAACAGGTAGAAAAGATAGTGTTGGTTCAAGCTTCAGGAAGTTAATTTGGAAACCAGAATGATCACTCATGATACTGTTTAAATGAAAAGAATGATATTTCTTTGGACGATTCCTGTCCGAATAGCATACTATTGCTCAGAACACAAAGCGAAACATACCAGTGCACTGTTTGTATGTCTTTGTTGTATTCTGAGGACTGATATGTTTTTATGAAAGGATTCGTCCAAAAGCATATCATTCCTTTCGTTGCTATGAATAGAAAACATTAGGTTTATCCCTAGCGATATATAGTGAAAATAATAAAACGTTTACAGGTAACGTATAAATGTTACTGATACCTGTAAAGATAGCATTAATACACAATTATTACTATAGAATCCTAGTATTAGTATAGGCTATCTATAGGTATAGGAACTGGAAATAGAAAAGGAGAATAATAATTTGTTAAATGTCAGAAGTCGGACGTCTCTCCTTAGCACAAGTATTCAAGCACTCGTCATGCATTTACATTGCATATCAATCATGGCCTTTTCTGTTATTTCAACTTTTACTAATGGGACTATTATTGCTATTATTTTAAGTAATAGGTTAGAATAATCGTAATGTATGAACTCTTATAATGCGCCATTTTTCTAGCATCAATATATAATCCAGGGGGGCAAGTAAGAAGCAATCACATCTGTTGCTTATTGTTATTCAGAGTTGTTCGTATTTCACAACATTCACTTATTCACATTATACATGTTATATGTACGCCATTCATTAACTTTCATAACATTCAATGTGGCCATTTTTGAAACAATCAACCTGGGTCATATTTTAAAATATTATTTTACACTCGGCGTACGGCGTAAGAAGAGTTCAGAAATCTTATATTAGTGTAATTATTCTTCCCATTTATATAGCCTATTGAATTAAATCATGATTGCAACCATTTCATTGCCTAAACGATCAATTTATCCCAATTCCATATTTTAAACCGTCTTTAACTATGCTTCAACATTGGTTTCTCTCGACGGGACATTTGACTTCAGGGAAAAATGACCGTGCCGTACGTGTATCCTCTATGCAATAATATTGTTACTGTAGGCCCTGATTTAGTTTAATCGTCCATTTCTCACCTCAAGAAAACAGCTGAATTCTCACGTTTGAGTTTTGATTATTGGCTAGTATGGAAAGCCCAGCGATTAATATTCATCAGACAATGTCGATGGTAGAATATAACAGATGTAAGTTATTCTATAAGAAATTTGTGAATTATTGACAAAACCATTTGGTTGTCACAAAAAAGCAGTTGAGACTTTCATTATAATTATGTTATTGTTGTTTTAATCATTATAATAAGTATTAAGAAATCGCTATGATTTTCCAGTATACTCATTTATAAATCAAAAGCCAATTCTGACACATGACAACATGCAGTCTAAATTTACACTGTATCCTAACCAACCCTAACATCTTAGATAACTCAACATCTAGTATTATAATACTGAAGTTGTTCATCTTGTTTTTAATTTGTAGTAATGCGTACCATTAATAAATACCAGTTCATCTAGATTTACAATCGTATGCGCTATAAAGCCTCAAAGGTTAATTTTCAGATTTCATTTATTACGCATATGGCTTTCCATTAGAAAAGTTAGAAAAAGATGAATGGGTCGTCTTGTGAATCAGTCAGTCTAGTAGCTGCAGGGAATGAAGAATGGAATAATGGGTTCTGTAAGCTAACACCTAAATCTTGCGGCCTCCTATGTTACTGTATTTGCCGACAGAAAATGTCCATCATCACGGTTGGAGTGTAATTGTACGCAAAAAAGTTTTGAAGAAGCAATCGGCATGATCATGATGATGATCGGGCATGCAGTGCTTATAGATGGTTGGTTCACTGCTGGTCATATCTACAATGATATCTATATAATGAGATACACTTGTTTCAAATGAGATTCAGAATCAGTTTCAGATTCAAATGCAGACTCAGATTCAGATTCAAATTCAGATTCAAATTCAGATTCAGATTTAAAGAGGGTTACATATAGACACACTGATAGATACATAAACTGCTCACAAAAAGTATCGAAACACTTAGAAATGATCCAATATATAACGGCTCGAAAGGGTATGCATTAATCGAAACAAATAACCAAGTGCATAATTTTGTTCTGCGTATTTTGACACCTCGATCGATGAGATACGATGTTGCAGAGCGGAGTTATTGTCATTTCAATGGTCGTGGGTCCAGTTTCAAAAGTGGCAATCGCACTATAGAAAGAGGTTTGCATTACTGTTTGGAATGATCAGATTCGTCATTTTCAATAGGGATGAGTGTCACCTTGGAAACTGGACCCACGATCATTGAAATGACAATAACTCCGCTCCGCAACATCGTATCTCAACGATTGAGGTGTCAAAATACGCAGAACAAAATTATGCACTTGGTTATTTGCTTCGACTAATGCATACCTTTTCGAGCCGTTATGTATTGGATCATTTCTAA
This sequence comes from Ophiura sarsii, assembly GCA_035610835.1. NCBI lineage: Eukaryota > Metazoa > Echinodermata > Ophiuroidea > Amphilepidida > Ophiuridae > Ophiura > Ophiura sarsii. Next base: position 25,967,219 of record CM069443.1, read on the forward strand.
GTGTTTCGATACTTTTTGTGAGCAGTTTATAATGAAATACAGATAGAGATACAGATAGAAGGTTACAGATATAGATACAGATATACGGTAGGTCTATACATATAGAGATGGCGATACAGATACAGATACAAAGATACAGATTCAGATTTAGATACCGATACATACAGAAGATAGTAAGATACAGTAGAAAGAGATGCAGATACCGAGTACAGATAGGCCTTAACATATATATACATCGCCTACAGATACAGAATCAGTTTCAGATTCAAATTCAGACTCAGATTCAGATGCAGATTTAGATACGATAGCGATAGAGATAGAGAGATATATGCAGATACAGATACATATACAGATACAGATAGAGAGATACAGATACAGATACATATACAGATACAGATAGAGAGATACAGATACAGATACATATACAGATACAGATACAGATACAGATACAGATACAGATACAGATACAGATACAGATACAGATACATACAGATAGATAGCGATAGAGATAGAGAGATACAGATACAGATACAGATCTACATAATACACAGATTCAGATACAGATAGATACAGGTACATACATATACAGATACATACACATATAGATACAGATAGATACAGGTACATATACATATACATAATACAGATACAGATACAGATAGATACGGGTACATATACAGATACAGATACAGATACAGAGCCACAGATACAGATACAGAAGTAAATGTAGATGCAGGTGCAGATACAAAAGCATACATAAACAGAAACAGATATGATACAGATACACGCAGATACAGGTCCAGATTAAGACTTTTTGATTCTGAAAGGAGACAATCATGTAGACCTATTGCACTATTTTCTTTTTGATTCTGAATAATATGCCTTATTGTACATTTAGATCTTTGAAAATGTATAGATCCTGATTTATATTGTAAAAACAATACCGTATCAATTTAGATTCATGATTTTGGAAAACATTGTACTTTGTGATTTTTGCTTATGGAATGCATGGTTGTGCATCAGTCAATTGTCTTGAGAAACATTTTCTACCGTGTAATTTATGCATACCCGTGACACTTATTCTAATTATTATAAAATGTGTTAAACATTATATACATAATTACTCTGATGTTCCTGGTAATTATATAACAATATTTACCTTACAATTTAAATTTTCTTCCTTAAAACCCCAATGTCATTGCTAAAACTCCCATCAACGAACTAAGAATGCGGACCGTCTATGGTAATTTGAAATAGTTGCCTATGGGGAACGCTTTACAAGTATATTAATCTAACTGCACTGTAACTGTACACGGCGTAGATTGATAACCCCGTAATGATACACTTGACTTACAATGCATTTTGAAAATTGAGTAGCAATGGTGTTAAAGAAGACGAGAGCTGAAATGAAACTAGGCTAATGACCTGAACGTGATGATCTCTGACGATGTCTGATGCCACAGGCTAAGCCATTACCAAACACCAAAAACCCTCAAGTTTATATACAGGGGGTGCACGAAACACCTTTTGGCTTTAAGACGTTTGACGCTGGTTTGTTCAAGACCAATAGTAAGCATTCCTGCCCTGAAGTTAAAGGATGTGTACGAAAATCATGCCCAGTGAACTTGACATTTTTCTTGATTTGGGAGGAGGTCGATTCGCCACTCCTCTGTTTTTCACCTATTTTATAAATGCTGGCATTTTATTAAATTGTGACGTTAACATGTTGGTAGCTTTGATGCGATTCCCATTGTTCATGCTGCTATTAACATGGTTTTACCAATGTGAAAGTTGTGATGTTGGACTGTCGTTTTGATTCAGCTTGTTTGTCATATTTGGGATCGAATTGAAACACAGTCCATGATTAAAACTACGTATTTGGGTCCGAGGTGATGAAAATTATTTGTAAGTGATGTTCCACTATTAAACCTTGTCTGTGCATTGCCATTATTTCGAACTCCGTATATCAAGTTATAGCCTATAATATGAAAATCAGATGTTTTGTTGTTGTTACACAAAGTCTCGTTTTCATTTCACTGGGTGTCATGTTTGGTCATATTGCTATAGTATAGACAGTACATCCGAGTCTAGTCGATTTGTTCAAGTGTACCAGTATTAATGTTAAAACAATGAAGCGAGGTGCAAACATAGACCCATGGATTTCTCGATGTTCAACAGCCAACCCAAAAGCATGTATATGTTGTATTGTCTACGAAGTTTCCATTGTGTACGCAGAGTATACATACGCTGTATTTGGTATTTGAATATAGAGAAATTGTTAGATCTACTTTTGCACTTCGAAATATGTATTTAATCTGCTTGGTGGTGGTGCACTGGTGGCTGAATAATCATGTTCAGAAAAAAAGAAAAAGAAAGGTTTACAGAATCAAAGAGAAATCTTCAACCAAGGGAATGTCACGGAGTGTTGTATTCTGTTCGGTGGGGATTGTGCCGGTAGTGCTGTACAATTCGCTCAAAGATTTCTCATGAGTAGGCCTATTGCTAGTCTTCGAGTTAGAAAGCCTACCATCTTTATCCTTTTATGGGCTTATAATAATCGTTGTTTTTGTAATTTGGGATGCTCATGTAAATACCGTAAAACTAAGCCTAAAATGACTCTGGATAAATGTGGAATGTATATTAGGCCTACACCGTGTCTGAGTTCAAATTGACTTATTGACCAGTTTATTAATTGCGTATAAGGAAAATCGTTAACATTGTGAAAACTGCCAATACAAGTACATTGAATATTGCAACGGGATGAGTGGACGCACATATCAAGATGTAAAGAGGTGGACATCTTTACTTCCAACATTGTATGACTCTTGGCCGAGATGGACTAATATAATATGGACGTCGTGAATTGTATTGGAGATATCTACATAGTCACAACAATATTCAACTTCCATGACATTGTATACCGTGTTAACAAGCCATTTTACCTGTCAAACTCATTTTCAACGAAGTTGTTTCTGAACTTGACCCGGGTTTGAACTCGGAAGCCATTAGGTCGCCAGTCAAACTGTAATTTATATGGCCATAGTAAATACGGTGCATTAAAAGCTAAACGGTTTGATATTAAATAGTGCTGGTATTATTGAATTCTTATGATTTTGTCATCAATGAATAATTTGCTCAAGTTGGTAAATCGATTATCTTTATATTGTTTTTCGTATCAATTTCATATACCCGAAAATCTATTTGCAATCTCGATTTGGTGACTGTGGCTGTACTTTGAGCGAGACGTGGGACGCTGTGAAAAAAGTACAGGGTTTGTGTCGGGTATTATTAATAAGCTCAGCACGAGTGTGCCTCGTAATTAGCTGATTATTTACAAAATTATGCCCAACCTTGGATTTTTCTTTTCCTTCTAGAAATTTTGAAATGAATCTTGGCATATCATAACGTTTAGCGTCGCCAATCCGGTACTGAACATGCTATGATAGTCAGACGTTGCAGACATAAGCCCAGACATGTTGGTTAGAAAAAAAGTAGGGCAACTAGCCGGCTATTATAATTATATCAAATAGCTTTTAATGTTAACTTTAAGATAGAGCAACCTCAGAAGTTTCGTCCATGGCATCACCTGCTGTTCCTCTTTTTGTTTCCGTGGAAAAGGTTGTAGCAGACCAACCAGTCTGAGACGAGCTATTAGGCTGGAACGGACTTTGTAATGAACTATTCAATTACCAGGATTACTAGGACATTGATTAGAACATGGTTCATTGTTATCATTATGACTATGATTGGAGACTAGTAGTATACTAATATATGGTTAAAGTGCATCACATTATAGACCCTCACAGTATGGACTCTACAGGGAGGTCCATGCTTCTGAAAGTAAATGCTATCAAAGTTAGTGTACTTTCAGAAGCATACGATATATTGCTAACAATTAGACTGGTATGATGCAATTATATTAGTATGACTTATAGCACGAGGCAGCGTAGCTGCCGAGTGCTATAAGGAATTAATAGCACTCATCGACAGTGACCATTTTAGTGATGATTTATATGGCAGAGCTCTACCCTACACCCCAGATACACACCACTTTCACAGTAGGATACCTCTCACTCACCCAGACTTAGGGAGTGTTCATAAATACTTTGGTGGGGGGGGGGGGGGGGGTTGGAAAATATGAGGGGGGGGCCAACCAAAAAAAAGGTTCTTAAAAGGGGGGGTCAGGGAAAAAAGTGCTTGTATAGGGGGGGGGTCCAAAAAAAAAGGTTGGTATTGTTTACAGCCAAAATGTATCTCAATCGTGACAAAAATAGGTGTAAAGTCAAAAAATTTCGCGCGCTACGCGCGCGTATCTTGACTCGTAACAATCTTGTTGGTTCATTTTATTTCCCGCCCCCCCAATATTAATAACCTATAATATAGCTACGCCACTGGAGCCTAAAACATTTGAAGATGAAGAGGATGCAGATAAAGAAGAAGAGGAGGACATACATGTACCACAGCGATCACGAGTGTCAGGCAGGATTATAAAGAAGAAGACCTACACTGATTTTGTTTGACTTTTCAATTGTGTTATATATATTATATATCTTTAATAAATAGTTTGATATAACCCACCTACCATAATAAAAGTGATTGTGACTATGTCTATAGGTTTATATAGAATGTTGTTATTGTTTCTGTTATATAACGTGAACAGACGGGGGGGGGGGGGGGGGGGGGGGGGGGGGGGGGTCAACACAAAAAAAGGTTCTTGAAAGGGGGGGTCAAGAAAAAAACCCACCCTATTTGGGGGGGGTCACAAAAAAAAAGATGTCCATGGCTCAATTGTTTCCAACCCCCCCACCAAAGTATTTATGAACACTCCCTTAGACAATCATCTACTATTAAACACACACACCAAGTTGGGTAATAATTACAGTGCTGTAATTAATCAGGTTATTTACGATGTCAAATTTACAGCATTCTGAAGCTGTACAATAAGTGAAATTTGTGGAATTCTGGATTGGCTGTGTATGTGCTATTATACTACATACCCTTCACTGTAAGATCTTGGTAGAGAACAGGAACCGCTCCCAGTCTGCAAACCGCATGTTTTAGTATAGGTCCTACAATCCCGAGGTCTACGTTACGACTTTTAAAGTACAATATTGATGAATTGAAAAATAAAGCTTTTAGGGGCCTAAGTCTTATTATGAACAAAAAAAGCCAATAATATGGTCAAAATATCAATTTTGTCCATACGAATGAGAGGATCACGGGATAGGCTAATAATAAGTTGCCTTGACCAAGCCCAATTAATAATGCTCATACTTGACACATAACAATTATGTAAAAGGCGCTTCATGAATGCTGTTTAATAATAATAATAATAATGCTATACATAATAATAAAATCAAATTGTGAATAAGAGCTTGTCTATACTACTAGCCTGCTACTATGTCAGTGTATGTTTTGCTCTCTGGTTGTTGTGAACTAGTATAATTCTGTCCGTCAAATCAAATAACGTCAGTTCGTTGAAATATTGAATTTCATATAAGTGTATCATCATCCAACGTGGATAATAATGATTGCAATTATCATAATTGTCGTGTTGATCACACATTGAGCTCCGCATTACTCTTATGCTGAATATTAGCGCTTTGGACTTCTTAATTTATTTATCAAAATGTGCTGAAGGATTGAATTATACTATGTTTCATAAATTAACCTCTAAACTCGTCCTGTTTTATAGTTTAGTGTATGGTTGTATGAAACTGTCAACATGCATGTAATAATAGATGATAATGAGCTAGGATATATTGCGTTTGGGTGATAAGTTGATAATTTACTGCGATCATTCGTCATCATTTATGAATTCGGAATACTACAGTAGCTACTACTATATCATGTTGTTTAATTCAATATTTTAATGGTAGGTCTATAATTTTTAATCTGTGCTATAGGTTTGTGAATCAGAATATAAACATCCAAATTCATGTTTTAAGATATCGGAAACGAAGTCAGGTCAAACTAAGGTTAAACATTAAACACGGTATAATCAGCGCAAAAGATGAAACCATAAGCAATTTTACCTAGATAATCGGATATTTTATGGCTATAAAATGCATTTTATATTCAGATTTTAAGCAAGTTCTCTTGTAGCATTCATGCAGTTCATTTATTAGGAATATTGGGAGTTCCTTTAGTATACCCTACCACTGCATGTCTTCAATGTGGACTTTTAAAGAACGACCCATACACTTACACAGTGAGGAATAAAAATAGCAGGGTATTTTAAAGATGTTGGATTTAATACTACTACTATATTTCTACCCAGCACATTAATTCACTATTTACTACAGCAAAGTAAAAGAAATGGACACACCTAACTACTACAGAACTATGACCATACCTTGAAATTGTGTTATTCACTCATTTCACATTCTTAGATTAAAGATGTAGGCCTAATTCTCTATATTAATTCAAAATTTCAACTTAATTGATTGAAAATGAAAACTGACCTGATTATGTCGTACCAGTTTTCAAAAAACAGGGAATTCTTAATTTACTCTAGGGAGGCACCATTTTATTTTCAAGGGGGGGGGGGGGGGAGGTAGGAAGTTGGGTTCGGTGTGGGGGTAATTTGTTTTTTGCGCCGCCGAAGTCTGCGATTTAAAAAAAATGTATTCATTCATATTGGGTTGGTTGGGGTAGATTTATTTTGTTTTATTTACTCATCACCCCCCCCCCCCCTCTGAAAATCTAATGGTGCGTCCCTTACACAGTGAGGAATACAAATGGGAGGGTATTCTAAAGCTTTTTGAATTTACTACTACTATATTTCTACCCAGCACAATAATTTACTACAGCAAAGTGGAAGAAATGGACACGACCGTACCTTGAAATTGTGTTATTCACTCATTCCACTTTCTTAGATTTAAAGATGTAGTTCTCTATTATAAATCAATTTCAACTTAATTTATTGAAATTGAAAACTGACCTGATTATGTCGTACAAGTTTGCGAAATACAGGGAATTTTACCTAGATAAATGGGATATTTTATGGTTATAAAATGCATTTTATATGCAGATTTTAAGCAAGTTCTACTTGTATAGCATTCATGCAGTTCATCTAAGTATTATAGGAATATTGGGAGTTCCTTTTAGTCATAGATGCTTTAGTATACCCTACCACTGCATGTCTTCAATGTGGACTTTTAAAGAACGACCCATACACTTTTACAAAATAGTAGGGATAAAAATAGTAGGGTATTTTAAAGATGTTGGATTTAATACTACTACTATATTTCTACCCAGCACATTAATTCACTATTTACTACAGCAAAGTAAAAGAAATGGACACACCTAACTACTACAGAACTATGACCATACCTTGAAATTGTGTTATTCACTCATTCCACTTTCTTATTTAAAGATGTAGGCCTAAATTCTCTATAAATAAATTTCAACTTAATTTATTGAAAATGAAAACTGACCCGATTATGTCGTACCAATTTTCGAAAAACAGGGAATTCTTAATTTACTCTAAATTATAGTAAATAATAGGCTTTGAACAGCAATTGGTCAGAGATTTTGAACTGACCTGCTTGCATCGTTTTGGGTCAAACTAGGCCAAGATTCTTCTTTACAGAGCAGTGACATTTAGAGAACGGCGTGACAGAATCATTGGTATTTTGTCCAAAATTGGATTCTTTTGGAGCACAGAGCTCGTAAAGTAAATTGCCAGAGGTAACAGGACTTGTCAAAAGATTGGAAACCCCGAAGGAAATGATCAGAACAACTATTTGCGCTCAAAAGATTAACTTTTTATCTGGTCAAGTGTTAGTGAAGGATTGGATGGATTATTATTAGTACCAATCATGCCAGGAGGGACATTCCAGCAGAAATATGTTGAGTTCTTGTAAACTGGGAAGGTGTTGGTATGATTTCACGTTGAGGAAATTTTGGTAAAACATGGACCGTATTCTCATACTAAACACGGTGTTAGCTCAACCAAATTCCTCATGTGCGCGATCTGGACGACAGGTTGCACCGGGCACGGTTGAGTATCATCCAAGGCGTACCAATGGCGTACCCGGGGGGGGGGGGGGGGGGGGGGGGGTTCCAGGGGTCCCTGACACCCTGAAATAACCCCGTCGGTAAAAACGACTCTACGTCGGTAGATTTGCGATTTTGACCATGCGATTGTCGGTACATCATGCCTTTCGTCGGTACAACTATGGTCGGCCCCCCCCCCCTGTTTTTCCAAAAGCTGGGTACGCCACTGAGGCGTACAATTGGTGCACGAGTTTAGTTAAATGCGCGTTAAACTACCCTCGTACTCATGTTTATTAAGTTAGACCCTTTCAGTGAGTTAGACGCGTGTTTAAGTTAAAATAAAAGCTAAACGCATGTTTAGCTTAAAACCGCGTAATAATACGTACGAGAACAACGGGCCCTTGGAATCTAAGATCCAAGGTCAATACGAAAATGATAACGTACGTGGTGACATATGGGTTCTTATGAGTGGGTTGCTATTATTTTTGGAACAAATGATTCAGATGCAAGATTGCATTATTTCAGCTGTGACGTGAGGGGGTGTATAGTTTGGGGTTTGAAAGGGGTTTAGCCCAAGATTAATTGAAATAACTAGTATTATATAGGGTTTGTGGAGAGGTATGAATACCATCACAAATCTGGATATACATGTCAAAACAATGGTAAAACAAGGTTAGATTACAGATTATCAACTAGCGATAGCAGATTAAGTAATAAACCTCAAATCCTGCTATGAAGTCATATTGGCACACCTGCTGATTCCAGGATCTATATCACAACCATCTTAATTCTTCATAAACGTACGTGGTCCCTAATACTAATAGTTTGTTTTGATCAATTAGTATTGTGAATTTGTGATTATAAAATAATTAGTCAATTGGCCATATTTTGATATAGGCCTACCTGGTTTCTCAGGTAAATAGGGTTGTAAAATAGAATCAGCGCAGGAATGCGACCGGACGGATTGACCATGAATTGACTGATTTGGACAATATTGTGGTTATTACTTCGACGGCAAATATTAAAACTATGAATACCCTGAATTGCAAGCCTTTCTCCAGCGGTGCTGTTTGTAGTAGTGGTAAAACCTCACACGATGAAGACTTTTACAGGTACAAGGAGGGGGAGAATGATTTATGCTTTGTCAATTAATCAACGCTTAAATTGTGTCAATCGTCATACCAAAACAATATATTATATCATATTTATGTCGTAATTAAATTGATTGGCGTGATCAGGTGACAATGTTTGCTGTCACTGTATTAACCGTTGAAGCAAAGATCCTAAACCAAAGTCATTGTGGTTGAAGCTTTGCAGTAAAATTAAATTAACAATTACATTGAACCATGATTTATAGACATAAATGCATGTTACGCTACTAATGAAATGTCCATCATTTCAGCTTATATGATGCGCGCGCTGTGCGCATACATACACATATTTAATAAAAATGTTTTTGTGGAGAATGTTAGGGCTATGGTTGCGGTGGAAGCACGTTGGAAGCTTATTATAAAGGTGTTGACCCAGACAGAAACGTACAGTGACATGAATGAGTTGAACAAGAAAATCATACTTTCATGTGTGTATTCCAGTATTTATGGTTAAGACTATAATCATGATAATAACCCACAATTTGCGAAACTCCGAAGGTGCATCAATTTGGAAATTTGACCCAAGATGTCACCGTTTGCGATCTGCACGTCAGCCTGCACCGGAGCCAGGCACAGTTGAGTAATCATCCAAGGCGTACAATTGGTGCAAACGCGCGTTGAACTACCCGCGAATCATGTTTTAATTAAGTTAGACACTTTCAGTGAGTTAGACGCGTGTTTAAGTTAAACACATTTTCGAGAATTGCGTTTAGTTAGACGATAAAAGCTAAACGCGTGTTTAGCCTGAACCGCGTTTAAATACGTACGAGAATACGGCCTTTGGAATTTAAGATCCAAGGTCAAAACGAAAATGATAACGTGGTGACATATGGGTTCTTATTTATACACTGATTCAGATGCAAGATTGCATTATTTCAGCTGTGACGTGAGGGGGTGTATAGTTTGGGGTTTGAAAGGGGTTTAGCCCCAAGATTAATAACTAATAGGCATGATATGGTTGTGGGGACAGGTATGAATACCATCACAAATTTAGATTTTCCATACATAAAGCAATGGTAAAACAAGGCTAGATTACAGATCAACTAGTGACGTAGCAGATAATTGTAATTAGCATTTTTAGTGCGTGAGGATTTGAGGTTTATTTTTACTTAAAAGAAAGATAAACCTCAAATCTGGTTAGAAGCCATATTGTCACAACCACATACGGTATTCCAGGAGTGTCGCAACCATCTTAATTCTTCATAAACATACGTGGTACTGGTAGGTTGTTTTGATCGTCAGTATTTTGATTATAAAATAATAAGTCAATTGGCTATCGCAATATTTTGATATACCTGGTTTCGCAGGTAAATAGGGTTATAATAGAATCAGCGCAGGAATGCGACCGGAGGAATTGACCATGAATTGACTAATTTAGACAATTATGGTTATTACTTCGACGGTAAATAACTATGAATACTATTAGTACCCCGAACTTTACAAGCCTTTCACGAGCGGTGCTGTTTGTAGTAGTGGTAAAACCTCACACGATGAAGGCTTTTACAGGTACAAGGAGGGGGAGAATGATTTATGCTTTGTCAATTAATCAACGCTTAAATTGTGTCAATCGTCATACCAAAACAACATAATATATCATATTTATGTCGTAATTAAATTGATTGGCGTGATCAGGTGACAAGGTTTGCTGTCACTGTATAAACATTGATTGAAGCATGATTGAAGCAATTGAAGCAAAGACCCTATTATTTATTACAAGGAAAGTAATTCTGGTTGAAACCATGTGTGGAATAAAGCATTGACCTTAAATCATGGTTAAAGCATTGCCTAATAACATTAAATTTACAATTACACAAACATAATTTCATCATATATTGGATGCGCGCGCATCTCTTACGTAATAAAATGTTTTTGTGGAGAATTTATGGCTATGAAGCACCATGGAAGCTTATAAATATGTTGACCAGATCAAGAAGCTGGCCAGATAGATACGGTGCAATGAGTTGAACATGTAGCTTCATGAGTTGAAGAAGAAAATAGAACCATATACGGTACTTTCATGTGTGTATTCCAGTATTTATACAATAACCCACAATTTGCGAAACTCCAAATGCGCATCAATTTCGAAATATGATCCAAGATGTCACCGTTTGCTTGAGGGCGATTTATGGGTTAACCCTGCGCCACACACGGCCCACCTGTCGTCATACTGTAACGTAATAAAATAAGAGTGACAATTATTACACTTCATCAAGTTGAAAAATGGGTATTAAGTGAGCTCTTGGTATGTGTCCAAATTATCATGATTATAGATTCAATCTCTCAGTGTCTAGAATTTCATATTTATACAAAACTGTCTGTGATCGTTGAAGCGTAGATCAATGGTTAAAGGATCAAAAATCAAAGTTAGGGCCCGTTTTGGAGAACCGTCACTGGTTCATTTAAGTTTAATATCAGCAATATATTGGTGGACATTTATTTTATGAATGAGTTTGAAGATTTGACGTTGCCTATAAGACTTTATTATGGATTTAGGCTAGTCTGTCCCTGATAATCTCATTGGCGCTACAGTTAAAAGTTGTATGCCCATTCCTCCCCGTCTTCTGAAGCAATCTTCTTTGTAGGATATTAAGGATAACTCAATTTGAGTTGCACGAAGTTAGATAAACAAAGAATGTTCTTTATAGTCTTACATTGGACTACAACTTGCCTAACACTGTTGTACAATCCATGTACTGTAATATGGAATGCCGGACAGCCAATAGACCATCTTGATTCTTGGTTTTAACTACTGTGGAAACATGTTTCCCGTCTGTTCAATTAAAGTGGAGGATCAAGTGGAGATTATATGATAACAGTTGTCAAAATTATTTATCATAACTTTTAGTTTTACAGCGTTAAACCGTGAATTTTCTCCCCTTTTACATGTGTTCATATTTATACATTTTAGAATTTATCACCTAGGCTTTGACAAGGGGAATTCGCTTTCAGGACAAAAGATTGACTTTTGTGGTATACCGTTAACTGAAAGGACTCATTATAGTACACTTTGTTATGGTGGGAGCTTGATTGCGCGTAAATGTTGAACCTTTTGGTGCTATATAGTTTAGACGAAAAGTAGGGATTTGGTGCATTTGTGTATCAGATGAAAGGACGAAACACCTGTTACAAAAAGAGAGAACTATTTGGTACAATAAGATAAAGTACACAACATCTTGTACTGTCAGATAAAATACGACTTATTTATTAATGTTAGATTGAAGAACAACATGATAACACGGTACCATCGATGAATGGACGAAACACAAACAGGTCATTCAAATCAAATGGTGAAAGATCAAATTATAAAGGAGAAATAGCAAACTATGTATTCAAACCCTACAATGCCCTATATAAAATACTATGTTACTTCTGCTATTGAAACACACATACACTTTAAAACCAAAACCAGTATATGGGTGCTCGTTCAAAGATGCCACACTTTAAACACCTTTGTCACTACATGTAGTTTAACGCGGGATATTTGGATGAAACCTCTCTTCCGATAACGATCAGACGACAATTTCCCACTGTCTGTTAATTTGCGTTTAAATCCCATCATTTTGGCGCCCTTAACCTCATATTCGTGTCAGTACCAGCTGGGGTAATGACGTGGGTAATGAGTACGGACAATATATTAAAGCATCACGGAAAGACAGGATTGGGATGGGATTCCAGAATTAGACGGTGGATCAAAAGTAGGCGTACTTAATACGCTTTTACAGATATTGCATTTACTTTTAACAACATAGGCCTAGCTTTATTCCTTGGGGCTGACGATGACATGGTGCAGCAGTTCTGATGATACAGCCTGTACGATTGTAATGGTTCAAATGATCAGTGTAGATCATTAATATTAATGATTGTACAAGGGGGAGGGGGGGGGGGGGGCTTGATAGTCAAAAGAAAACGTTTCATCATTTAGGCTATTAACATGATAAAGATATAATTGAGTGGATTATGGTGAATTAGGGATATCAGGCAGACGGGGTATACAACTACAAGAACTGGATTAATACAAAGCATATGCCGACGTATGACTTTGTTACAAACAAGAACTGAAATAATAAAAAGCATGCCGACGTATGACTTTGCTACAATCTGTTGCCGACGCCTCATTTCACCTATTCTATATATTTCAGTCACTTTACTCCACGACAAACAAATGGATGACGAGACTTTCATATGTCGTGTTTCTCCCCATTTTATCCAGTCAAAATAGCCTTTTAGATGGTGCATTCAGAGAGAGAGTGTGAGTGCGGGGCCCAGCCCCTTCTAGGTCTATCTGTTGTCGGCAAATCAGAGTCTGTCGAGAAATTCGTGGTACCGACAAAACAGGCAAAGGCTGTTAAACATGTTATAAACAGTGTTGTGACTAAGTTTTACTAAACCCTCGAGTCACTTAAAACCACGAAACATTGCGTCATTAGTCATATCACGCAAGTAATTTCAATGTATTTTCAATTGGGATCGAGTCACTGAATTTAGGGCAAGTCATTGGGTAAAATGTCATTAAGTTACATAACAAGTAAAAAATGTCACAAACCTGGTTAAATGGCAATTTATATAAATAGTTAAAAATGTCAAAATATCTCACTCACGGCACCCGTGTTTGTTTCTTCACCATGTTCACTGTTGTTGCCAATTTGACGAATTTTGACACCTTGTAAATTTAACAAACGGCAACGACACCTTTTTGGGTGTACATGTAAATTACTATTAGGCCTATGCAATCGTATTCGAATGTACAAAACTCAATAATGTAAAAATCTGCTCAAATCCAATAATTCTGACTGACTAGGTTGACTGTTGCTCTGTTGTAGAAGTAATAGCAGCGCAGGTCGAGTTAAGGTCAGGTCCTGACGGACGCTGAGGTCATTGTTTATTTGCTCTTGAAGCAACCAAAACAAAATCTTGATTTGACTGTAAACATTGAGAAACATGAATGAGTGACTAGTGCCATTACGTGACTACAGTTTGCCTCACTCGATTACTCCACTACTGTGTCATCAAAATAAAATGAGCTACTTCTTTATTTTATCATAGCCCATCATTTAATTGGTCATTGCTTATGCATACAGATTCGTTTTAACAGCGTAGGATTGCGATCTGGGTTGCAGTTGCAGTGGGTCCACATATTACAGTTTACTGAGCATGTACACATTCAAGTTAAAACAATTTACACAGAAATGCATGGATGGTATAGCAAAATGTTCTTGATAAGACCATTATGCAATGTTCCATTATACTTGTCACCAATGTGTCACATATCTTGCAATTTGTGTTAAAGAGCTATGCGATTTTGTACTTAAAAATATGTTTCAAAGGGGTTCCCTCAGGTATCACAATGCATTGAACACCTTACTGTTCTATAATTACATACATGAATCCGCATCCACCATCTGTGATCTAACAAATAACGGAAATGTAAAGTTATAGCTTGGTAAATCTGTTAAATGTCATCTTTATAAAGTAATCATTCATGGGCTTACGTAACAGGCAACGTCCATTACCATATTAAATAGTTTCTACATATGCAGTTTATGAGAGGTTCATGTATCTACGATGATACGAAGTTATACTCCCTGTTCCTTAGGTTCTATCATCATGATCAATAGACCAAATGAGAGAGATGGTTCTCTGAGGTTTGTATACATTTGACTGGTACCAGCTTAAGATTTTAGAACGTATGTACATAAATATAAGACCTGAATCAGAGGATAACGATTGCCAGCTGTAGGCCTATATTTATTGGGATATATCACAATTTCTTTAAAATAATTAACCATAAAACTAGCGCGTGCTTAGGCGATCAGTGAGATTACTATCTATGCCGAAGTATTCACCTTCTGTGAGTCCATGGAAGTAACAGAAGACCCTCCTTCTAAAGATGATGATGTAGCCGTCTGCCACTCCTGAGTGATATGATCATCTAACTTCATATACACGCCATTGAAATTAGGATTAATTTGTCTTCTGCGGAAGTGCTCATCTTTCCGAAATGAAAATCCAAGAAACTTCTGTACAGGATGATATTTCATAGCTTAACATTGGCCTTTCACCTCTTATGTATGAAATATCGGCTTTATGAAGATTTAAAATGTTTGTTTATACACTTCAAACATGCCTTATTGATGGGAGTCAGGTGCGTTGGACCCGAGATTTTGATTTTGTGTATTTGTGTATACTACACACAGGTCTTTTGATCTCTCAATGAAAGATGACGGATTACTTGAACAGACCTCGTGTGAGACACCAATGAGGTTGGGGATCCGTTTGAAGACCTTTTAAACCCCGCGAATTGACGGGCTGCTAACCCCACAATGACATTCGGGGCTCGGTTTGGTTTTGTCTTACCACTACTTACCCACGAGTTATGTGGTTCTTTATATTGAGTCATTCAGATTGTTATAGTCAAATATGTCCGGACGTGGAAGTAAACGGCGTGCAAAATAGGGGTCTTTTAGGTTCATTTATAGCAAACAAAAGCAGCATTTTGGTAGATCGAAACATAGATCCTCTGTTTACCATGTTTACCCCAATGGATAACTGCCCCACTCCAGTCATGCCAGTGTCCATCAGTGACCGAGCAAACTCGAGGCCAAATGCATGTTCACGATGTCATGATGCAATAACACAGTGATGTGCTAGTACAGTATAATAATGGAATATCTTGGATAAGCCATTTCTTAGGCTGGTCAGGAGGATGTTTGAATACATTTACATTTTAGACGTGTTTCTGCAACTAGAGCATTTTAACATAATGTTTGCTTTGTACTATTAAGATTCGTGTTTAAGATCGTGCTTTCTGAGACGTTCATTTCCACACACAAAATCAAGCGATTTGAAACGATTTTCCTAGTAATAAATTAAAATTAGACAACATTTTACGCAGGAGCAAACTTCTAATATGAGAGAAAAGGAGAATTTGATTCAGTCTGATGTTTTGTTTTTCAAAAAAGAGAACTCTTTTATCCAATGAATTTGAGGTGGTGACAGGGGATTCTTATATAAAGCATCGTCGATATCATCATCCAGAACATTATACTCATTTGAGATGTATAGTATAGTAGATTGCTGGTGTCCACAACGTTACCTTTAGAGCCAAAATAGACTTTTTCATGATCTTCAGCTCTATTCTTATCTCAATTGCAGATATACATTTAAAACATTACAAATTCCCACTTAATAAGGTCACTTACTCACATTGTGTAATGTATTATCCTGGGTATTTCCTGCAATGGCAATGAAAGGAAAGTTTAAAGGCCAATCTAACGCATGGGAGGGCTTATTTAAAGCGCCATTTCCTTCCGAGAACTTAAAACAAAATTGCATTCTACTTAAAAATTACATACATTACCGCACTGCCGTAATACTGATAATATAAGGCATTAGTTTCTGGGATTGTCAATGTCCTCTATGCTGTAAAAAGGATTTAGAATAGAGAGCCTGTGTTGTAGTACCGCTCTTTGACCTAAAACCGGCGAACATGAGATGTCTGATGACGTTACAATGTGATGAAAAACTAGACACATCTAAGCAAAAAAGGCGGTTTTATCAAAAATGTTAGAAAACATGAGAAATGCACATAAGCCACTAAACAGCATTGGATCATTCTAAACGTGTGCCGTGAAAGAGCTGTATTATCAGAGAGGGCGAAGGGCAACTATTCATGTCTGGAAATGCATTCTGAAAACAAGATTTGTTAACCGCGTGGCAATTTACCTCACAGAATGATTTTTCATTAATAATTATGATAATATTGTTCCTTTTAACAGCAGTGAAAAGACATCTGTTTTGTAAAACGTATACCTTTCCTAAACGTTTGTAGGTGAATATACCTGGAGAATAAATATGGGGAAACCCTGGAATTCGGGAATCGAACCCAGCCATCAGGTTCATATCAAGTCATATCCCACTATACTACGCCAGACACGATATCCTGAACAATATTTTCGTCACCAGCTTCCTTCATATTTTTTGTTGTTGTTTAGGAAGGTCAAGGTTCATAGCACGACGCATTAAAATTTGATAGAAATAACAAAAGTATCACATTATTGACATCAAATTATTTCCCTATTAAAATGAAGAGAGAAGTCAAATCCGGTCCACCGGGCACTTCCCCATCATACCCATATAAATACGCCATATATAGACACATTTGGGAAGTCAGATGTAAACATCGACTGAAAATATAGAAACACTGCTGTAGTATTACCCTAGGTCAAAAGGTCAATTGAAATTTATTACCATGGAGGTTCGAAAGCTGACGAGTGATTTGGCAATATCATGTCGTTTGTCGGTCATTTCAGAAGCACGCTCATCGGTAGTTGCTTTTATTGCTCATATCACCGCTCCCAGATGCGTTGTAAATATATCACCGATTGACATTTTCGTTGTATTAGTATACGGTTGTGATACGAGCAGGTATTCGCGGGGGTGTTCCAATTCTAAGGGAATCCCTGGTTCCGATTGTTGACCTTTGACATGTCATGTGATTGAATCTCACGCCGCATATTCAAAAATACAGGCTCGTTCGTAGTTTGATCACGTTTCACATGCAAGTGATGATTCGCACGTGTCATGTCATCACTAAGTCATCTAATGATTAATTGGGCTACAACAATTATGTCGTTAACCACTTTCTTTATTACTATAAAGCCAATTTTCATCACGAAATGACACAACAAATTTCCGTTTTTTGTCTTCTTTTATATACAGGATAAGTAACACTGGACAAACGGACGTCGCGGAGTCAGAGGCGTTATACGGGATATTGAGACATCGGTTACCAATGGTTACGCGGAAGAGGAGTACAAACGAACAGACAGCAGACGGCAGACGACATCTGAGAAGAATTTGGCGCGAAACGTGATGCAGCTGAGAGGACTGAAGTTTGGACCAATTTCTTCTGGCTCATGCAACCGTGCTTTCTTATTTGGTTACAGACAACCTCAAAACAGACATTTATGGTTTGTCAACCTTTTTCCATTGAAACGCCATAAATAGTGAGCCAAAGAACTACGTGTTAGAGCCATACAATATTAAGCATTTACCTAATTTTAAGGCCTTAATTCAGAGGGCTATGTTCAACATTTAAATAAAATATTTATCATTTGAACAAGATGTGGTGAGGACAAATCTGATACAGATGGGTCAGGATAAAGTTACTTTTTTTTAAATTTTAGGACCATGACTTTGTGTTTTCTCGCAATAGATTGCAACACCAAATACCTCAGAAGAATTATAGGGGACTATAAATGCAAAAAAGGAACTCAGTCAAGATAACTTGATGATAACGTTTTTAAAATACTTATGTTTTACCACTTATACATCGCTACATGTAATGTTAAGGGTTAATTAAGAATTGAGGCCCAAGTATAATTGTTTATATACTATTTTCTTGACAAGGTATGTGATAATACGCAATGCATTATTTTTTTCTCCACAGACAGTCACACTCGTGATAATGGTTGTAATATTATGTACATGTTATAATATTATGTACATGTTATAATATATTCAAAACAAAAACAAACACAACGTAGTTCTTGCAGTTGCCTCGGTTATCATTTCGATTCTTTATAAATCGGACCCATGTTAATATTAACAGTCTCTAATGTATACGTCTTTTTTGTCTGCCAAAGCATATGGTATTGCGGTAGGAAAGTTCTCTCACGTTTAATTCAACATACACCAACACAGGTGTATGTATTGTTCTCCAAGAATGTGAAGAATGCAACGTATCATTGATTTTGAGTATTATTGTAATGATGTGAATATAGGATGATGTCTACTCCTACGACGTTACGTTACCTACATTCTTTGCAACTGCCTAGTGCCAGTTATTTATTCCCATGAATGACAATGCATTCTTCCCCTGCCACAATATGCACAATTTTTGCCCGTTTACAGATGTACGTATAGCTAAATAATCAATAGCAAATGCAAGTACGATGGATTCATATAAATCAATATTATATTCAGCCGTGAATGCATTGTCATCCAAAACAATGGGTTTGCACCTGGTCGAAATAACTGTTGTACTAATCAGGTGTAGCCTTTGGTTATATAATACTGTCGTGCCCTGCTTCTGGAGAACAGACAATCACGTAACATTATCAAGACTTTACGTGCAAAATTCCGGTACACGAGATTAAACCAGTGACCGTCTCTTTCACAGTCACCGATTGAACTCAGAACACGTGTCGTTCGGCCTCAATGTGTTGTCTGTGATGATACTTCTTGAGGGATCATTAGTAAAAATGAGTTCATATGAACAATGGGTATTTTATAAACGAGTTGAGATAACCAATGTAACAGCGAACTACTGGTGATTTGTTATTGTTTGAATGAAATTTCATACTTGGACAAATACTATACTAATTAATGGTGGAACGTGCCTTCTCCATATATTATGCATAAATGTCACGTAAATACTCTGACCCAAAGAACAATGATCATGCATGTATGTTAATAATTTTGTAATTTTTATAAGCAGATTCGCCAGCTGTTAGTAAAAGCCCGGAATTGCTCTTTGTGCTAAATTCAATTTGGTATACACTTAAAGATATCAACAGTTAACCGTAACTCTTGATTCATAGTCATTTATGGTTATAGCCATGTTAACGAAGGTATTCGTAAGATATTTTTGCCTTGGGAATTATATTAACGATTCGACACTAATGAGACACTGAGTCGTGGGTATGGGCATATAACTATTATTTATAACTAGTTGAAAATATTTTCTATGCGGTCTTTATTCCGTTGAGATTCTTCATTAGGAATTCTAATCTAATAACAAAGTTCATTGTATTGTCTGTATGTTTTAATGTTTAATTACATCTTTCTTAAAATCAGTTTTTAGTTGGACAAATGAGTCATGATAAGTTGACAGAGCGTAATACCATTTTGATGTAATTTTCCTACTTATCCAAAGACAAAGAAGTTTATGTAGTTAAAGGTGTATGACCCGATAGTCATTCATACTGTTTTTCTGTACTGCATCAAGGCACATCCTGGACACCCTTTCTCCCAGAATTTGAGTTGAATTACTCCAGTGGTTCTCATGACAGAAGCAATAAAACAGTACACACATTTGGATGGTCAACCATTTTTGGGTACTAGTATATTCTTGGTGTAAGACATTCTTAAGTTAGACTAGTGTAAAGAACCCATTACGGAATAAAGCTGTATAATCCTTTAATCCGTTAATAGGCTGAGAGGATATTGTGTTGTAGGTTAATTCCGTGCTTTCTTACACCAAGAATAAAACCCATTTGGGGATAATTCACTACTATTTCGCTTATAACATTTCAAGGAAACATCTCATAGGCAGGCCTACCATTTTGCTTGGGTGAATGATGAGAAGAATAATGGCCGTACTTCTCATACCAAAATCTTGATCTTAATGGGGAAAAGTGAATTTGATGATTTGATCGGGTTTCATCTATGAGCAATCATAAGTACAGTCACTCTATGAGCATTGAGCAATCGGATATGAGTGAGAAATTATTTTCGAAGAAATGTGCTTTAAGGGGACTTTAAAAATAAACACGTAAGAAACAAGAGAAGGCATTCAAATTTGTAACTGTTTATTTTAGTCAACGAAGAGAAATCTTGTCTACGGGTGGACATTTATATTTGTTTCTTCTGTGGATGAAAAATATTGAAAATACGGTGGTAAGATTGTCACTATTCATTTTGAAACATTACATCTTTTTGAATGTTGCATTATTTTAGTAATTTTTTTAACTTGTCATTTCAATTTCAATTACTCACAGTTTAGATCGGCTGGACCCGTAAAACATTAAAACGGGTTATTTTGTCATTGCCTTATAAATGTAGGCCTATGTCTATTTTGTATGTGTGTGAAAGAATTTCAGAAATATTTCCATTCATCAGGACATAATTATTTTCATTGAAGTAAGTGTAAAAAGTAATGAAGATAATTTGAGGCGTTTAGATGGACAGCTCTTTCAATTGATTAACGATGCAGAGGCTTTTACAGATAATACGAAATCGAACATTACACATTTCCTAATCAGTGCGAAAAGCATTTCATCCCAATTCAACAAGGTTTCTCAAGAGGTTTTCACCACTCATAGCAGGGCACAATTCTGCCAAGAGATCCCAAGATGATCTCTTTTTTATATCACCCAGCTGTGTCAGAAATACTCTTCCAAAGTAGCTCAGCATACTCCGTGAATTTGACTTATATTAAGAAATTATCCCAAAAGGATATTGTTTAATAACAATATCGATGATGCATGCGAGTATTCCACTTATTTTGTTACTAAATAGGATTATTTGGCTATATCTACATAATTGCTCTGAATCCATCAAGGTTGAATACGACATTGACCTACATTGACGAAGTCTTAAAACCAGTTTCCCCCTAATCTGATCTTAGTATGATTTTGCCCGGGTAATTACAAAAGCCGCCTACAAATTGGTTTTAACAAAGGTTCAACATTGAACCTGAGTCTTCAATTATGGTCTAAGTCTAAGCTTATCCGTCTATCAGTAATTGCAGCGCTCATAACATCGTGTGTTACTTGGTCAAACCCGCCATACGTATACAAGGCGAGCTGTCATCAGTAATCTTGCAAAATCAGGTTTAGCAAATTGGTACTTAAGTAGAGGATCTTGTAATAGCTTGTTGCTTAACAAGTTCAATTGCCTTATATATTGGATGGACAGAATTGCTTAGAACTTGGCAGATAGGTAGACATATGTCAGTCTGTATTGGCATCATTTTTGTTGGGATGACGTCATTCTTCCTTACACGTGCAATAAGGGTCTGGAGTGACATTTAAGGAAGGTAAAACGTTCAGTTGACAAAACGGAGAGACAATTTTGTGATAAAGGGTGTTACTAACCATAACGTATTTACGCAATTGCTCTCTGTAAAGATCGAGCACTCTGTGTGACGAAGGAAGACATTTTTAATCTACGATATATATATTATATATATCCGTAAAATTGGAATGGAATCTGTGAAAGAAAATTTCTGAAGGATCAGTGAATCTAGTATTTGAAATAATGTACAGTATATAATATTATGTTGGAGAGCTTTAACGGAAGGCTGCGTTGCACCATCTGCCATGGTTGCACCAAACAATAACAATGGAAGAGTGGCGTTTACATGGTCACTGCGTTTTGCCATGGAGATTCTTCTCATTAATTTGATGAAGGTATTTTTCCTAAAACATAATGAGATATCAACTCGGTCGTATTCTTTACAGTCATCATTCTTATTATTCTTATGATCATTATAATTCACTATGCTCCACATAAGGCTTGCACATATACTCCGTGTGTTGCATGTATACTCCGTGTGTTCATAACTCTGAGTCTATTATTACACTAAAAAACTTCAAATAAGTGATGATTGGGATGAATTAAAGAAGCGGAAAGAAATAATGTGAGGTAATTTACAATCCAATTTACAATGTATTTGATGGTGTAGAGCGATTGTACACGGTCTAGAAACGATCTATTAAAAATTATATTCTATTTTATTTTACCTGAAAGCACAGGAGAAGTCGTAATGAACAGGCATGTATTTGGTTCCGTAGAGTTTCTGAAAATTACGCAGAGGCTACAGATTCTCATCGAAAAATATCTCTTCGAATTTAAAAGGGTTCCTATATGATTAAAATCGGTTAATTTGTTCTTTAATTATTTTTTATCATTTCTTCGATGTAACAAATTGCAAGGTCCTTACTGCTGTGACGTAAAATCACTGAAACACCCTAAGAAAACGGATTAGGAAAAGTGTACTCGAGGTCCAAGATACTGGTATACCACTATCGTTCAATACTGGAACACAAAAGTTGCCAGCATCGGGCGATACTGGTACACATGCCACCAGTAGGGATTAGTCCGATTACAATAATTGTGTTCAAGCATCGCCTGATACTGGAACATTTCATACGTGCCAGTTAAATCGTCCGATACTGGAACACTGACTTTGTACATCGAACTGGGTGTTCAAGTATTGGACGATGCTAGTACCAGTCTAGAATCTGGGACATAAAGTACACTTTTCCCATTGATTATTATGTGCATGTATGAAAAAAGAGCATTTGTCTTAAATGAATATTTTTGGTTGATCTATATTTAATATTATGTCTATAATTATTATTTAAGGCTGTTTCATAGTAAGTGCGCCCGCGCGCGAAAGGCAAACAATAGAAAATGATGTTGTCTGCGTATGTTGAGGAAGTTCAGATGTACATGTATGTTTTGTATATAAAAGTTATTTGTTGTTTCTGAAATTGTGTCTGGCTTGTGTTTTATTTATTATATGTGTTTATCTCACGCATTTTGCATGAGGTTCAAAGGGAAACATTTTTTGAGGCTACAGAAGAGGAGCATAATGGGAGGAGGGGAGAGACGATGGTTTATGGTTAATGTCAACTACAGATGGCGCTCCAATGGTTATGCCACATGCGCCCCGACGATTTAGGTAGCAACCATTATGGAATCCTTTTGGCGGTTCTTTTCAATGTCTGCAAGCTACGATGTCTGCTAAAAAAAGGGTTGTGTAGTTTTAGGGACTTATCTACAACAGACTCAGTTCGGGAAACATTAGAGATGATACACGATCTCATCTCAAGGGTCTCATTAGGAAGGGGCGGAAATATTGCAAATAACCTACGCATGTATTTTTACACGATACCCCATCTGTTAACATGGTTAAGTCTGTTGCTGTTTCTTGATCTCTTCATACAAAGTTTTGTACTAGAATAGCTTAGGGGGCTTTGAACATTGTGAGGTACTTAATACAATTCGGTATAAGCCAAAGCCAAAATGTTTTATAAAAAGGTTCGGTAGTGACTTTGTTGAATGATGTCCCTATTAGAGATAGGATGATGAGCGGACCAGATACTGAATATATCTGTAGGGTACATTAGTGATGCCCCGTGTCGATCCCGTAGAATACTACAAACCTTTATAAGTATCCTGAGGTGGAGTTTAAAAGATTTCATGTTTAGCCTGGGAAAACTCAGAATCATTAGGCCCATTTCAATTTTCATTCATAGAAACATAAAATTCAATAGCGGCCTTTTCATCCAAACTAAATTTGTGACCAGTCACGTTAAAAGAGGGTTTTTCGGCAGTATGCATTTGACGTTTTTGGTGGATGTAACGCATGAAAAACAATCCACCAAACATTTGATAAAAACGAATGCATTAAATGTTATCAAGTTAAGTGCCACTTAAAAGTTAACAAATTATACCTTAACATCCGAATAATCTCAATTTTCATTTCTAAACGACAAAAGCCTCCCTTTTGATGTGACTGGTGACATTGTAGTTGTAGATGTCCTTTATAATTTCAACCACTTTGTAACTAGAATTTAATCCGTGCCCAAAGAAAATCCAAGAAGTTTTAGGTTTGCGTTCAGTATTAGGAGCCACTGCTTGCGGACCCTATCCATGTTTCACATTTCGGGGGCTTGCCCGGGAATATGACGTACATGCATACCCTACATTTGTGTTATTTATTTCAACAAGTTGGAATATCTAATTTAGCTTTAAATTGAAATCGAATTGTATCCTATGTTTCATCAAATCTTCGCTTCATATTGAAGTTGTCATTTTCATAAACCATAAATACGTTGCTACCCTTTCACAATTAAACTCTATAAGGTTTTGGTATATAACCTATATTACTTATTAGTCATACATTTGGAACGGTTTTAAACGAAATGATTTTATCTCTCTGATTTATAGTAAGATTATCGATTTTTTTTCTACGTAAAACCTTTCCATGTAATTCACGGAGAAACTGCCTCAATAAAATGGTAATTTGATTGGCTATCCTTGTAGTAAACTTTCCACTTATACACTATAGATGATGTGATCTGTGACGTAATGCCTGGCGGTATGGGTGCGCACCTACAGGGAATGTGCTTTGAAAATTAAATTCACACTTGATTGATCATAACTTACGGTGTAGAATAGTGCAGTAGTCATGGTCTGCATCCCTAGCACAATGAGAGACCAGGTACTAAATCTGATAAATAACCCGGCATTATGCGTAAGCACCAAAGGGCAGGTGCGTTAAAATTGGTGCTCAGTGATGAGTATTTTGATTTTGAATATACGTATGCAGTAATCATACAGTGGTTCCCAACCTTTTTCTGGTGGTGACCCATCCCAGAAACCAGCATTAGAGCGCGACCCCTCGCAGAACAAAGTCACATGTGTTACTATATAACTATGCAGTAAAGTACACTTTTCATGAAAACATAGCATTTCATTTTTGTTCAATTAGGCTAGTCCGCGACCCCACAAAAAGTGCGTCGCGACCCCAATTGGGGTCGCGAGCCAGAGGTTGGGAACCACCGCTAGCATGTCATCAGATCAGGCGCTAATCAATTTGTAAACATTACTGTTGTAAACAACAGTCACATCATAATATAGTTATGCCCGTTTGATGTGACCGATGTGATGCAATTATGACAGGGTTCGAAAGATGTAGGCCTATACATGTGATATATAACTGTGATGTATGAGACATGTACGTGTGTTACACATCATCGGTGGTATTATATGGTGGCGTATCCTCTGTGGTATTACATAGTGACGTCCGACGATGACTTCTTAGGCCATATTCGAGAACCTCTAAAACTAGGACTACCTTTAGATTTTATTTAATACTACTAAACATGTTAAAATTAGTGTGTCCGTCAAAATCCAGACTGACGTAAGCTGGTTTTCTATATTACGTGATGTTATAGTTAATGCAACTTGAAGTTGACATGATGAAAGTCTAGTCCGATGGGATTTGTCTTGTATATATTGATGAAAATTGACAAAAGATACCGCAGCGTAATCTCGAACAAGATTTCCAAATAATATGTGGGTAAATATATCAAACCTTTAGAAATGGTCAAAGGATATCTCATTTTCTCACAGAAAAACAGAGCAAAATCGTGACAACAGAGTGAACTTGGATTGTGTGATAACATGAATAGGTCAATTCAAATACTTAAATGGGTGATTAGCCAAATTTAACCGGAAGTCATAGAAGATTAACATTTACGGAAATAGATGGCGCTATACCAATTACTCGCATAGTATAGTGCAGTATTTTTAGGGCGATTTATTGCTAGTCACGGTCTAATTTTTGGCAAAGATACTCGGCCGAGTGCACCAATGGCGAGTAGCTGAAGAATAGCGCTACCTCGCTAGGGAGGCATAACCCAACATTTTGAGAGCACCAAACCGGGGTTTGTTTGTTTGTTTGTTTACACGGTCGGTCGGGGTGGACACACGCTTGGGTCCTGAAGGGACCAGACTCAAAGCCTATATAAGCATGCTGGGGTATAAGCTGTAGGCTAGTAACTGGTGGGTAATTTACGCTAAATCTTATACCTCACCGGACCCAAGAGTAAGTTGGAGCATAACAGTTTATGCTGTAACTATTTCTATTTGCCCGATGAACGATTACGTACATAAATATGATAATCAGAGGGAGAATTCTATCATGCAATTTATTATCAACTTGTGTATAATAATTATACTCAATGAAACATTTAAAACCAATTTATTATAAAATATTTTAAAACTAGCCACAATCATGCAGACACAGTTGTAAAAATTAGTTCAAACAATCAAGCATCCAATCAATCAATCCATCAATCCATCAATCCATCAATCAATCAATCAATCAATCAATCAATATTTATTTAATTAATTAAGAAATAAATAAACGAATTCATAAATAAATATACCTATTGAATGAATATCATAAATAAAGTAAATATAAAGATGAAGTAAAAATATATAGGTCTACACATTTCATAAATCGATGGATTAATGTCAATACCATACTGTAGTTCATAGAAATTGACATAAATGATTTCATTAAAGTCACTAAGTCATTAAAACCATTTTTTTTGAAGAAAAAAAAGCCTGAGAGAAAAAAAAATGGGAATCACGGGAATCGAACACGTGATTTACGTTTATAAAAGTCAGGATCACAGTAGCTCGCCACAGAGATTTGACGCTAGAATTTCGATAGTTTTATTATTTAACCATTGATCCATTTATTTAAAACGAACGGATTTTGATCGTGAGATTTTTGCCATTTTATACCATTTTGTATGTTACTCTCGCACAAATTGTGTTTATAATGTAATTATGGTCCTTATTTTTAAAAGAATGGTAATAGGCCTAAACTTTGAAATTTTTGAACACAAAAAATGGCGTCATATTCACAGATTTTATTGCTCTACCATGTCTACTGGACGTGGTGTGACGTGTTGCATTATTCATGTTATTTAAATCAACGCTTGACGTAGCGACTGACGAAATATGTACACACATTTGACGCATGCGACAATTAATTTTGTAAGGGGACGATGCTGATTAATGTGGATATTTGCCTCGCTAGTTACTATGCTGGTGTTACTCGCCAGTTATGCTCAAAGAATTACATCGTTAGTAAGTTACACTACAGTTAGAGCATAACTACTACTAGGGAGGTAGCTTACCTCCCTACTATTCTAATACGCTGTTGGTGCACTCGGCCGTATATAACAATAATAATAATGACAATAATACATTAATAAAAGGAAAAGAAAAACCCCTACTCAACCAAGTTAATAAGCATGCACATGGTAAGGAGTTTTGCCCGCTTCAATACCAACTTAGCTTCATCATTCACCAATTGTGTTTAACTTTACAGTTTTGCTTATATGGTAATATGGTAATATGGTAATGCCAACGCATTTTTGGGCATGTTGGGAGATTATCCTGTCAAAATCCAATGTTATCATGTTGCTCTAAAGGTAATCTGCTTCTGACATATCTGGATCACGACTATGATTATGAGTATGATCATAAAACAATATTTGTAGACAGAGGCAGGATTGACCAAAATTCTTTTGTCCTACTTTTTCCTCACAAAGAAAGGCACGCACCTATCATACTAAATTATACGGGCGTCTCCATTGATTGTTTTATAATAATGGAGTAATTTTTACGATTTGGGCTAAGGAAAATGACAAATATCATTTTGTATAGGTAGTTTAGTCATTCCGACACGCGCGTCTGTGGATTTTAAGACGTAAAAGTCACGAAAGAAATCGGAATTATTGCATGTCAATTTGCAAATTACAGACATTGTTTTAAATGCTTGGATAATGTTGACACTGGAGTCCGAATTGACTATTGGATCCTGCAGACCAGGGATCTGACACAGAATTGGACTCTAGCCATGTGTTCATTCTATGATGAGTCAAAAAATCCTCATATTCATTTTTAAAAATCCTTCAAGTTGAGTAGGTCCTACACTTTGTTTTAATTCACCCTGTACACCTGTCGGGGTGCAGCACCATATTTCACTGTTACTCATGACAAAAGGGACCAAAGAGTGTTTGACTGTTCAGATTTGTAGCAATTGTATTGTGTTGTACACCGAGTGCTGTTGGAAACACGCATATGGTTGGCCGAGTCCGCCATAACGTATATCTATACGCGTATTGATATACGTACTCGATTTTCGAACACGCGTATTCGAATTTCAAACCACGTGGTTGATATTGACCAATTCCAATCGAGTTTCGAGCACGTGGGATAGAGAATCGATGCCGTGGGATAATATTTTCCAATTACGTGGTACAGACATTTCGAGCCCGCGTATACAGTCCTGTAATAGTAAACAGCCTCGTTCAGGGAAATTTAGGTTATAGTTAGACCAAATATCAACATAAGTTAAACATTGTTTAGTAGTGGATGGCTATATGGCGAGTTGTATGGGATGGGAGAGTTGACGTGTAGAGAGTTGTTCAGTGAGGTGTGTGGAGAGTTGTGAGGCGAGTTGTGGGGCAAGCAGTGACGTACACAGGGGGGTCCAGTTTTGTATGGATGTTTTACGATTTTTTTGGAGTCTGTAAAAAAAAAAGATTGTCGGTAAATCATGCCTTTCGTCGGTACAACATACAACTATGGTCGTGCCCCCCCCCCCCCCCAGTTTCCGAAAGATGGGTACGCCACTAGGCCTGGTCACTGGAATATTTAGGTTTAAGTGTAGGGTGGGGGTGGGGTGCAATTCCCCAGTCAGGAATCTTTGGAATGGGGGTGGGAGTGGGGTGCACTTTTCCCCAGTCAGGAACCTTTTCCCCATGACAATTGTAAGTATTAAACCTGTGACCAGGGGCGTAACTTTAGAGGTAGGTAGGTTGCATCCCCCCGATGCCCACCCCAGATGAAATGACGAACTCGATTTATTTTATATACCAACAAAATAGCCGGCTATGCCCCAGATCACAGACCTGATCACAGACCTGCCCGCCCCCCTCCCACCCCTCCTCGTGCCCAATTGAAGACCCTATCTATGCTCATTGAGATAGGCAATTCAAAAGAGGTCATATCATACCATCCCCTCTTCTTTAAACAGATTAAGAAATAGTCACAGTATTTTCTCCTCTAATTATTAACATCAATCAATTCTGTGTTTGTACAGTACAACCCAAACATACACATTGTGCAATGTGCATTGAAATTTACTACAGGGCAAAGGCATTTATTTACCAAGGCCAGGTCATTGTATGTATACCCATGCGGCAGGTTTCTATTACCTGCCATGGTATACCGAGGCTATACAGTGTTGTGTACGACAATGCCAGTATAGTGAATGTATCACACGCGGCGGTCATGCAGCGCTATAGCACAAAAACATAAATAAAGTTTGCATAATAGGGACCTAAATATATCCACATAAATTCAGGAAAGAAAACTTCACATGTTATAATGCTTTAGTTCCATTAAAACGATAATTGTAGTTGTGATATTTCATGTTCATATACGAGGATACTTTTCGAATGCGTGTATTTTTCCCGCGAATTCTCTTCTCTATCAAACGTACTCGAAACTCGATTGGAATTGGTCAATATCAACCACGTGGTTTGAAATTCGAATACGCGTGTTCGAAAATCGAGTACGTATATCAATACGTGTATAGATATACGTTATGGCGGACTCGGCCAACCATACACGCAGGCATGTGTAGATAAATGGTTCATTCATACGTATACATGGTACGCACACATCGCATGTCACTGTGCGCTAGCTGGAGCTCAATAACATGCAACCCCATATAGAGAATTTGATTTGGTGCCATTTTTTGATCACGTCTTTATAATAATAAAGGATCATATCTTCAAAATGATTATTTTATGAATGAGTTGTCACATAATAAGCGGAAGAAGTTGGCACGACAAACTGCTGTAACTCCCTCAGTATTCATTTAATCTATATAAAAGTATACATTTTCATGAAGACAATTATAAAAAAACACAATTATAAAAAAACACAAAAATATATTTTGTCAAATTTTGTCGTTCTAGAATTATTATAATCTTAATAAAATTCTCTGGGAGGTTTTCTGTTGTTGTTTAAAATATCAGATTTATTTTTTGAATTATGACCAAAAAGTGTCAAAAATTTTATTTTATTTAACCTCTAAAATCACATTTCTGGCACTTTTTGGTCAATAATTTAAAAAATAAACCAGATATTCAAATCTAAACATACTAGAGAAATGTCTTTACATGAATTTGGTGCAATTGCAGCATTTTTTACCAAAAACTGAATTTGCTACGAATGCAGCAAATTTTGAGCAAAAAAAGTGTTTTTTTGGTCAAAAATTTAAAAATCAGCATTTTTGGTGAAATTTGATACCAAAATTGGATTCTCCGACTCATTTCCTTTCCACCAGTATCGGTCGATACTGATACGATTTAACTGTTCCAGTATCGGTCGATACTGAAAATGCTCCGTTTTTAATGAGAATGGTCTCAAATAGTTCGGATGGATACAACAAGCCATAAAAATAATAGTTTGCTATATCTACAAGTTAAGCATCTATTAG
This sequence comes from Ophiura sarsii, assembly GCA_035610835.1. Taxonomy (NCBI): domain Eukaryota; kingdom Metazoa; phylum Echinodermata; class Ophiuroidea; order Amphilepidida; family Ophiuridae; genus Ophiura; species Ophiura sarsii. The sequence continues at coordinate 25,998,260 of CM069443.1, forward strand.
TTGCATTAGGTCAAACGTCAGCACACATATAGCGGTATAGCCTGACCTTTGACCTAAGGAAACTAATAGATGCTTAACTAGAAGATATGGCAAACTATTCTTTTTATGGCTAAGTAACTTTAGGGGGTCAAGTACTTTATGGGTTGAAATCATGTGTAGCAGGCTCTGGACCTATTTGGCATTGTATAAAAACCATAGTATTCAGATGTGCCCAAACTCACCGTTGTGGACTCGCTCTCTTATTGTGACATTGAGGGTAAGAATAACTGTGCCATACGCCACCCAAAGTCACCTTTACTTCCATTATCCTACTCTTATGGGAGTTAAAGTTACATCTGAAAAAACGTCCCATAATACATCGGAGAGATTTTCGTAGTGTTGGAAGTATAATAGGATTCATGTCCAATCAGGCAATGGGTGATATACTTTAAACTATAATTTTAAAGAATTCTATACCAATTGTTGTTTAAAATAGGCAAATTCATCCAAACTGGGCGTCATGGAACTGATGCAGTCATTTAAAAAACAAAAACAAAAATGATACTTAGTTATACATAATGACGTATAGAAGGAAACGCCGAATCTTCCTGCTCATGGTCAAGGGTGATTTTAGGTGGGTAGCTGGCGCCGTTTGGCGCCGTTTGGCGCCGTGACAAATTAAAATGACCTTTACGGGCAGCAATATTTTTGTCCTAAGCTGTTCCTGGTTTGGTGAAAGGTTCCTGGTTCAAGCAAAATTACTCCGAACCAGGTGCCATGTTTTCAAAATGTATACATAACTCCTGATTCGAGTGTTACTAAATCACCTTTGCTGATCAATGCAGTAAAGGAACTTACTATTGTCATGATTGTCGCTTAAAGTCTTGATATCACAAAGGATCACGGGATAGGTTAACTAATTTGAATCATGGTTCACAGAAGGAATGTTTACAATTTATCCCGTTTATCGCAACATGGCTCACCATTCACATTCATTTCCGCCGACTCCTCCCAGGACTATTTTCCCCCTTTCCCCTTGTCGAAGTTTGCAGTAGTCCAATTTTGCAGGCTAAAATTGTTTGTGTCAAAACCACCTGTATTATCATGATTATAGAAAGCCTGGAATGGAATTTTATCTTGACAATATCTGATGCTAGTTTTGTTGACAAATTGCCCTGTCAGCCATTACGAATTGCTTCAATCACCGCTCAGAATATGTCCAATTAGTTCACCGTTGGAAAAAATGGGCGTCAAATAGGAACCATTTGCCCGGAAGTAGTATTAGGAAACAAATTAACGGTGTGCTCCCTAAAACGCTGAATTGACACAAAACAGCGTAATAGATGGTTTGCCCACAATTGATTTCATTCACTTCAACTAAACTGTCGACTATAAGACAGTTATTGTTCTTTAACAGTAATTGAGAAGAAACAGCCTCAGCCCCAACCTGAATATGACTTGACAAATGGACATAAAGCAGATAACTTGGCCGCAATGAGTCCTACTTTATGAACTTTGGTATTAAGGTAGAGGGTAAAGGAATGAGGTCATATGAAAAGATTGTTGTTGCATAATTTGTTAGTGTGAGTGGGTTGTCATAGCGACTGCTCATCCATTTAAGGTTGAAATTATACAGGTATACCATCATTGGTAAATGACAATCAAACACATGAATCCAAAAATACTTGAACTAGCACCGTAACACAAGATACGTCAATATCTGTAACTAGCGTTGACAATATAGTTGAATCAAATGATGGGTTCATTCCCATGCACATTCATTACGAAGCCACACACAATACCGAAAGGATTAAATTTTGCACGGCGTGCGAGATGCTTCCATCCGGTATGAACAATCAGCTCCGGAACGAGAGACCATTACTCTTGAGGGCGCTAACAATTGACGGCTGTGCGTCACCGTGGTAACGTGTACCCGTCAATTTGTGCAATCTTTGCATTTTCGCTTGTCAACCCTAAATATTTGCATACAAAATAACATCTTAACACATTGATGGCAGCCTAGGTAGCAGAATTCCTCGCGGCAGCTAGTTCGATGATTTTATCTTACCTTTGACCCCAACATCTCACAATACAGGTCGAAATTACACCTTTTTGAGCCTACATACCGCGATGAGAGTACCATTTACTAGGCGAGTTTAACGTAAAATATAAGCCTTAGTATTACATAGTGATGAAATTTGTTAACAGTAAATCTGAGATAAGAGACTCATTTTATGGTTGAAATCGGAAGATTTTTTCAATCTTGAAAATAGCTGGGACCTTGGAAATGCAGTCCCGTTCCCAATCCCGCCCTCTGTATTTAAATATCGAACTTATTTGTCACCCAGCGGAAGACAGACTCCCATTACTTGATTCGTCACCCAGCGGAAGACGGACCCCCCATTACTTGATTCGTCGCCGTGTAAAAATTGACGGTAGTGCGGTCACCATGGTCACTAAATAACACGCCTTCAAGCCGAACGCGCTACCGTTCCGGAGCAGACTGATGAAAACCTCGCCTAAGCCCTAAACGTCGATGGAATTTATAAAAAGCAACCCTTTTCTGTCGACAATGTCATACCGATTAGTTTGACCCTTTTGGGCGCTTTTCGCGGATGCGTAGCTGTCACATTTGCCGAGAAATGTAGGAAAAAGTGTATTTTGGTCCCATATTCTGGACTGTACTTATCGTCCGACACTGGAACACCCAGTATCGTTCGATACTGGTATACCGTCATTAATAGTCAGTGTTCCTGTATCTGACGATACTGGAACACAAGTATATACCAGTATCGTTCAATACTGGTACAACTGGTAGCATGTGTACCAGTACCGCCCGATACTCGAACATTTAAACGTTCCATCGCTCGATACTGGAACACAATTTGGTATTTCATGTGCCAATATCGTGCGATACTGGTATACCAGTATCTGGGACCTAATTTCGGAAAAAGTGAACTTTAGGTACCAGGTAACCAGATACTGGTATACTAGTATCGTTCAATACTGGAACATAAAAATTGGCAGTATCACTCGATACGTTTTTACTTACTGTTCCAGTACTGGAACATCAATACTGGAACATGTAAATTGTTCCAGTATCGGTCGATACTGGAACGTTTTGTTCCAGTATTGTTTGATATTTGAAACATTATTAACAACATAAATTTCAAGATTGAAATTGATATTAAGATTGAAATTGATAGCACTAATACTACAGTGTAACAGAGCATAAATTACCAAATATTGAATTATAAATATAGTGCCTCCTGAGTGTTGTACAACCATGAAAATTTCAATCCTAAGTATGTGTATCATATATCTTTAAAATAGCTTTGTTTTAAAGTTCTCTGTGTTTTCTTTGTATGATTATCAGCATTGTTACATTTCTTTTTAAACCTGATTTCAGATTGGTCAATACTTGATTATCTATACTACTTGCTTTTATGGCCTTCACTATTTAGACTTACTACAGGCCTTTATAGTGGTACTTGTATACAGGCTTGCATGTCAGCACAAGGCCACCTAAAGTAACATACACCATTATGCTTAAAACCCTTGACTGCACACTGCTGAATGGCATTTCAAATTTCTTGTAGCGCGGATTTCAAAACATTGGTCCCTTAGCGTGAGAATGTCCTTGAAGATTGCTTTTATTGTTTGCGTGCATGGCTGGAAAAATATTAATAGACTTTTGCCAAGTCTGTGCACAGTTGTACAGTTGTATGAAATACATTGTTAATGTAAGAAAAGTTGCAAAATTAATGTATCTAAAGTTTTGATTAAAATTACAGAAACAACAAATGAAATTGAGAATGTGGCTTGACCATTTTATTAAACATAATTTAAGGATTAATTTGAAACCTTACATAACTTAATTGGGCATACAAAAAGTGGTTCAAAATTATTCCATCTAACGCCTAATTAATTGAATAATTACGCGCATACATTAATTACACAGCAAACATGTTAACGAATGGCTTAACAGATTTGTGTGGCTAACCATAAACATCTTTCTTTGTGATTATAGTGTTTGTTACATGTTTAATTCATGAGAAAAATAAAAAACACCATTTTTTTAAAAAATATACCAAATATTTGGAGGAAAATATTTTAGATACTAATTATGACAGATTTGGTTTTGAAAAAAAATTCTTAGACAGAATTGTTGACAATTATGGGAACTAAATTTTTAATGTATTTCAAATAAGGTCAAACTATTTTTTCTCTATGATATTGAATATCCAAATTGTATACTATAATATGAGAATGTCTCCTTGTCTTACATATATGTTACTTTTTGAATTAGAGCGTAATTTCAATAACATGCACTTTTGGTAATTTATGCTCTGTTGCACTGTTTAGCACGTTTTAGCACGACAGAAATAAGGGGGAGTGCATCCTGTGGTTTGAAAAGGATTGATGGTAAAGAACAACTTGGTATGCTTTATTAGCTTAATTGAAGCCATTTTAATTTTGTGGCCCCTGTATATGATGGCCATTTTGGATTTTGCTGTCTCCTGGGAGTTCACCACACTTTCCCGAGGGACATGGAGGCTAATTTGTTTCTAAAAGGTCCATAGAAGTCAAATCAATCGTCAAACCTCACTAGCCAGATAATGGTCACAGAATTGAGGGTTTGGACCTAACTAAAAAAATCGGGTGAAAGGTGAGCCTTTTCGCACAGACTACAGTTTTCGCACAGACTATAGTTTTCGCACAGACTACAGTTTGTGATATAGGTTGGTTTTCGCACAGTAGGGAGTCTGTTTTCACACAGACTACACCCTGACTGAAAATATTAAGTTGATGGTAATTTACATTCTTTATGTTGCTTTTCTTGATAAAAGTGGCAAAAATGGAAATAATGTGTTACTGTTATGTTTATAATATGGTTCCCGATCGAAAGAATGAAATACATAGGATATTAACAAAGTTAGCTTAGAAATGTTACATTTTACCATGATTTTACCTAGTTGTCTCACTTATCTGAGTTATCTATCAATAGTTTCAATAAAAACAGTTTGTCTATAGCATTTATAAATCAGCAGGGGGTGTGACCTCCGCACACCATTATTCCAAGACATTGTACATGTACTCATGTACATGTACTCTGTAACACAGATTTATGAAGATAGCGGGTTAGATAACACCAATCAGTTTAATACAATCATGAATTTTTATAATATGAGTTGCAAGGTAACTCGATATATATAGTACACGTACATCTTCCAAAGCTATTTCCCCATAGGAAAGCATTCCGAAGCGCAATGGTGGCGTGCACCCATTGCTATTCCCAAAATGGATGTTAATACCGACATGTATTGTTGCGGTCGTTTCCATTTATTAGGATGGCCACTTGTTGAGTGTTATTTTGCAGTGAAATTAAGAAAGGATATGGGAACCACACACTATGCGAAATACGATACATGCCATGCATCTGATAGTCATATAACCCCCTATAAACACCGGGAACGACAAATTACCCATAGATCCTATGAAGCGCTAAAATGCAATATGGCATTGATGATCCCATGTGAAATAATTCTTCATCGAGATGGACTTCCCTGTCCTACTTATTTAAAATAAAGCTACGTTTCAACACGGAATTGGCAGGCATCGACTTTAAAATGCCGCGAGGTAGTCTGGGTAAAAATGTTGACGAAATGGTGAACGTTCTGGTGTTTTCAACTTGTAAAGTGTGACCAAAATCTTGTGAGTTCGCGATGGGGATTTCCCCTTCCCCAGAGGGCAAATGATACGAAGTAGGTTACAGTTTCAAGTTGAGTTGGCTGGGTATATTTTGTGAGTTTTTAAAAAAATAATCTCTCAAAAGCATTATTATAAAGTAGGTCAGTTATCTTTAGGTCATAATTATTATACAAATATCTGTTGGTCAGAAAAATGTGAAGTAAATTAAAAAGCAAAATCCACATCTGTAAATATATCCACTAGAATGTTACAAATAAGGGTTCCATTATGCTTCATACCGAACACTTTTTTTCTTGATCCCCCTTCAATGGTGATTTTTTTCTTACCCCCCCCCTGTATGTTTAAGTTACCGAGCATTATTAGATTCGACCGCGCACGAAGCATGTAATTGTAAAAATGTGGGATCTTTTGTGCGCGAACCGCGGACAAATTTGGACCCTTTTTTGAGTGCGCGAAGCGGCAAAAGATTTTGATTTTTTGTTGTTGATCTCCCCTATTAAGTACAGGGCCGTCAGAAGGGGGGGGGGGGGGGGGGTGCGTTGGGTGCGGACGCACCCCCCCCCCCACCCCCCCCTTGAAAATCTCTTCTTTCTTTTTTTAAGATAAAAATGGCGTTTTTCTTAGTTTAAAATTTCAATGATAGTAAAACTACTCATAAAACATTGACTACAGTGCTTTTTGGACTGCGACATTTTGTGTCCGTGCGACATTTTTTGTTTGACTCTGACTCCACCCCCCCCCCCCCCCCCCCCACTTACGTGAAATTCACGAGGTGACTGACTTGGAAAAAATTTGGGGCAACCTTTTGCGAAAAAAACACCTAGCTACGCCACTGCTTCCGGTAAAAAATCGTGAAAACGCACCCCCCTTGGGCAAAAGCTGCTGACGGCCCTGATTAGTACCATTTTTTTGGTGATCCCCTCTTTTGGGGGACATTTATTTTCTGATACCCCTCCAATTTGTCCACCCCCACCAAGGTATTTATGAACACTCCCTTAATACATAGTATGCATCAATACTGCTTAGAAGACTGCAACCTAACACTCCGTTAACCTAATTTATTAAGTCGATTGTTACTTCCCGTTCATACGGCCAGACCTGTTCTTCAACGGATATCTCAAAATAATGTTGTTGTATTTAATGTTGTGTCACAAATACAGTGATGTGTTTGATTTGTGATGTTATTTCGATACTTGCAATGCAGAGTATTGATCATACGCCACTTGGTGTTGCGATATTCCGCTCGAATCAAATACCTATCGTATGCGGGATTAAGTATTAGCCTGACGGTCGTTATAGAGGTATGAGAGATATGTATACAGTACTCTCCTGACTGAAATTTCAGCACAATCTTTAAGATTGACTTTTCAATCTTTTGATTTAAGAGAGTAAAGATGACATTATTAACCGAAAAATGAAATAAGTTGATTCATTGAACGATAGTGATAAACGTGTCTGTTGGCGTTTGGCTCTGAAAAGAGCCCTTTAAGGCTCTATTCATCTAACGTTGATCGCTTATCTTAGTTTGATCATCAAACTGTTGTATTTCAATGAATTCAGAATGATATGAAAGAGCACCTCAAGCAGAAATTGTCTGCAAGTCTAGGCCTGGATCCATCCGTAAAAAACAAGGATCGACTGACTTGTTTCAGGGCACCGCGCGTCTTAAAATTGAATTATTGAATATTTAAATCAACAAGCTAATTCAATAGCCCTCTCCATATTACACGATGATATATTTATACTCACCGTTTTATATCTGCGTTATATTGAGATGACAGATAACCCGTATCTGGTAAATATCGCATTGCATCTCTTACGCATCATCAGTAAGATGACCCACTTTAAACATTATCTTGTCTGTATTCTTTTATTCGTTGTCGGTTTTTTCGGAATCTTCATCGATTATTCGTAATAATTTGTGTGAATGGCGAATGTGTATCCTGAACAGGTTATTTTATGTTAGCTATTTTAAAATCAGTAATCAGTATCAAACACCTAAGCTATACGCTAAACGAGCAAATTTCCTATCTACAATATGACACTTCATTCATAAATCATTTCACACAAATTGCTGAGCACACAATAGGCAATGATTCCCCATAGCAAATAATGTTACTACAACTTTGTTTTCGGTTGGTCCGATTACTTAAATCATCGTAACTTAAAAGTATCCACTCGATATTTACCTTGATAGCGATTACTGATTTTAAATTAGCTAACATTGAAGCACGTGGTCAGGAACTTTTTGTGTTAAGTGTTAGGTGTAGGTCCTTTGAATAGTGTTAACGGGATAAACTGTCATTTGGTTCGAGGGGTGCTCCTCTAGTGTGGTAAAAGAGAGTGCTGCAAATCTGAGGTAAACAATGCATGTTAAAGAATAACATTCGGGATCAATCTACTTTCAAAAGCGATATATATGTATTTATTCTTTCAATGCATTTGTTTGTTAGTTCGTTCATTCGTTGTTTTTTCTCGTTAGTTCCTGTGTCCATTCGTCGCCAATCTTTTCTCCGTCCATTCACTCGTCCGTTCATTTGATCGTTCGTCCTTTCGTCCGTGCGGGCCTATACGTTCGTTCGTTCATTTCTCCATCAATTCCCCCTCTCATTACCTATGTTTTGTTTAAATTCATTCATTCTTCAAGTTCTAGATTTAACTCTATTTTTACAATGCACCCTAGATTCGATTTTTCTTTTTTAAATTCAATTAATTTATTCATGAGTGAATCATTTCATCTTGGCATATTTATTACCGAAACCATTACATCTTACATTTATTTCCCAAAACTTCCTTTCTCCTCGGCCTAACTTACTTAGTGTTAAGCTCTTTTAGGAAGGATTCGTTATTTTACTAATCATCTTGGCGAAACCCGATACCTTCGATTTTTCCTTCATCATCATGCGCCTAAACCGCCAGTGTGCTGGTTAATGTAGCTTGTCGGGAGAATTCTTCGTCACTCAACCCTGTACTGGTACGATATAATTCTTATTTTGACAAGTGTCAAAATGTTGTCAAAATATAAAAATGACATTTCACTATTGTATCCGTAAAAACACGATAAAGTGGTCTAAACAAACAAACTTGTTTAAGGGCTGATATCCAAACTCTCAGCGGTGTTACATCGGTATTACACCGATGTTATACCGGTATTACACCGATATTATATTGTAATACCGGTATAACATCGGTGTAATACCGGTGTAACACCGCTGAGAGTTTGGATATCAGCCCTAAGTACTTACCTAAAACATCGAAACAGTATTTTATTGTGAAATTATGTACAACCACGAAACATACCGCACTCATCATACTCTTAAAGCGTGTGAGCATCTGCTCTTTATGGACTAAATTTACACTATTTTAATATTATAACATTGGGGTTTAACAACGTAAAAAGTATTTTTACATTTCCTAAAGTTTACCTTGTGTTGTTTCAAGTGATTGTTACCAACACTACATTACACAACTTTGTTGAGATTTGAGAGTGGAAGACTTATCCACTATTAACAATTGGAAAGACGGGCAGATTGGCTGAGATGAGTAGATGACCTTCACCTTTACAATCTGAGCAAAAATCATTTAATTATTCTTCATGAAAAGGCTTTCCGAAACATTGGCATAGCCACATATTCATTATTGTGGATGACACGTTATCAACCCATATACTTCTAGTCCTTTTCCTTTGTCATGTTATCCATTGTATTCCTTTTGTTTGTTTCCATCTTACTGCTATCTGGTAACTGGCCACTTGAAAAATAACGGTCTCAGCAGAGGCTGTTATCTTTCAAGTGGAAAAATAACAGGCCGGCTGTGCGATGAAGTGTGATGAAAGAAATCAGTGGTCAATATAGAAACACCAAAAAAGTTATTACACGTGATGCATTGTCAAGTACATAATTCAACTATGTTAACAAAAGATTTAGAATGAATAACGAAAAGAAAAGTTAAATATCAATTGTCAATCAATATCATAAATGTGTTACAAATAGAGCGCCATTGAATTCCATGTAAGGGGTGTAGGGAATGTATATATTCTTACTCATAACAGTGTTAAAAGCCACTTCAAATTAATCGTAGTTTTTCATAGCACTGGCTTTTTTTGCAATTTGAAGTTTTTTTTGTCAATTTATCTAATACATAACCATAATAACCTTGAACATTGACACGCATTGTCAGGACTCCTACAAGGTAATCATCGAAACGTGAAATGATTTGGTTCTGTTGCTAGATAACTGCTTCGATGATCGCTTCAATTTGGTTTTCTGTTAAATTGCCACATCAGGGAACACTTGTGAGTCATGCACGTACATGTATTTTCAGAAGTAGCTCATTGCCGTTTTAGTAGTTTCAAGAATAATTTTGAAGAGAAAAAAATGGGAACTGCATTGAATTTCCACTGGGAGCTCCTTCTGTAATATTATTATGTTTCAAATAATTATACTGTCCGGTTGCAGACCACAATTCCTTCGTATAATAAGCTCCCAAGTAGATTTGCAGAGATTAAGAAATGCAACGTATCACAGTTAATGTGGAGGTTGATGGCTTACCATACAAGCATATAGTCTGTCTCTCAACTCAAATGGTGCAACTCCTAATTGCGACACCTTTGTTCCTTTCGGATGGACGTTTCTGGGTTTTTTCAAGGTCAAAAATCGTCCCTGTAAAATATGCCAAGAGTTCTTCCGTGTAAAATGGTAGATCCATACGCGGAGATTATTCAGTAGCAATATCATATATCAGCTAACATGTCTTTAGAAGCAAGTGCCTGTGTTACCTGGATCACATCGAGTGTAAAGCCTTTCTAAATGTAAGCAGCATATACAAACAAAATGCATTGAATTTCAAAGGTGATTGAGGCAGATTTGCAAACTCAATACGCTGGTGGGCTCTAACGAGTTAAAACTGACCTACTCTAGAATTTTACGATGACCGGTCAAAATAACGTTTTGCGAAATCACCCATCAAATAAATACTCATCAACATTTAATTGGGAGCAAGAAAATTATTGCGTAGTCTATAATATCCGCTGTAACCTACCAATGTTCATGACTTTTGTACGCTGCATAATATACCTTTTACGTTATCGTAAAAGTCTTTAGTAACAACCACTTGTGCTCTGGAAACTCACTCACTGCAGCATGTTGATTTGGCTTCTCTACCTAACCCTAATAACGACCCCAATACCAATGGTGTTGCCAGGCCCGTCCTTAGAGGCAGCTTAGATGTTGCGTAATGAAAACAGGAAGGCTACTATATGTTTTGCCCATGGTTAACATTGCATTCATTAAACTGCATAAAGCTGTTTGAGAACGACGCATGTATTAAATCAAATGTTCACTACGAATGTAGATGTTCAATTTTTATGTACAAATATTGCCACACCAGCCCTCCTCAAATCGTTCCTGCCAACCCTCCCCAAGTGAAACTTGCATAGCACATATTAAAGGCCAAACACCCATTACTCACATGGGTTAAAATTAAAATGTAGGTCTTTCCTCCTTTTTCTCATTGCTTTTAGTTGCTTTAAGGTGATCAGAACTGATATTTTGAAAACGCATTGATCTTTCATATTTCCGTTATTATTACTGATTTATCAATGAATGTCACATCATATTAATAATGATGCATTTATGGGAGCGCACAGAGCCTAGGCAAAGGAAGTCACAACAGACCGGGTGGTTCGACGAGCCTTTACTACGTAGGAGCACAATAACTGTACTCCTTTGAGATTTCACATGTCTTTTGCCAAACCATACAGTCACGGTTCATATGAAAAGAAAAGTTTCCGAACTAGGGCAGCCTTTCGTTAATAGGGATTAGGGGGAGATTAACGAACGGTTATATCGTCATCGATCAGAATGAAATCAGAGGTACGTGGCGTGTTTTCAACGTCAGGGTTTTTGGATTGCTAGGAAGAACTAATTGTATTTATGCTCATGATACCATAAAGTGACCGTTTCCCCTCCTCATGACCTATTTATATCGAGTCCCTTTCCATTCAACAGTGCTAACTGTTGTTTTGAAATAATTTGATTTGATGTAATTCTAATTAACCAATGTCCATGCAGGGATCTATATTTGTGAAAAGTTGTCAGTTTCCCCTCTCGACACTCGATGTGATCCAGGTAACACAGGCACTTGCTTCTAAAGACATGTTAGCTGATGTATGACTATTGCTACTGAATAATCTCCGCGTATGGATCTACCATTTTGATCAATTACCCCTATTTCATACCCTTTTCTTCCCGATCCTTTTTCTATTGACCCCTCTCTAACTCCCCCCCCCCCCCCGAGTTCACACTCAGAACTGATGTCGGTCGACCCGAATGGGGACGGGCTGAACCGTGAGCGGCTTTGCCGTTCGAAATCAGGGTACTAAACCGTAAGCAGTCTGCTCCGGAACGGGAGCGCTTTTACTTGAGGGCGCTACAAATTGACGGTTGTGCGTCACCGTGTAACGTGTACCCGTCAATTTATGCAATCATTGCATTTTTGCTTTTCAACCGTAAATATTTGCATACAAATTAACATCTTAACAAATTGAGGGCAGCCTAGGTACCAGAATTCCTCGCGCCAGCTTGCCCGATGATTTCATCTCACTCTTGCCTCTAACATATCGCAATACAGGTCGAAATTCAACCTTTTTGAGCCTATATACCGCGCTAAGACTACCATTTTCTAGGCGCGTTTATATCATTTTAATGACATTTTAGGATAAGTGTAATGATGTTAACGTTAAATATAAGCCTTGTTGTATTATATAGTGATTATTTTTTTAACATTATATCAGTGATAAGAGACTTACATATACAATACAACAATACAATACAAATGAGCATTTATAAAGCGCCTTTTCATCAAGATCAAAGCGCGTGAGAAAAGCAAACCCAATGGAACAAAAGGATAATGAACAAACAAACATCATATAAAGTACAATATGATACAAGTTACACGACATTTGGATACAAATATGTTTTGACAGATTTCTTGAACATGTGTAAAGAGTCCTGATTTCTTATGAGAACGGGAAGGTGATTCCATATTGCTGGAGCGACATAGGTGAAAGTCCGATTGCTGGCTGATGTAAGAGTTTTGATGGTTGAATGCTGAGTTAGTTGTGTATATAGTATCGGAAGCCGATCGCAGGTTGACACGTCGTGGTTTGTTCAGAGAAAGGCAAGATGATAGGTAGTCCGGTGCTACGCCTGAGAGGCACTTAAACACAGTAACTAAGATTTTAAAAGTCACACGTTCTCTGACCGGCAACCAATGCAGCTCCTGGAGACAAGGCGTTGCATGATCAAATTTCTTAGCCATACAAATGAGCTAAAATGAACTACATGACATAAATTGCCCGCTTAGGAGCACTATTATTTCGGTCTGGTAAACCTATTGTTATCAATTTTTACGAGAGGATTGCCCAGTGCGCGTGTACAACCAGGCAATCATATTTAAATTCGGGGCGTGTACGAGTGGTACTAATTGCTAACTGCATGGGTGAGTAACCTTTATGTTGCAGCCGGTTGGTTGCACACGAGAATTATGTCATATAGCAACCAGCTTTGATGGGAGGCGAACATTTAAATTTGGTGCCGGTTTTTACATGTCACGAGAGGCCGTTTCTTTGGAAACGTACCCCCGTTCCCAAGCCCGCCCTCCCATTAGGCTACAAGGCCCGCTTAGCAGCGCTATAAATTGGTGCCCTAAAAACCGTCAGGTTTACCAGACCGAATTAATAGCGCTCCTAAGCGGGCAATTTACGTCATGATAGAAATACCCGTTTCCAAGCCCGCCCTCACTGAAATTTCGAACTTATTCGTCAACCAGCGGAAGACGGACTCCCGTCAAATGATGCTGCCGCCGTGCAAAAAACTAATGATGGCAGTGCGTCACTTATTAGCGCGCCCACAAGCCGAACGCGCTCCCGTTCCGGAGCAGACTGGTGAGTGACCGATTTCATTCCTTTCCTTAGTCAAATCAGGGTATCTTCAGCACCACTGTATCCATGATAACACCCAGAAATCCTCGCAAGGAAGCTTATTGTATTTCTTATTTCCATTGCTGATTGTGGTCGTCAAGAGAAGGCTACTCTTTTTCAAACAGACTGCGATTTAAAAATGCCTCACTACGATCCCTTAAAAAGCGGATGATATGTTACAAAATTAATTTTAAAGTACAATACAGCAAATAATTGCCAAAAAAACCCGGTTTTAAATTAAACTTTTTCGAGATTTCTCATGGTCGTGGCGGTCACTAGTTCTTCATGGCTGTTTACCAATTTTTTCAAACGGATTTGATCGGTTTCTGTGATAAATGACACATTTCTTACAATAGTCACCTGTCCAGTTTTTACGAATGTTCGACAGTTTGTCTCACAAATGTGTATCATGTCGTTTAGGCGCAGGTAAGAGCAGTATGAGTAGCCATCAGATTCAAAAACGTTAAAGATAAATACGTCTAAGGTACCACGTAGTACGTGTAAGGTTACACGTAAACATTATAGTTTATTCCGTAACTAGCATCCAACAAAAGTGTCAACATTGTTTACTAGCTGACGCTATTTACGGAATAAAACATATTTGTACGTGTAACCGTACACTGGCGAACTGCAGTAGTGGTTATTGGTTATGGGTTAAGGGTTATGGGTTAGAGGTTAATGTCTAGATATAGGGTTAAGATTGGGTTCGTGGTAGGGATTAATGTAGTTTATGGTAAACGTTGATTTTGTGCAGCTTTGATAACCCTAACCCTGTGACCACACGGAAACAACACGGTCAGCAGCACATGGCTTGCGCGCGCAAGTTCTATATATCTCACATAGCACTAAACCTCGCGTATATTATATGGTCTCCGATTTTTTAGCCTGGCAAGCCTTTCCCCCGTGGCTGGTTGGTGGTGAATCTCGCCTGTTGGTGGTGAATCTCGCCTGTCACGCGGTCGGCCCGGGTTCAATCCCCCCCATGTTCTTCGTTCCATCCCCATCACACGTTTCTATGGGTTAGGGTTAAGATTTAAGAGAATAGGCGTTGAATAGGTGTTGATTGATATATCCCACGCGTTGCTAGCAAATTTATGATCTCATCTTCACTTTAGGAGGAGACGTCTCTACGCGTGTAAAACTTCACCATGATTGTCACGTGATCAATTAACAACCTAATCAATTCCCCATGTTAAAATAATACAGATTCTGATAAATGACATCATCGTTTGTCAACCGGTACCTTAAAATAATGCAACTCCTGGACACGGTGTCGGCGGCAGTGCATCCAGTCCAATCCCACAGACTCGGGTCACTGCCACCGGTTTAATTCAGTGATGATTAGCAGGGTCCGATTGCAGTGCATCGTCCGTTGACAGATGTGTTTAGGGCCTATAAAATGATGACGAGATGAAGATAATCAATAATGATAGGGCCAGTGTGCAATCATTTTTTTCGTACATGAGTTGAGTGAAATCAGTGGATATGTGTAAAAGTCATTTTATTCAGTGAAATTTGCTTTATTCCGTGTTAAAAACAGAATAAAGGTGAATTTCACTCAAATCATGTACGAACAAAGAATCGCGGCCAGGAAAGACTGTGCCCTGAACTATGTGCATGTGATTCGGTTTTATTGCAATTGATCGAGCAGTCTCGACGTAACATTGATGACCATAATCACATAATTCTGATCAGAAGTGATAGAACATTTCCTTCTTGAATTGAATAGTCTTGAAATGGGATACTTTAAGGTCATATAGGTCATCGGGATGACGTCACAACGACCATCTTTTAAGGTCCAAGTAAACTCCATTCCAAATTATCACCAGCAATCGTTAATTTGTTCCCATCAGTTTGCTCGTGTGTCAACTAGTTTGTAGGTGAATGCGGATTGTTTACGGTTCGAATCATGTTACAAACACTTTTGTTATGATGAGTTACACATGAAAAAGTCTGACGACCTCTATTGCTGTGATTTTGTGGTAGGCCTATTCTGTAAAGTAATTTTATTTTTTATAATGTGATAAACATAGAAATTTGGGTAAATTTGAATACAAAACTGAAAATTCGGATATTTTCCAGTCAAATTTACTCTACTGCATCAATTGAATACGTTTAATACTAATAGTAGCTGCGGGGGAGGGCGGCTGAAATACAGAAAGTTCGTTACTTGTTGAAACCTATCATTCATCAAGAAATATTTCACAAACGAATTACGAAAAAACAACAAGAATTCCAGACCGAACATAAACAATAACAAATGAATCAGTTAAACACATTCATTATGATCCTTTCTGTCACAGTTGAGTTGAAATGCACAATTACTACTCCTCCCCGCGGTCGAATCGATTCCAACACCATTAATCTCGTCCTCCACGGGTCGCTACCGGCTCCCCCTGCGAGTCACGCCTCACTGCTATTTCTGAGGTCGTTTTTCGGGCAGTACGCGGTAATCATCTAATTGCGCTTAATAAATGGAGTTTTGGTTAAAACCTTTAAAGACTCTGGGGTCTAGCGTGGATTGTGAAACTATCTTGCCGGAAATCTACTGGCTTAGGATCTCACTCGTTGCGTTTGAATCTACGTAGTTTTATAGAGGAGGTTATTCATAGTAGATGGTCACACAGAAGGGTCAAATTTATATTTGATGAGACACTTTTCAAGTGTTAAACCACAAGTAAAAGTTAATGAGATAACATGTAAATGTTAATCATAGCTTAAGGGTATGATGAGACAGTGAGCTATCCATCACGCACGATGCAGGTAATAGGTCAGATCCAATGCGGCGGTTCAAATCTAGGTAATGTTTGTTTTGGAAGGAGGGGCATCAAAATGTGACCGTTTTTGTCTGACTTGTCCGTCGCCAAATGTTAGATCATTAATCGTCTAGGTCAGTGGAAACAATTAGTATGGAGGATACTGTTCATTAAGTGAAGATAATGAAGAGCAGTAGCGAGACAAGGGGAAAGTGACACAAATGAGAAAAAGAAGAAAGAGGGGAAGGGGGTAAAGGGAGGAGGAAGAAGGGAATATGTGAGTGAGGGGAGATGGAGGTGGGGGGGGGTGGGGAGAGAGTGGTGGCGTGAGATCATGGTGATGGGGATTGGAAGAGGGAGAGAGAAACAACTTTGGCTATGGTAGCAAACCGTACAGTTATGAACTTTTAAGTTCATAACTTAAAAGTTCTTTTGATTATAAATATTCTCGACACATTTTATATAATTAATGTTCATAACTTGTTGCATGACCAGATGGTACTAAAGATGTATCTTGTACAACCATTCATCTTTCCCACTTGACACATCTGAATGCAACAACCTTGCCTTAAATCGACATGATATAAAAGAAAGATCTGGTCCTACAACTTACAATATCACACTTCAGTTATCAATGTTTAATCTTCAGATCTGATATTATAGATGACTTAGTATAAGACTAAAAAGTATAGGTAACATCAGATTTGTTTCAATAAGGTTACTTTCTATTTGAAATGAAATAGTTATAGGCGGACCTGCGATATGAATATGGATGATGATAAAAGAGCCTCATAAAGCGCTATGCTTGTACGATCGCCAGTGTAACTGTTTTCTAATCATCGTACACATAGTTATAATGGCTATTCCATTTGACATCCAAACGCCCCATATTGAAAACATGACTTTAACCTCCCACACATGGAGTGGTTATTTCAAATGGAGACATCCATTCACTAGGTAACCCCATTTGGAATTCAACCTTCCAGCAAGCAAGGTAGATTAAGGTTATGTTTTCCACAGGGGGTGTATGGATATTAAATGGAATAGCTCAAATTGAACTTTAGATTAATGTAAAGGTTTCAATTGAAAAGATCCACTGTAACATACATACATATTTGTACGCTAGATAATATTGTAGAGGTCTAGAGTACAAGTCTCTTTTACTCTGGCTGCCAAGATGGCAATAAACAATAAAACTAATACTGTTTTTCAGTTATTTTAACATTTTGCAGACATCTTGGATACTTTGAAATACTCAAACTAGATCTACAGCCCCTAAACTTGATCAAGGACATATGTTGAATGCTGTCTTATTAGATTTGGGGGTATTAGTATTACATAAAATGGTCATTTAAACAATTGTTTTAGGTCATTTAACATCAACTTAACCATTCTGGCAGCCATTTTGGAAAGTGATACAGAATCTGGCGGCCATTTTGGTTTTAAAGTATGTTAACAAAGCAAAAATACTAGATATGAGTTTCTAAGGGTCTAACACATACATCTCATTGTTAAAACTATACTCTGATCATACATGTTGGTTTATATATGCCAATATATGGAATTTTATCATATTTGGCGGCCATTTTGGCGGCCATTTTGGATTTAGATGTGTTAACAAAGCAAAATATCCGGATATGAGTGTCTAGTGGTCTAATACATACAGTACTGCGTTATTTACATCCAACAGAGTTTCCAATATTCATCATAAGTTTATTAGTGTGCTTTTTGTTTGCATTTTGGCGGCCATTTTGAAAATGTGCTGATAACACACAGAAAGCTACCGCTTTGAATTTGCTATCAACCATATTCTGGTTCCATGGAACCATACCAATACAAAAATCATTATTAGCCTTACTCCCTCGACATGGTACCGACCGACCCTACGGGCTCATGGACTAATACGCTTGTAGTAGTATCCAAGGTGAGGGTTGGCAAATTAAAATACAAAAACCAACAATATTTGTAACTTAATAATTTCTAGAAACGTTTGATTAATCAAATCTCACGAGGCTATTGATTCATCCATCGACTCAAACACAACAAATTTGGTCTACCATGTATTATTAATATTTAATGGCTGACAAGAACGCTAATGGTGCTGGACGGCTAAACAGGAAACTCCAGTCAACTCTACTTTGGTAGAAAATCAGGTAATGTGAAGACTTAACGAGATTAGTCGGGTATCGAAGACATACATGTAATACATACCCTTAATCATCAAAGTGAGTAATAGTATTATGTATAACAAATGATTGTCAATAAAATGCTCATATTTGTACTCTAACATCACGCTGATATTTCCGAAGGTGAACGGTTGTAATCCCCGATGAGTTATTATACTTATCTTGGATGCTTAACTTGTAAGTTTTAATTTGTAACCTTTCGTTCATTCTTAGTATTGGTGTGCTTTTAATTATCAAGCTATCAAGGAATATCCCTAGAAGCTGTTTATTGGCAAGGTAGCTCTAAATGGGTTAAGACCCTTCTACAGTGAGTGTTGATATGGTGGGGATCCCGGGTGGGGATCGTGAAAGGTAATAGTGCTTGGTAACGTGTAGAAAACGAAGTTCCATATTACCGAAAACGTGGCAGAAAATAATCTATTTCAGTCACAATCTTGTGGTCTAGGATCACAATATTTTAAACCTAACCCTAAAAAAACCCTTACAATATACAACCTTTTAAGATTAGGATTCGGCAGTGAGGGTTAGGGTGAAGGGTTAGGGTTCGTTAGTGTTCGTCATTCTGTGATATCAATTTTACAGGAAGTTCATAGGCCTATGTCTAATAAACTTTGTTAAAGGGTCTTTAAGGTATTTGATCGAAACATTTGATTACATGTGATAACTAACGTTATAAAAACTTTATTGCGGTAAGAAATTACCCATAGGCCCTATGATGCAGGTCTACGCTACAAATAATAGAAAGCGTTTATCAAGAATAATACAGTTTAAACTGTTCCTTTCTTTTGCAGGAAACAACAACGATCACGTGACCTTTGGAAGGAGCATCATCAGTCACATTAACAATCAGGTCAGTCGCGTGAATGAATCCTCGATGGGACAACATTGACATCACACAATCACGAATTACCATGATTACGTCATCTTATCTCGTCTGAAAAATAGTGTCACTTCATAACTTTAAATCCTACGAGACCAGAGTCTTCTTCTTAAGAGTCCTTGAAATGGTGTTTTGCATTATTAAACATGTTAAAAATATCCTAGATTTTGGACACATCTAAAAAATATCTAAAAACAAAGTTCTGATCGTCTCATAAAAATACCTTAATTTTGTGTTATGTCTTCGTCAGTTCGTAGGCTCAAGCCAATCTGGTCTGGTAAACACCCTTTACCTTTCTACTGCGTTTGAATGATATCTTCACCTTCTTGTTAGTTTCTCTCACACTATGTACTCTTCACATTCAAAATATTCGCTGCTAATGCGACTTACAAGGCAATGCAAGGGCTCATTCCAACAATTCGATACCCTTCAAGTTCTGTTTTATAACTTGATCAGGTCCTTCCCCGTATCTCCTGCTCCCCATTATCTAATTTCTTGCTATGAGAAAATAAAACCAGAATTCTCAGGATGAGGGGAAAATAATCTGGGCAGACACATCTCCTTCAGAATAGTAGAGATGACGGTCAGAATGTGTTGTATCCCAAGATTAAGCAATAACCTCAGGCCTTCAGTGATAACATCATTAAAATACAATTGTCACATACAATGTAATTCAACCAGACGGATCGCTGTCGTAAAAGCATCATCATAGAAATTAAGCCTAGCCTACGGGTGTGATATCAAACTCGGCTTGGGCGATATTAAATACCCCGTAATTAAATATTAAATAGCCCACACCTATGCCGTAAGCAATCTCACTCACTCAATGTTCAGTGTCACGTGACAGACGCCATAGGTATACGTGTGTCTTAGCGGTTATCTATGTGTTAGGTCTTCTATATTCTAGCATCTGTAACGGATGGGTTCACGTTATAATCCGATAATGTTAAATCTACTTCTAAACTTGGATCATACTCTGATTAACTCAATTTAATAACATCTAATATTTTAGACGAATCGTATATTTTTCGAGCTGACGTATGTAGTATGTTTTTGTGTATCACACAGAAAACACTATGTAAAATATTATGTAAATATAGAACTCCATAATTATTATGTAAGAGTTTACATAAAACATGTAATATATACCCAAGCTTGTGTAAATTCCTATGCAAAAGCTTAACACAACTGTTTACATAGTATTATGGAGTTCTATTTTTACACAGATTGTGTATTTTTTACATAATTTGTGTAATTTTTTTACATAGTGTTTTCTGTGTGAAGTTCCTTTGAATGAGAATATCTCATGAAGGTGTGTTTGTTATCCTTATATTAAAAAAAATTCATGCGAAGGAGTCATTTAAATATGAAAGCATATTACGTACGATCTCGGGACATTTGAGCATGTTTAATCATCCACTCGTATTTCGCATTAATCATGTTAATATAATTTCTGATTGGTTTTGGATACCAGTTTACCATACCGTTATCAGGGAGGTAATAACATCTCTCTGCCGTTATCAGTCAGCTGTAGAACGGAGCCCCGTTTCAATTGAGGGCGCTCTATATAGTGACGCACTGCCGTCATTTTTTTACACGGCGATTCATAAAGTGACGGAAGTCCGTCGCCCGCCGGAATACGAACAAAAACCACTTTTCAATAGAGGGCGGGCTTAGAAACGGGACAGCGTTACCAAGGGAACGGCCTCACGTCACAGTAATTTTCAAAATTCATAAAAAGCCGATTTTGCCGATGTTTAACAACGAAATAACTCTCTTATCACAGAGATAACCGTTACAAAGGCATCACTTCTGAATATAATTGGGCTTATATTTAATGTAAAAATTATTACATTTACCCTAAAAATTCTTGAAATTGGTGTAATCTCGTCTAGAAAATGGTGGTCTCATCGCAGCAAACCGGTCAAAAAAGACGCAATTTTAGCTTGTGTCGTGTGATGTTGGGGTCAAAGGTTAAATTAAATCATCGAACTGGATATCGCAAGGAGTTCTGGTACCTTATGCTGCCTTCAACTCGATTGATAGTTACTTTTATGCAGAAAATGGGGCTAAAAGGCGAAAATTCAATAATTGCGCAAATTGACGGGTGTGCGTTACCTTGGTTACGTATACCCGTCGTTTTAGAGCGCCCTCAATTTAAACGGAGCCCCGTTCTACAGCTGACTGGTTATGCTGTGAAGCACTGTCCATTTCAAAACAATTGTCAACATTTGGATATAACCAGTTAACATAACGTTGAAATAATGTCCATCTTAAAACTATTTTTGATAACGCCTTGAAACTTTCGCTCATCCCACTCTAAAACTGTAGTCGGCGATTCATTTCTCAATAGCGCTGTTCGCTCATCCCACTCAATTGCGCTGTAAATGCTTGTTTGTGACTTGTACTACAAGTCCCAAAGGATCTATTGGAAACCTTTAAAACAAATTTTCCTGTTTGAAAATTTGATCCTTCACTCCGTGAGAATTTCAATGATGCGGCGTGCCCCTATCATATGAGTGTCATTTCACGGGACGAAGAAATCGACAAGAAAGTTGATTATCCGTGAAGATGAAACGGATTTAGACTTATGGCAAGTCTTACCTCGATTTATTATGCGCTAAACTGAAAACAATCATCCTATTTATGTTCAAAATGATGAAATTATAACGGTATATATAGAAAGTTTGTCAAGTGCTACCAGGGCCTGGAATTCAATCTAACCAAGTAAAGAGATATCGGAAACGTATCATGTGAACTGTGTTAACCCATCGGAGCGGGTATCAAAGCCAGACGGAATCTATCAGGGTCTAAACGCTTCACTGACAGAATCGGTTTCTAATTTAGGAATATAACATGCTTATTTTGTTTGAGTGGAAAACGAGGAGTTGCCTTTTTAAATCATAAGGCCAACAGTTATAATATTTATCAATGGTAGCCTAGCATACGGTTTGTAAGTTAGTTATCTGCGTTTTACCGATGCCTGATTATGTTAATCTCCTCTATCACTGTCTATGTCAAATTCAACAAGTACTCTAATAAATAGTTTTAGTTGAGGTACGAAGTAGACCTATTTATGATATCAAAATAGCTTAGATATTTTGGAACATACTAAAATGCAGAAAGCAATCAGTGTGCACGAATTTGGGCTACAATACCAAAGGCGCGGTCATAATTGACGTCATTGTAAACTCATATATTTTCTGTCAATCATTAGACTATCTTTTTGGATTAATGTTATCTGTGCATTGACCAACAACATACAAGTAATAACAGTAGCAAACCCCCTCAAAATGCTCAACGCTATCTAAAGCCTTCACACTCCGATGCGTTTACAAATATGTTAACAGGGCCCATTCCTGTCAATTACAATGAATAGTTCAAAACAGTTGTTTAAAATCAAGATTTTACGTTTGTTGATACATTTCCCCCGTTAGTAGTCGCATAAGAAGTATGTATTGCTGCTGGTTTATAGGATTGTTTACCCGTTAGTGTCATATTTTGTTAACTGGAACAACATTTCTGATGTTTAATGTCTTTGCGGAATCCGGGTTCGAACCACTAGCCGTTCACTTTACGTTCAGTTGAGGAGTTTGTCAGGAAACTGGTAGATCGTGAAAAGTGTTAATGGCAGCTGCTCCCATTCGGTCTTATCCAATAAAAATAAGTGGATATTTTGTTAGTGTTACTGACTTAATAGTTATCTTGTTGAGAAAGGATTTCGATTTCCTTTGACGATTGCATTAAGACAATTGTAAAACCGTAGTTATAATGACTAGATATTTTTTATGGATAAGCATCAACACCTTCGAACCGTCTGGTGAATAACACTTAATGCTATCTAATAAGCTTTGAACAATGTGACGATAGTTTCAATTGCATGACCAGTATACGTGTCATCATCAGACACCACAAGTTTCTCGGACCAGCTAATCTGAGACCCCGGTCTGAGACACGTTAGAAGCCCGGGTTAGAAGAATAATTTGTTAGTGCATGGTTAGTGGGATTGTATCCGTACGATGTACAAAGGGGGTCATATGGCGAAATTATGATAACGATGATACTTACCTATAACATTGTATATTAAGAGACCGTATATAACACCGTATGAGAAAGTTGAATTGATCTAAAACCTGCTGCCCATGAAATTACACCGACCATAGTTCTAGTAACTCGATAACTTAAAATATTGGTATTGACTATGTATATTTCATGTATATTTTATACCTAAGAAGACCCATTGCAATTGGCCATTTCTATAAATCCAAGTTTAATTCAGGTTCAACAATATTATACATGATATTGGTTAAATTAGTCGTGACGCCCAATACAGCAATCAAATCGGGTCATATTTATATACTGACAGAAACTCAGATCCTAAATCAGATTTGCGTTTCTATCAACTTAAATAAGGGGAACTATCAATCACAATAAATAGGCCAGGGGAATTTGTATCATAACCATATCAATGGTATGTAATAGGTCAGTTGAATGGCTATAATAATTACCTATTCTTCCGTAGGTACAATGTTGTGACAAGTACCTTCCTTCAATAAGAGGCAGGTAAGTGATCGAAAAAGTTACTGTGCTGCTGATTGTTTTTGACGTGTCCATCAACTTATATCTTGAATGAAAGATATTCTGTATAAGCGTTACAAACACCAAATTACGCCTCTTAATATTGACTTTTTGTTGTTTAAAGCTATGGCAAAAGAGATCTGTCAGAAAACAGCTAATGCAATGCATCTTAAACAAAGAACACAATATTTGAAACAAGTTCACTGGTATCAGACCAAGCAAGGTTCGTTATAATAAACTTGAAAGGCGCAGACACCGGGCATATGATCCGATCGTATCGGACAGACAACTCTGACTGTGTTCGCCAACCGCGTATCCCTCTGCCGTGTCCGCAATGCTTTCATACAAATATAGTTCTATATATTTAATATCATTTTACCATGTTTACCGATAAAAAAAATATACGGATAAAATATCAAACACGCTTCGGTTGCCGATTGTTGCATGCAGGCATAGCGTTAATAAACACATGTATCTATTCAATGTTTGTCTTAGTGATGAACCAAATGTGGGATCCATTTCCCGCCAAGACGCTAGCCAATATCTATACGTTCTCATATTACAGAAAACATCTACGAAATGTAATTAATACAGGTAAATAAAATAATAACGACAACGTGTACGTCTTTATTTTTGTCAATCTGCTTTTGGGATCTTTCTTAAACGTCACAATCTGTGATGTTTTTGCAATGTCATAATTGGGCGACGTAACAGCATGCGATTCAAAACCAGTACCATAATCAGAACTTTAAAAATGGCTCTAAAAATATCTCCTTTTAGCTGGACCAACATCTGAACATTAGGCCTACAAGTTTTGGGGATCTTTTAAAATGTCAGTCACACTTTTACATGTGATGTTTTTGCAGTGTCATAATTAAGCGAAGAGCATGTGTTTCAGCCAGTAAATAGAACACATGCTTTTAAAATGTTGCGGAATTAAAATATTACAAAAGTTCAGCCACACCAAATTTAACAGTATACATGGCGCCAACCTTATTGATTTTGAACTGTATACAAGATACTGAGTTGTCATAGAATGTTATGACCAATGTTCCTAAGGTGTAAACGACTCACGCTGTCACACATTGTGGTCAATTTCGTAACTATTGCCATGTAATATAATTATAATGGCAGCACATAGAATGAATCGTAAAGACGGTGTGATTTCTGGAAGGAGGCGCAATAGATAAACTGTTATTTGCATTATGTTTTTGAACATTTGGAAAAAGTTGATATTTTCCAATTGTTCAAAAACATATTGCAAATAAAATGTGCAATGTCCATGTTCTTAGGAACTTGTTTATTCAAAGTGAGATCTGATATTGCATGTAGCCTACCTACAAGGTGTCATTCTGGAACGCTTTCACATACATATTCTCTGGAACGCTTTCACGTACCATATTCTCTGGAACGCTTTCACGTGCCATATTCTCTGGATCGCTTTCGCATAGGCTACCATATTCTTGGAACATTTTCAGATACCATATTCTTGGAACGCTTTCAGATACCATATTCTCTGGAACGCTTTCAGATGCCATATTTTAAACGCTTTCACATACCATTCTCTGGAACGATTTCACATACCATATTCTCTGGAACATTTTCACATACCATATTCTTTGGACCGCTTTCACATACCACATTCTCTGGAACGCTTTCACATACCATACTCTCTGGACCGCTTTCACATCCATATTCTCTGGAACGCTTTCAGATACCATATTCTCTGGAACGCTTTCAGATACCATATTCTCTGGAACGCTTTCGTGTCTATAGGGAGAAGCAATACAGATTTAAACCGCAAACGATCCCGTTTTGAGTTGCCACATGTTGCCGCCCTTTATCATGTTTATCCGTCCCTGCAACAGGATCGTATGCGACTACTTAGAATTATCGCGAGTTTTGAACATGTTGAACATCCTATGTTAATTGTAACTTCTCAAAACTACATATTGTGAATGTACCTGAGAACGTCGTCTCCATCCAACTTAACAACAAGTATTTGAATGATAGTTAATACTAATAGTCGCCGTATAAGTTAGTCTAGCGTAAAAGTCAGTTATACTGTAGATTCCAGCGTATTGATTATAGCATATCTGCCTAAATAATGCAAATATAGCTAGGCCACATTACAACGATAAGGGAATAATATAAATAACAGACCTGAATAACCCGAGTAATATTTATACAAAAGAAACTTGACACTTATGGTTTTTTTTGCAAGGACTTAAATGTAAACTCAGTACGTACAGGCTGTCCCAAAATGATTAGTACCCATCGATGCCCAAAGTTCAATAAATGTTTTCATCATCAAAATCAATGAGATTAGATCCGTTGTTTTCCTATCATATTTGCTCTACTGTACCCTTTCATTAGAATTTTAGATCATGAATATCGGACTTATTTTAATGAAGTAACACTCTATCGTGTAAGACATGGTGATTTCACCTTTTTGACAAATTGCCCCCAAAAAGTGTTTTTAAACAGCTTGTTTGAAAGAAACTAATACATTCTCTTAATCTCTTATCTGCTAATAGCTTTGGTTCCTTTCTATTTTACACTGCTGTTGTATCATATTGTTGTTGAAACCATTAATACTTCTTCATTTTGATTCAATTTGAAGAGTAAAAATGGATCGTCACGCATGAGCGACCCCAAGCTTTGTTTCTATAATGAGCTAATTTTGAGGCTAAACTTGAGGGACATTTAAACAGGTAAAGACGTGGTCATGGGTAATTAGCAGTGGCTTAGACTTTGTTTTCATATTGGGGATGCAATTTCCTACGAACTTGCTAAAAATGATATAGTCCCTTAGTGTTTAACCTCACGAAATCCATTCTCCAATGTGAAAATGAAATCTAAGCCACTGGTGATTCACCAAATACCACTTCATTTAGAAGTCCCTCAACACTTGTCAAATAAAACAATGCATGGGATCACTCAAGTGTGACAAATGTCTTTTACCCGTTAAATTGAATTAAGGAGAAGAATTATTAATTATTTGAACACCCATAACTAATAACAGTTACAACAGAAAGACACACAAGATTATATTGAGTAGACAAGAGATTATGAGAATACACAAGTTTCTTTCAAACAAGCTGTAATAGCACACACATTTTTTAGCCCTTTGTCAAAAAGGTGAAATCACCTTGTTTTACATAATGGAGTGTATCTTGAGTTTGATAAATCCGATATTCATGATCTTAAAATTCTAATGAAATAGTACAGTATGACAAAGATAATGTAAAAACAACGGACCTAATCCCATCGATTTTGATGATGACAATAATTATTGAACTTTGTGCATCGATGGGTACTAATAATTTTGGGACAGTCTGAGAATCTTTTGATTACTGACATGACATAAAAACTTAGTAAATGGTATTGAATTATGCCAATTATTGTTCGTGTTTTTTTTGCAGAAAATTGTAATATTAATTTGTGTTTGCAAAGTGATAAGTTAGTGTTGTAGCTCAGTTCATTATGTTATTGAAAACTGACGAATTTACTTTAATCATATTAATTTGTGCATTTGTATAGAAGTGTAAGTCTCTCTTTTCAGTCTTTTATGTTTATTAAAAACTGACGTAACCTTTTATCACACTTTCATAAAAATTGTGTTATTATGTTATAAGCAAATCCCAAACCCATCTATTCACCGTTTTCTACATTTTAGTTAGGTCTGGCACACAATTTTCAGTACCAATTACCTATTTAATCTGACACTGCCACGAGTGTTCTTTTAATACGCCATTTAATTGTGTAAAAGCGCTATTTTTTATTTTGAAGTGTCCGTCAACGTGTTCAAATTATTACTTTTGGTGAATCTACCTTGAACGCACCTTAGAGAGCATGATAATCCAAACCGAAATATGCGTCAATATCATTCTTTGTATCTTATTCAAATGCTTTAAATGGCATGACAATTTTATGTTGTCTCATCTGCTCATCGCAAAACATTGTATCCACCGTACTTGATTGCGTCTTACTAAACAATCATAATTTGATTTACATACAACTTAGAAGAGTTCTGTACAGAGCTATAGCTTGACACTTGTATTGATACCATACATGCCATACATTGCTTCAAAGACCACAACGTCTAAGATTAATAACAATTGATACTTGTATTGATACCATACATTGCTTCAAAGACCACAACGTCTAAGATTAATAACAATTGTTCAAATGTCTAAAATGTCAAGATCATACGCACAATATAGGTTATCCATTTAATCACTGCGCTACGGACTTCAAAGTGGAATCGCACCCGGCCATTCAATTGAATCGGTGCATGACGCTCAATTCATTGCATGAACCGTGTTACCAAATCGGCTTACATTATTATGAAACAGGTGTGTCTCTTTCTGAAAATCTTCAACACAGTATTATTCCCAACAAGAATCTCTGCAATGCATGGAGTATCGATCGGGGCCACTCACTGCTCTTGTATGGTATCATATTATGCACTATAGGCGGACGATCGATTCAGATGTTGGCATGCATCGCGCGTGTGATCTGGTAAGTCACATTACGAACTTCATGAAGGGCAATATTCTTCATAAAACGGCGTATATCTTGAGCGATTCACCAATGGCAGCTATGAAAATGTATTAAAGCATAACAAAATTATTCATCATGTTCAAAGGTCTGTAACAATTAAAAAATCTAAATATGATCACAATAAAAGTTATGATCTGTACAATGAGTGTTAACTTTCTTGTTTGCAATTTGTTATGTGTGTACAAGATTTGGTAAACAGAGAAATCCGTATAGAAGTATGGTAGTAACAATTATAACAAGATTTCTTAAAAAGATAGCAGAATAAAGGAAATAACGGGAGTTCATGGAGTGGCATTGGCCGTTGAACCTCTCTGATCGAACCGTAAAACATTCTCAATTTTCACCTTGCAGGTGCAGCATTGTCGGCAAGAGACTCTAAAGAAGATGCTCTTTGTCATTCAGGCGGCTTTCAAGACAACTGACTTTGATATACCTATACATAATCAATAAGACATACAATAGTTCTTGAGCTCATCTTTCGATTGACTGTTGACAAATGAATGAATCCATTGCCAAGATTACTGCAAGGGATTATTGCCCTGCAGTGCCATTTTACCTTGGCCTTCTTGCCCTTACCATTGATGATGATGGCTCCGTTGAAAACCGCGTACTTGTCGTAAGTGTTTTACCCAGCGGCCATGCCGAATGGAAATGACATTTCATGCGCGATATTTCGAGGCATTTATTATTTTGGCGTTGGGATGAAATCATGTGGGATGGGTGCGGGGATATGGAAACAAAAATCCCGGGTTATAAAGTATTAAGAGGTCTGTCATCACCTTCCTAGCTCTACGCTACGGCTTGGTGCGGATTTTAGGTTTAACCCAGATTTAAAGCGATGGATGAACTTACTAGACTAGACTGGGAATTCAAACATTACTTTATATGGATATATTTTGAATCTAACAATATTGAGTAGATCGATCATTGTAACTGGTAAGTCTCTATTCGTTGACATTACAATTATTTCATAACAATTTGTTATGGAACATAATTATTATTCACCCATTGTAATATGTAAAAGTGGGATCAATTCAGGAACGCTAATCAAGAGTAAAAGGACCAACGTAAGATGTACTTTCAAAAGTTCTGGACACTGCAAGGAAAGAGTAAACACGAACAACAAGTAAATATATTCAGTTTTGGTCGTACAAATCAGGGGCCTTACATTTTTCTGCCGAATTTAGGCCACTTTCAATCGTACATCTATATATACATATACACTTAACACAAACAGTCCCGACGAATCGGTACCAAACATCTGAGATAAACATTAAATGAGCACATTTCTTCTCCTTAGTTTGATACCTCATTCATAAAAATTGAATGGATACTTTTAAAGTTATGATGATTTCAATAACCACGACTATAACGCCAACAACGTTGCACTCGAATTGGTTTCCTATGGGATATCATTGATTTGTATTGTCCACTGTGTGCTATCTGAACCAGTCAGGTATCGGGATGAATGGGTAACAGGCATCGACACGAGTCTATACACACGCATTTTCACTGCGTTATCACACACTAACTAAGCAATAATGTCCCATAGAAACCCAATTTTAGTGCAATTATTGTTTTGATAGTTGTGGTCATTGAAACGGAATCAGTTCCGTGAAACAGCCATAACTTCAAAACTATCCACTGGCTTTTTATAAATGAGGTATCAAACTACGCAGAAGAAATTTGCTTAATAAATATGGTAATCTCAGGTTTTCGTACCGATTATTGACTTTGGATTAGCCAACATCAAAGCAGCTGTTCCGGGACTTTTTGTGTTAGGTGTATATAGCCTATCAGTAAAATATACAATAATATAACGTTAGAGGGCGGTATTTAAATAGTCTGATATCGTAAATTTGATAAAATGCCAAGAGTACTTTAATTAAAAAATAATTATGTCGAAGATTGTGCACCAGTGCAGTTGATTTTAGCTAATATATCTTCAAAACAGGATGCTTGCTCTCCGATAGTCTCTGTTGCTAAAACATCTGCAATCTGCAAGGTCTTCTTGGAGTGAAAACTTCCGTGTTTGGGGCTGTAATGAAAAGTGACTGGCGATACAGCTAATGTACACGGAATGCAAGTTGCAATAAAGACGCTATGCACTCGATCGGCAATTTTTAAATTAGAATAATATTAATACAATCATAACTTAAATTTTTGGAATCGGGTTCAGCATCATTTTTGAATTAAATATTTCATAACAGTGTTATTTTCAACATCAACTACACGTTCGCCAAAGTGGATCCGATACATCTAAGAGTAAGATAAGTTCAGTTGAAGTTTTCCAAAATATGATGTATCTATTATCAGGAACCGACATTTTAACCGTCCCATTTTATTGGCGCAGTTTATATCAACGTAATGCGCACCCGGATATTAAGAGGAATTTACAATCATACGTAACAATGGCTCAGTCTAACACGTTTTACTATCGGAGTACGAACAGAGTAAGCAGATTGCGGGTACATAGTACCTGTTTAAGCCTAAAGATATCGGTAATTTGTTCAATATATGGAGTCGGACACTAAAATAATAAAAGGCCATTTTGCCCGCTGACATATTAACAAAGCAAGGAATTAAGAAACACCTTCAAAAATATAAGTAGGAGGAGCACTTATAAGAACATTTATAATGACGGACATCAACATCATCACACTCACTCAAAATGAAATATAGTTGCAAAATCAGTCGTCCTGAAAGCATAAGTTAATTGCCGTATCGGAAGGGGGTACTATGGGGGCGCACCGGTCACCGTGGCGCGCGGCTTACTTTCATCTTGACGTTCCAATGTATACCTTACAATGACAGAATACCTGGTGCAGTCGACCCTTGAGGCTAAGTAAAATACACGGGGTCGACCCGCGATGGGAATTGGTCGATGCAGGTGCGCGGTAATTATCGGGTAATGTTCGGCTGTGACGGAACGCTCTGAGCGCATTGCTGTCAACACCCGGGAGGATCAGGTATACGAACTCACTGACTGCAATGCAAACCAACGCAATGCTATCATAGATCATACTAAAAGCCCAGAATAGAAAGAAACATCAAAGCCCGCTCCAAACACTCTCTTTTTAGGGTCTTTAAGGGTCTACTTTAAATAGATTATTATTATAACTAGAATCTTCACATCGCCAAATATAAGGTTGCTCAAAAACAATAAAAGAAATCTTTTCATTCACATTGATTTACCATTACCGGTACGTGTTTTCCCTATATCACGGCACAGAGATCGACGAGAGTATGTGTGATAGTTTTATTAACATTTAACCATTGATCCATTCATTTACAACGAACGGGTTTTCATCGTGACAATTTTGCCATTTATACCATATTTGTATGTAACTCTCGCACAAAATGTGTTTGTAATGTATTAAAAGTCCTTATTTTTGAGAGAACGGTGACAAACTTGGGACATTTTCGAACAAAATAATGGCGTCATTTCACGGACTTTCATTGCTCGATCGACTGGACGGGTGCATGCATGTCGCTATCCAGAAGACTCTTTATTCAGAGAACCCGCTATTCAGAAAACTCACTAGTCAGAAGGTCCGCAGACTAGTTCCGAATAGCGGACCTTCTTACCCTAACCCTAACCCTAACCCTAACGGTTACCCTAACCCTAACCCTAACCCTAACCCTAACCCTAACACTAACCCTAACCCTAACCCTAACCCTAACCCTAACCTTAACCCTAACGGGCCTTCTGATTGATGGGTTGTCTTATTAGCAAATTCTGAGTAAAGGGTCATTTCAAATGAAAACCAGCCCGCTATTCAGAATTCTGAATAGCGGACCTTTTGAGTAAAGGGTTTTCTGGATAGCGGACATTCTGATAGCGCATTAGTGGGTGTTCTCCAGTTTTGCTCTCAAAATAACATCGCTAGTAATTTACGCTGTAGTTAGGGTATAAGTACTAGCGAGGTAGCTTACATCGCTATTAGGTTACGCCAGTTTGGTGCATGTTTTGCACTCGGCCGTTTATGTTGCTGCAAGACTGGAAATATCCACATTTATTACCGGGCTTTTCAAATTCAATTCTGGATGACCAAGTGACAGGCGATTAAAGTTGATCTGGATGGCGATTGGTCAGTTTTATGAACAGTTATCACTTCACTGACAGATAGTCATTTTCATATTACTACATATCGAAGGGGAATGCACACCAGGTTAGATACCTGAAGGCAAATGATCTGGCCCCCTTCTTTTTAATAATCGCTACAATCGGGCTAAGAGTCGTTGGAATGATCTGCATGTACAGGCTGTCCCACAATGATTAGTACCCATCTATGCCCAAAGTTCAATAATTTTTGTCATCATCAAAATCGATGGGATCAGGTCCGTTGTTTTTACATTATCTTTGTCATACTGTACTATTCTATTAGAATTTTAGATTATGAATATCGCATTTATCAAACTCAAGATACACTCCATTATGTAAAACAAGGTGATTTCACCTTTTTGACAAAGTGCTAAAAAATGTGTGTGCTATTACCATGATTACAGCTTGTTTAAAAGAAACTTGTGTATTCTCATAATCTCTGTCTACTCAATATACTATTGTGTGTCTTTCTGTTGTAACTGTTATTAGTTATGGGTGTTCAAATCATTAATAATTCTTCTCCTTAATTCAATTTAACGGGTAAAAGAAGTTTGTCACACTTGAGTGACCCCATGCATTGTTTTAATTGACAAGTGTTTAGGGACTTCTAAATGAAGTGGTATTTGGTGAATCACCAGTGGCTTAGATTTCATTTTCACATTGGAGAATGGATTTCGTGAGGTTAAACACTAAGGGACTATATCATTTTTACCAAGTTTGTAGGAAATTGCATCCCCAATATGAAAAAGAATTCTAAGCCACTGCTAATTACCCATGACCACGTCTTTACCTGTTTAAATGTCCCTCAAGTTTAGCCTCAAAACTAGCTCATTATATGGGGTCGCTCATGCGTGACGATCCATTTTTACTCTTTTTTAATTTAATCAAAATGAAGAATTATTAATGGTTGGAACAATAATATGATACAACTGCAGTTTAAAAAAAATTTAAAATAGAAAGGAACCAAAGGTGTTATCAGACAAGAGATTAAGAGAATGTATTAGTTTCTTTCAAACAAGTTGTTTAAAAATACATTTTTTTGCACTTTGCCAAAAAGGTGAAATCACCATGTCTTACATGCACAATGGAGTTTAACTTCATTAAAATAAGTCCGATATTCATGATCTAAAATTCTAATGAAAGGATACAGTATAGCAAATATGATAGAAAAACAACGGATCTAATCTCATTGACTTTGATGATGAAAAAATGTATTGAACTTTGGGCATCGATGGGTACTAATCATTTTGGGACAGCCTGTATATTTATGATGCTTGGACATTGTAATCACTACAAGTTGTTTAAAGCTCATAGATGGGTGAATGAGGCAGGCACGAATTCAGTGCTAGTTTTCCCTAAAATTCAGTGCTAGTTTTCCCTAAATAATAATTGGGGTAGTATTGTGTTACATCTATGTGCTGGTCACCCCGCCCGTGGTTAAGCTGCTCATTACATCCTGAGCACAAACTGTTATAAGTCATCTTGATGTTTTCAGTTTAGACCATGTTTAGCACGTAACCCTTACCGCATTGCTCAGATGCGCACTGGGTGTGGGGCTAGCAACCCCTGCACCTGTAATCTTATTGCTACAAGTGTCAAAACCAAGCCTCGAAAGAAAACGGACGGATCAAAACGGAAACGACATAAGCATGCCCATTGACTACGAGAAACGGAATTGCGAATAATGGAGATCAACATACGTGGACTTCGTTCAAACATCGGAGAATTTGCCAACATTTGCTCAATAAAGAAACCATCAATTGTCATTGTTGTTGAAACCTTCGTTGATGAGACTGTACCTGATGGAGCTGATTGCATATCTATTCCAGGCTTCTCCATGTGCTGTCGCAGAGACAGAAAGGCAACTTCTGGTGGCGGCATTGCTGTCTACTGTTTAGAAGGGATTGCCATACACCACGACCCAGATCCAAAAAATGATCCAAAAGACTGCGAACTCATCTGGTTCACAGTAGCTCTGAAATCCCAAAAGCTACTGATTGCCGCTGTTTATAGAACACCTAGCGATAGCAGTGATGTCATCGACTACCTGGACTCAAACACTCTTCAAAAAATGAGCACACTTGGAGCCAACTCAATTATGCTTGTCGGTGATTTTAATGTCCACCACACTGACTGGTTAGGAAGTCGCACCACTGATGCAGCTGGGCGACGCACCTTTCAACTAGCTAACACTCTAGGATTACAACAGATCGTCAAAGAACCCACTCGATTGGACCAAATCCTGGATCTTGTCATGACTGATCTGCCAGCAACTTCAGCCACATCTGCTAGACTGGGCACCTCAGACCACAACCCTGTGCTGGTGTGCTTAGATGTTCCAGTATACAGAGACAAACCACACAGGAGGAAAGTCTGGAGATACGATAAGGCCGATTATTGGGGATTAAGAGGTCACCTTGCTTCCACAAACTGGTCAAGTGTATTCCAAAAGAAAGATCCTGAAACTGCTTGCTCTAATGTCACCAATATCATCTGCGATGCTATCGACCTGTTCATCCCAAGTAAGACAGTCACCAATAGGACCGGAGACAAGGTTTGTTTCAACGATGAATGCCGTAGGGCATCTAAAAAGAAGCACCGTCTCTTTAAGAAAGCCAAAAAGGATCAAACTGATGCCAACAAGGCAAAGTTTGCTGAAGCTAGACATTCCTACAACCAAGCTGAGAAGCAAGCTATGAGATCTTACAACGCCAAATTAAGAAAAGATCTCGCAGACAAAACGCTGAGCAGCAAAAATGGTGGAGAATCATCAACACTCTCTCTGGCAGAACAGCTCGATCTGAGATCCCAGTGATCGATCATCAAAACGTTACCCACATCATAGCAAGGGACAAGGCAGAAGCTTTTTGTCAGACATTTGCAGAAAAATGCAGACTCCAAGGTGCTAAAGACCAGGCCCCAAATGTTCATCCTTCAACAAACAAATCTTTTGACAAGATAGTCTACAAACCTAAGGATGTGAGAAACTACTAAAACACCTCAATCCAGATAAAGCCACTGGACCAGACCTTATCCCAACCAAGGTTCTAAAGGAATGCTGTGTTGAGCTCGCCAGCCCGCTCTGCAGGCTTTTTGACCTCTGCTTCAAGCATGGTGTGTTTCCAAACCAATGGAAGATAGCCTCGGTCACTCCAATTCACGAGAGAGGTTCCAAGGCTGACCCAACAAAGTATCGTCCCATCTCGCTGCTAAGCAACATCAGCAAGATCATGGAAGCTGTAGTACAGAAACAACTCCAACGCTTTCTTCTAAGCATTAACCTGATTTCCAGCAGACAGTTTGGATTTAGAGCAGGCCACAGCACAGCTGATCTCCTCAACATCCTGTCACAGAAGTGGAACCATTCCCTAGACCAAAGCGATGAAGTTTGTGTCATCGCCCTTGACATTAAAGGAGCTTTCGACAAGGATATGGCATAACGGACTCTGCTCGCATCTGTTGGCTAAAGGTGTTACTGGAAGACTGCTTTCGTGGATAGACAACTATTTATCTGATAGATCCATCAACGTCGTCATGTCAGGTCAGGCATCCAACACTGCTCCAATAAATGCTTCTGTTCCACAAGGATCTATCCTTGGCCCACTACTGTTCTCTGTTTTTATTGATGACCTTGTAGATGTTTGTGACAACGAGCTATATATATATGCCGACGACTCAACACTCTTTGCACCCATTAAGTCATCAACCGATCCCAACACAGTAGCTGCTAGTCTCAACAGAGATCTAAGCAACATGAAAGTATGGGCTGACGAATGGAAAGTGACCTTTGAGCCTACCAAATGCAAGACCATGGTAATCTCCAGGAAAAGATCCCCATCTGAACTTGATATCTACTTTGGAGAGTGCAAACTACCATCTACAAAAGAACTGGATATCTTGGGCGTCACTTGACAGCAAGCTTACCTGATCAAAGCACATCTCAGGCATTGCAACTAAAGCTGGTCAAAAGCTTGGCGCTCTACGCAAAGTTGCAAAAAAACTGGAGGCTAAAGGTGGATCTACTGTCTACAAGTCGCAAGTCCGCAGCATTATGGAGTATGCTTCACTAAGCTGGGCGAATGCTTCACCCACCATCCTAAGCCAGCTTGACAACATCCAAAAGAAGGCACTTAGAATCATTGGAGTTAATGAATCTAGGCTGGTCGTTGAAGGGTTTGACCCGGAGAAAATTGGTAGAGAGCTGATTTTGGTGTCACAAGAAGCGGAATTCTTCCAGAAATAGCATATAAAAAGTCCCAAAAATTCCATTGTGGGGAAACGTTTTTAGAGCAAATTAAAAAATGGCTGCCAAAATGTATATCTGACATTTGAAAAGGTTACTGTAAAATTAAAATGAAGACAGCAAGTATGGTTAAAATTCATTACGAAAACATGCTCATCTCAAAGAATTGCCAACAGAAGAGTATTTTCAAAATGGCCGCCAAAATATCGTGAAGTTTGGTTCTGCGTCTAAAACTATCACTTCTACACACTAACATTGCACAGTTAGTTACAGTATGTGATACATAACATCAATGAAAACTTAAGTAAACTATTGTCCAGTTAAGAGCTGCTACAGGTAATGTCAACTATGCAAAAAGTGCGAGACTTTATATTCAGTTGATGTTAGATTTACCGAGTGATCAGCCGTGGTTGTATAGCTGCTTCACTGAGCACGGTTTCCATACTGTCGGACTGATCTCATCATAGAACAGGTTATGATGCGTTCAATAAAGAGCCGTGGAGGACTGACAAGAGGACCGTATAACAGAATCCGTTAGACTACAGTGGATCTATGCATAAGTGTGCTGGGATCCATGATGCTAAGACATCGATAACTGGTTTTTAGCATCTGACAACAGAACAGCACGTCGGAGTTGCGCACTTCTAGAAAGAATCAGGACTACAAAGATCTCAGCAACATTCAGGAGTGGTTCAATCATTACGAGCCTTTTGATGTTGACAACAACAAATTGCGTCAGAACTCGCTGCTTAGACAGAAGCTTCATTCACACTGCTGTTCTCTCTTCCAGATGATATTGTTGGTAACATTTCAGCAGCTGGAATCCAGGCTTTCAAGTGCCGTGTGTACGGTCATCTTCTCTCAAACTATTAACTTGTCATATAGCCTTCACACTCTTTCATGACACCCTTCATTCAAGTCCTTTCAACATCCGACTGATACATATAATAGCACGGTGGTCATGGGTTAAGTGTAGATTAATGCTTGGTTGGGGAGATGGTGGTCCTGTAAAGCATGTAGCCAGCTGGGCTGGTGATACGGTCACGCCCCAACAGGTGACAACAGGCAGCTCCTGGTAGATTTAGTTCCCAAGTTTGTTGTGTAGGTTCTCTTGATGCCCATCAGACCTCCAGATACTATTAGTTTTCTATAATTTATATTTTGATGTTGTTCTCTATGTTTGGGCTTTTTTCTTATTATTATGTCACTTTCATTGGCATTTTTAACCTCTGCCCATTTGTGTGTCTTGTTTTATGCATATTTTCTGAGTTGCAGTGAACCAATTGATTGGCCTTTCAGAGCTCTCTTTCGAGAGTTACCAGTTTGATTTTTAATCACTCTGGTCATTAACCTTGTTAATGTCTGTTTTTTTCTTCTTCACATTTGCGCTTTATATACAAAAAAAACCACAACCGCCTGATTTTGTGGATATTGTGTGTTCGTGAGTTCGTGTGTTCAACACAACCGCCTGTTTTTGGCACGAGTTCGTGACTTCGTGAGTTCGTGTGTTGTCAACACAACCGCCTGATTTTTGGCACGAGTTCGTGAGTTCGTGGGTTGTGAACACTTGCTAAAACATAAAACTAAATCTCTTCTGTAAATTCGGGTATCCTTGACCCGGGGTAGGGGGTGGGGGAGGGGGTGGGGGGGGGGGGGGTGGGGATTAAAGAAGGTTGAACATTTGAAAATAAAGAAACACACATTGTACAACTGAAAATTGCGATCAGTTGTGAAAATGCCTACAACTTGACTTTTATAGCGTATGTTAAATCATAGACATAGAGATATGGTTAAATCTATGAACACAAATAATTAAATAAATTGTATTTTGTATAGGAGGCTGCAAGAGGATCACGAGAGCAAATATCATTTCCATATTGTGGGTTTCATGAAATTACCCGTGAAAATAGAAAAGTCACAGCGAATAGGGTTGGTATTACTTACGAGAATTTTCACGTGTTGCATGTCAGTGTTTAGGGTCCGAGGGCCTGCTTGATGATGACGAGATATGGAAGTATATGAGCCGCCCCCGCCCCCCGGGTCAAGGATACCCAAAAAAGAGATTTAGTTCTGCATGTTTTAGCAAGAGTTCACAACTCACGAACTCACGAAATCACGAACTCATGCCAAAAATCAGGCGGTTGTGTTTGCAACACACGAAGTCACGAACTCGTGCTGAAAATCCGGCGGCTTGTGTTGACAACACACGAACTCACGAACTCGTGCCAAATATCAGGCGGTTGTTGCAACACATGAACGCATGAAGTCACGAACTCGTGCTGCAAATCCGGCGGCTTGTGTTGACAACACACGAACTCACGAAGTCACGAACTCGTGCCAATATCAGACGGTTGTGTTTGCAGCATATGGACACACGAACTCACGAACACACGATATCCACAAAATCAGGCGGTTGTGTTTGCAGCATACGAACTCACGAACTTACGAACTCAGGATATTTCCAGGAAAAGAGGCGGTTGGGTTTGTTTGATAAAACTAACCAACTCGCTAGAAGTGAAACAATTAGGAGTTTCATGAGTTCGTGACTTGGAGCCAAAATGTCTTTACTATTTCTATATTTTCAAAGTGTACAAGTCACGAACTCACGAACTCGGGATTGTTGGCACGAGTTCGTGAGTTCATAACCGCCTGGCACTAAATCTCTTCCGTATTATATAGGGAAAACTAGCACTGAATTCGTGCCTGCCTCATCAACCCATCTATATATGAGCTTTAAACAACTGGTAGTGATTACAATGTCCAAGCATACATGCAGATCATTCCAACGAATCTTAAAAAGAAGGCACTGGATGACCCATTTTTGTTACCCAAATATTTTCAACAACGTACTTTTTGAAATTCAGGTAAGAAAATGTACTGTTTCAGTTCATGCACTGGAGAGATGGTTCATGCAAGCTGTAGTTCGTGCATGCGATCTGGTTACCATGGTTACGAAAGCTGTTTCATCATGCATTATGTATGAAGGATACATTTTTGTATCATCTCAAGTTCTTTAATACACATTTTGTGCAATTTTTTGATATCCGGGGGTGGAGGGTGGAAGTGATTGAAGAAAAAAAATTAATGATATGTGCTTTGACGATTCATTTCAGAAAAACTTACGGTCAGATTACAAATAAAAGCATAGTTACATATTTGTCTTTGTGTAGTGATAGTCTATATCATTCTTTGTGCACTAAACTGTTATGTTTTTCTGAAAAGACACAAGTCATCCAAAAACAGTCATTCCTTTCGTTTAAAACATCATCAACATGAGTTGCTCTGAATGGGAAAGGCATTCATTCTGGTTTACAGAAGAAATAGTTCACTGCTGGCTGACCTTATGGTGCTATATAGTTACATTGATAATTCCTTTCGTTATTCAATCCGAATCCATTATGATTGAATCATAAAAGAAGTTGTACGGATTTGAATATTTTATGCTGAGAAAGAAAAAGAAAATTGACCTAAAACTTAAGCGGTATTTCGATCATTCCTATCCAGAGTTATAGCTATTTTACTAAAAGAACCCATTTTTTTAGCTGTCCACCGATACGTAAAAACAGAACAAAGTTAAAACAATGTTTAAAACTCATTATCATATCAGGAAGTAATTGTTTTATTTCTCATATAATGCAAAATCATAGAATCCGTCAAAAAGAGAAGGTTAATGTCTTATTGTAGTCACCATGGTCACTGGTCATTTATTTTAGGCACATAATTCCCACCTGTGTTTGAAACTCCCGGGCTAAATTTGTTTGGTCTATTTTTAAACAAAATATTTATTCCCGTAGTCCCGTACAACGTCTTTTTGACTCACCCTGTATTTGGATTCCTTATGAGATTTCCGTTCAGAAAATATATACTTTTCATGGGGTAGAAAAGACAGTTATTGCGATACACTAATTCGAATCTCAGATAGTGTAAAATATAAAATTCTGGAAAAACAACGCGAAGGGTGGCGAGTTCAAAACACATGGCTATATTATACATTAAACATGTTAAAGGGACACTAAGAGATGTGTTGGAGGCTGCGCCGTCAATTATGATAAAAACTGGGATTAGTTTATTTTTATAATTGCATTACATGTATGCACTTACACCTATAAAGATTAAGAAAAATCAGCCCTCTTTGTACAAGAAAACGCCGATTCAAAAATGCTCGTACAGCCGGGACGAGCATTTTACGTCCGACAGTGTTCCCCTGCAGTACGCGTGATACATAACGCGAGGCATATTTGCATAGAGGGCGTTTTTCAATAAATAGCGATGATATTGTTTTAATCAAGTTTTGCTGTGTTTTTGTTAGTAGAAACAACAATAATGGCAATTTTTAATGTTCATCTTGATTTCTGAAGTAAATTTTTAAACATTTAAAATTTTCAACACCACTTAATGTCCCTTTAAATGAGATAATTTCTTCTCCATAGTTTGATACCTATATATAAATTCATAAAAATCGAATCGGATTCTTATAAAGTTATGATGATTTCAACCGACTAACGCCAACAAAGTTGCACTCGAATTGGTTGGGATATCATTGATATGTTTTGTCCACTGTGGTGTGCTATCTGAATCAGTCTGAATCAGGTACCCCTAAACAAGTTCTTGCCAGAATATGACCCCTAAACAAGTTTTGTCTATTTAACGGGGAACAAAATAAGTTACCCTCAAACACGTTCGACCTGTATTTTAAGCCGGGATTTTAAGCCACCCTATTTCTTGAAAATCAGCGTTTTTGATACCCTTACCGCGTCACGCGCGTGACTGAAAAAACACCCCTTTTTACGCGTTTTTTTGGTCACGCATGTGTACAACATTATGTTTGACTGGCCCCCCCCCCCCCCCCCCCGGGGTAAATACTCATTGTTATGTTACGTTATGTTATCGCGACGTACTTTTTTAATCCTATTGGCACATTTGTAAATATTTGTGCGCTTTTCAATATTTGTATTACAAATGAAATGTATTATTATTATTATTATTATTATTATTAAAAACAAGAGAGGACTGATTGAAGTCAAATAAATATTGTACTGGTTACACCTACTGTACCTTTCTATACAGTGCTGGATTGTCTTAAAGACCCTGTTCATTGCAATGTAATTTCAATAGGAACTGGAACCAGTAGGAACTGGTGACACAAAGTTAGAAACCATTGGTCATGTGATGAAAGTGAAGCATGATGGACTGCTCTATGTGAGAAAGGAAACTGCGTATATAAATGTGATAAAAGAGGGCGCACGACCATTTCATCGATCGGTGCCAGATGACGCTGGTCACGATTCGTCAACTATGGCAAATTTAGGAGGACAATATGTATTTTTAAAATTCTATGCCCACTGACTCAAAGTCTTATAATTTTCACGCGGGTAAAAAAATCGCGCTGGCCACTTTTTCTTCTTTTATTTTTGTCGCAAATCACGTTGTGTTATAGTTAAACATTGGAATTTTAATTTATAATATACAAATGATTTTTTTCTTCTGTGAAATATGAAATAAAAACTGCAATCTCATTTATTATTTTCTTCTATTGCAATAGAAGAAAATAATAAATGAGACGAGATGCGGCGGGACGAGATATCGTTCAATAGTGTCGGATGTATGTTCTATCTTACGATATGGTGTCTTGCCACTATACTAGTGAGATCGCGTGGCCGCCCTCGTCTGATCGGTGCAGTCACTGATGGCATACACGTACACGCAACATAATCGTAGAGTGTATTTCGATATATTTTAAATCAGGTGTTCCAACACTATAGAAAAGTAAAAACATCATTCTATCTACCCACGTGTTAGTTAGAATGTAGGCCTAAGTTATGTTGTTGACAATGCTAAAATCATGATGTTTTCTGTAACAGTAGGGAGTCTGTAATTAGCGACTCTATAAGAGATGTGTTGGAGGCAGCGCCCTCAATTATGATAAAAACTGAGATTAGTTTATTTTTATAATTGTATTACATGTATGAACTTACACCTATAAGGATTAAGAAAAATCAGCTCTCTTTGTACAAGAAAACGTCGATTCAAAAATGCTTATCCCGCGGGACCAGCATTTTACGTCCGACAGTATCCCCGTGCAGTACGCGTGATACATAACGCGAACCATATATGCATAGAGGGCGTTTTTCAATAAATAGCGATGATATTGTTTTAATCTAGTTTTGCTGTGTTTTTTGTTAGTAGAAACAACAATAATGGCGATTTTTAATGTTCATCTTGAATTCTGAAGTAAATTTTTAAACATTTAAACTTTTCAACACCACTTAATGTCCCTTTAAGCCCGGCGTTAATCAGAATTTATCCTAAGGAAGGTTTCACAAGCCTATCTTATTTTTAAAAATGCACTGATTCCAAAAAGGCACTCTTATTGACCCCATATTCACGACACTGGCCGTTTTAGCAATTTTGGGGTAACAGAATGACAATTTTGACATTTTGAGGTAAAACATTAATAAGAATCTGGCTTACTAGGCCTATCGATGTTTCATAGCGTATTTAAGGTAAAAAAGGTCCCGGTGTTTCCATAAAATATTCGTAGTAAAGTAACGTAACTTGATAGTTATTTCGGCAATCTATTTACCCAATTGACCGCATTTTTGGGTATATAAGTAAGAATTTTGCTATGGATGATTTTTTTACTCCTATCTAAGTTTAAGGTGGAAAATGGACCTGATTTCATTTGGTCGTTTCGGCCATGTCTTTTTACCAAAGAAAATGTAAATTTTAACCATACGGTATTTTGGGTAAATACAGGGTGTCCCTAAAAAAAGGGTGCACATGTTTGCGCAACTTTTTGACCATGAAGTCCTAAAGTTTGATGTAATATGGTAATACATATTGAACGGGAAAACACTCAGTTTTCA
This sequence comes from Ophiura sarsii, assembly GCA_035610835.1. Lineage (NCBI taxonomy): Eukaryota > Metazoa > Echinodermata > Ophiuroidea > Amphilepidida > Ophiuridae > Ophiura > Ophiura sarsii. Next base: position 26,042,112 of record CM069443.1, read on the forward strand.
GATGCCGTTTATTTGATCTGATTTGGATTTGTCAATCCTGAGATATACCCAGTTTATCAAAGCTACCCAAAATCGACGTTGTGCCACTTTTACAGAAACAATGATTATGAGCGTCAAAACGATACAAACATTGGTCTATCCATGGGCATCAATCGCCCGGGGGGGGGGGGGGGGGGGGGGGGGGGGGGTACTCACCGTGTAAGGCATACGGGGATGTGCCGCTCCAGTAAGTCGTTTTTTCATGAGACATCCTTAGCCATGGGTAGGCTTTTCAGTGAAAATCCTTAGACATGGGTCCTGTTTTCGCGATTTTCGCGAAAATTTGCCAAAATTAGGTCTATCACCCTTAGAAATAGGTATGGGTTTTGAATCTCCAGCGGCACACCCCCGACCAAACCAAATCCGAGTACCCCCCCCCCCCCGGGATCAATCGTCTTGAAACATTGGGGTGTGAATTTGACCAGAATTGTATAAAAGAGGCTGAGGAACAAAATTGATGTCCTTGGCATCATGTGGTAAGGGATTTCTACGAGCTGTTATTCTGGGATCCCTCTGAAGTGCCCGCCGCACGTTTTCAATGTGTTACTGTGTCCTGCCACTTTTCATATCTTAGTCTTCCAGAATGTTCTTTTTAATATAGCATTGTCACTATTTATAGGACTCATCTAAATGATACCTCCCGTGCCCCTCCCCCCCCCAACTTACCCTCCCCCAAAACCCCACCAAAACTGTATTAACACCAACAACAAAAACAAACAAAAACAAAACAAACATCCTCCAAAAAAAAGAAAGAAAAAAGAAGGAACACAAACCACCACTAAATGATATTGAGCGATATGAGCAACCAAGTGAACATTGTCACACTTTATATTAGAAAGACCCTTTTTTGAGTCAATCCTGCTCTTTCCTCAGGTCAGGCCTGTTCTTTGTGGCAAATCTAGAGTGATTTTACCCCTCCTTTTGTGAAATCAAGCTCAATGTGGATAAATACATGAACATTATTGTTAACTCTATTCTATATTTCATGTCCCTAACGATTATTATTGTCAACCGACACTGCTTGGCAGAGTTGTTTAATCACAAATACTGGTGCTCTTTTTCAATGTGGGAAATACATCAAACTATGTAAATATTATGCTGATCCCCATATTCTTTTTCTCTTAGACGATTTACATAGATCCTATGATGCAGGGAACCAGCGTACGCGAAAGCGAAAAATAACCATGATGGCGGTGAATGTGGAAGGAGCTTCGGGCGATAATCCTCTTAAAGTCGGCAATGTGTTGTCCTGTGTAACCTGTTTTGGTGAGAGAATCGAAGGGGAGATCATGTCGTTTGATGGTAACAATATGATCGCTTTAAGTATCCTTTGAATACGTGTATTTTTTATGACAAAATGAATGATGCATCGCCGATCGGTATCGAATTCAGCAACTTCACAAGAAACTGAAGGAAAAGTGACCTCAAATAACTTCTTCTTGTATTATTTTTCTCTTTTTGGTGTGAGATTCATTGCATAGCCATGGGTGCAACACAAGATTATATTGCATGAGTTGTACGCACACGGTACGGCGGCATGGAATTTTCTTCGAAGATATAATTTCAACTCCTTGATTTCAGTTATTTTGAGGAAGACTGCGATGAAAATATTGATGATTTAGGGGGAGTAGGCCTAGATGATGTAGATTTGACAGAGAATAACAAATACTGTGTTTGTGCAAAGCCCCCGTCAAAAAACATGATCGGGTGCGACGGGACGAGTGGAGTGCAAATACCCCGGCAAATACGGCGGTGAATGGTTCCATCATTTGGTGGCAGTGTGTGGGCTTGACGAAAAAGACGATTTATGATGCACAAACAGTGGCGTAGCTCGGGGGGGGCAGGGGGGGCAAATGACGAAAAAACCCGATTTGTGCCCCCGCCCCCCACCACCCAAAAAAAAAAAGGGGTGAGAAAAAAAGGAAATAGGAAAAAATTGAGAAAAAAGACCAAGGTTATAAGCCAAATAGAAGGCAAAATTGTACATGTAGTACATTTACTATGCAATTTTTTGTGACTGAGCGATTTTTTTTTGACTGTGCGAATTTTTTTGACCTCACCCCCCCCCCCCCCCACTTACGTGAATTTCACGAGGTAAGTCACTAGAAAAAAAATTGGGGCAACCTTTTACGAAAATTTTAGAAATCTTGCCCCCCCTGAAAAAAATCCTAGCTACGCCACTGTGCACAAATATATTATAACGCAAATTTTCAAAGATCTTCATTCCCATTTTGTTATCTTTTATGCCATTCATTCATAGACATAGTCAAATAAAATACTCCTCCAATTTGATACTCCTCCATTCTGTTCAGGGAAGTTGACCTTCGCTGCTCCATTATAAATATTTATAACAACCTCCAAATTCCCCTGGCCAAATTCCAATATTTTATTACTTTTGGTGAAAAAAGCTCCGATTGTTCGTCCGATATCCCACCTAAAAACATCAAATCTGCCCACTCCCTCTGTAAGTATAAGCCAGGGTAAGCTTTAGAATACCCTACCATTTGTAGACCTCACTGTGTAAGTGTATGGGTCGTTCTGTAAACGCCCCCCATTGAAGACATGCAGTGGTAGGGTACTCTAAATGAACTCCAAAAATTGAAAAAGCTTTTAGGCTATCTGTAGTATTTTAATTATTGAACATTTAACTATTTTTCCATCTAAAAAGGTTATCTGAAACTGAAGGTCTTCTTCTGTATGCTTCCACATTTCCTAAAATTAAATTCTGCTTTTTATTGGAGAAATTTAAAATGTTCCAGTATTGAACACGATGTACAAAATCTTAAATAACTTTTCCATACGGTAGGTATCATACGGTCGCCATCTATACATCGAAATGTAGCTAAAAACATTGTGTTCACATTTATTTCCAACATTATGTGCGACAGTGTGCGACTATTTTGATAATTTTTGATTGAAAAATACAAAAATATTGGTAAAACAGCAACTTATCAATCGAAAATCGCACTACAATAATTTTGGTATCGTACGATAGCTGTTGAATTCAACAATTTGAAAACAACAGTTTCGTAAATGAAAACTACTCAGGCAAGATGCAAAGAAGATAAGAACAAAACTTGTTTGTATGCGGAAGTGAGTTGGTTCAGCAGTTTCCTCACGAATTGCCTCATTAGCATATCGATCTCATGACGTAGTAAGAGGATTTCCAGGGACATACCTACATTGTAGGTTGAAAGGGGACCGTCGACCGTGAGTCGACCGTGATAATAAAGACGTGTGAAGTGTCTATTGTCTGTTGAAAAGACAGGCCGCGATGATTTTTATTTTTTTAATTGCCCGATCGGGCAAGGCTAGGTCAACTTTTACTTGCCCGATTTTGCCCGAATAATATTGCGATATTTTGAAGACTTTTAAAATGGTATTGATGGGTCAGATTTCTTGCCGATTATGCCATTTTTTGCCATCGTTTTTACGACAATCGGTAGCAAACTACACAATCGCGGCAGGCGCTATTTTCCCTTCCCATCATGCAATAGCCACTATCTTCAACTGACCTAAATCATCATTACGCATGCGTTGTGACCATGGGAACGGTCCATTTTACAATTTTTCATTTCTTTCGGATTTGTTCGACTTTCCTAAGCCCGAGAAAATGATGTCATGCTAATAAATAGAGACCACATGTTTTGACTCGAGATTACTCGAGATTTCCCGAGATCTTGCGAAATCGCCACGTCGCCACTCATGCACGGTTCAAACATGTGCATTAAGCCCTTCGATCGCCGAAATTGCGGCCTCTGATAGCGAGGTTGTTTTTATGAATGAAAAGCTATAAGCGGCACTGTTTTATTTATTAAATAATAACGGAAGGGAATTAAAGAAGGAATATGGGTACATCTTTGTGTTTCATTATATTGACTAAGGTAAAACTCAAAAACTGACTACAAACTTGTGATATTATTGCCAAATTGGTGACTTTATTATGTTTTCTTGTGAGCATTTGTACTTGCCCGATCGGGCAGCATGTCCTGTGGTTCAGCTAGCCCGGACAAAAAAATGGTTGCCCCGGGCTATCGGGCAGGCGATTTGTCGCAGCCTGTGAAAAGAAGCACTTGACACTATCGACTTTTATTCCTAGTGCCTCCTCCAGTTAACTATGATAACTCCTTGCTAGTATTAATCAATTTAATTTTAATTAGATAGGGATGTATTGTTCATATCATTGACTATGTCTATAGAGGGTGACATTTTTTTTGAAAAAAGTTGACCAAAATAATATCGTCGCTATTCTTTCAAAACCTCGTATCTCCAACTTACCCCGACAAATTTGGCTTTTTCAGCACCTGTGTTTCAAAACTTGGGTTTTGAAACACAAGTGCTGACCATGTGCTGAGCATGTGCTATCTAGCAACATATATCGAAGAGACCACAATTTTTTAAAAATTAGTTCTGTTAAATGTTTAGCGCATGTTCCATTTAGATGCTATAGGCTAGAATGCATTGATTTCTGCCAAAGTCCAGTTTGTGTATTTCTACTCATTCTTAATGGGCAAATTTCAAGTCATCTTGTGCTTCTAAAATGTGATGTGATCAAGCGAAATGAGTCACATGTCGGCATTCTCCAATGCTACAGTATGGTCAAAACCCCACTAAAATCGACTACAGATTTTTAAGTCACGAACAATTTACTATTGTTTTATTTAAGGTGTGTATGAAAGTGTTGAAACCTTAACTTGAAATTTACAGGGAAAAAATCAGAAACTAAAAAAGGTAATAGTATATGCGACGTTACACTACTTAATCTACAACTTTGTAAAGATCTACAAATTCTTCGGGAAACGACAACGCCACCTCCAGAGCTTCCTACTCTCAACACTAGAAAGGTAAGTTACGTATGTGCAAAATGTACTTTGTATCACTACAAGTTGGGAGATATTGTCAGCTCAAATTTTTGGTGATCACATCATAAATCCACGGTCCTGACTTCTTTGTGTATACCTGTGAAATAAAAGAAAACATCATATTCATGACCCAGAAGTGGTGCGCCTATGATGGGACCAGAATAACTGCTGACGTTACCTCCCAACTTGAAGTGATACTTGAGTGTAGATCCACTCAGTACTTTTAGCAACATTGTTGAGATCGTCACAACCCCCATAGTTGAAAATAATTATTGTTTGTAGGTCGTGTCACAGTTTCGTTAAATTTGTAATTGATTATTTGTGACTGTGAGGTCATCATGACCGTATGGTTGACACAGTAGTATTGGTATTGGTAAGGAGGTATTCAGTTTCGGGCATATAATTATCACTTTTTTTTACTGTGATTACGCCAAATGTATGGTCCGATCCACCCCCAACCACCCCATCCCCCAAAAATGTCAGATTATTATCAAACAAATCAAAATGTATTTACTATCTCTTGTCATTATCTACCTTCCTATATGTTTTATTCTATGTTGGACAGGTGAAGAATTTACTTATTCAGCTTTTTCCATTCCAATTTAATAACCATGTACTAAAGACCTTCGAAACTAATTATGTCTTTCAGATTGAAAAGAGAGTAATTGATTCGGTAGCTGAAAAAAAGATGTCGGTTAGGTTACAACAAGAAGGGATAAGTCCCACTGTTCAACTTCTATTTCGCACTATAAATAAGACGTAAGTACATGACTGTATGGTACCTAAAGTACTCTTGCAAATAAATAAAGGTTTGATGATGATTTAGTATCCATTATTGTTCAAATGATTGTCATTTTGTGAATAAAATGTTTAGGGTGAGTCAGAACTCAGAAAGAACAGGGACTTTTTTTTGAAAAAGTGGCATTAAAATTTCAGGCGTGTACACTTACAATTAATAATGACTAGGCGGTCACCCGGGGTCTGTCGGTTCTTGGGTTTGGGCGGTCACCCGGGGTTTGTCGGTTCTCGGGTTTGGTGGTTTGTAGAATGCATGCATAAAGCCCGATCGGACAAACTTTGAAAATTCGACCCTTAGACGACCTTTGACCCCAGACGACCCAAGAAAAGCAAAGCCGTTTTAATTTTTCCATGCTCGACTCATATTCGGGCTTCCCGTCACCGAGTTTAAGCCCGATCGGACACACTTTGAAAATTCGACACCTAGACGACCTTTGACCCCGGAAGACCCGACAAACGCTAACCCGTTTTATTTTTTTGCCACGCTCGCCTCGCATCGAGCATTGTGATCACCGAGTTTAAGCACGATCCGACCAACTTCAAAAAGTTGACCCCTAGATGACCTTTGACCTCGTATGCTCTAGTGAATGCGAACTTGCTCTTGCGGGGACCGAACAAACAGATCACCAAGTTTCTCATCACAGAGTTTAAGCCCGATCGGACAAACTTTAAAAATTCGACCCCTAGATGACCTTTGACCCCGGACGACCCAAGAAAAGCAAAGCCGTTTTATTTTGTCCACGCTCGACTCATATTCGGGCTTCCCGTCACCGAGTTTAAGCCCGATCGGACACACTTTGAAAATTCGACACCTAGACGACCTTTGACCCCGGAAGACCCGACAAACGCTAACCCGTTTTATTTTTGCCACGCTCGCCTCGCATCGAGCATTGCGATCACCGAGTTTAAGCACGATCCGACCAACTTCAAAAAGTTGACCCCTAGATGACCTTTGACCTCGTACGCTCTAGCGAATGCAAACTTGCTCTTGCGGGGACCAAGCTGCACCCACCCACCGAGTTTGAACGCCGCCCGACCCCGGGAAGGCGACGAAAAAGCGCGCACAGACAGACAGACAGACAAACAAACAGACAGAGAGTAGCGAGCGTATTCTAATATAGATAGTGCTGGAAAGATAAATTAATCAGCTCGATTCAAAATAAGAATTTTGGAAAGTGATCCGTTGCATTATGTTACACCAATTTAGGTAGAGCCCACCTTTTTAAAACAAAGAACCCTATGTTTTCAGTTAGGCAGCATTATACACCTATCAGTTGTAAGACGCACTATACGACCCCCGGGAGTGGTGCGTCACTTTACCGAGGTGCGTCAACTTCTCATGTACCATGACGCAGCCTGTGTCAAAAAAACGACGGACCATTGCCATCCAAATACGCACCCTCAGTCAACTATCAGCCCATTCGCACCCATGTAAAGTGACGGACCTTTACGCACCCTCCGTCATTTTTTTGACGGACCAAAGGCTGCCACTGACGTACCCTCCGTCAAGAATTATTGGTAAACGACGCACCTCTCCCGGGGGTCGTATAGTGCGTCTTACAACTGATAGGTGTATTATGGACGCGGTTCAATTTCAAGATTAATGTCCTGTAGGCTGTCGCTCTACCTTCCAAGGGAAGACCTTGCAGTTGAATACATTTAGTTGCTCTGTCTCTCATGCTGTGGATAACACTAGACTCGTGCCTCAATAGCCCAAAACTGTGCCCCCTAAATAGCCCAAAACTGTGACCCTCAATAGCCCAAAACTGTGGCCCTCTAAACCTTAGCAAAGACCTGGCTCTAGTGTTGAGACGACACTAGAATATGCATCGTCCTTGCTTACAAATTTTGAAGTGCTCAAGCAATTAAGAAGGGGCCAGACTATTTTACCTTCAGGCATCAATCTTGGTGGTATTTTCTCCCGAATCTGTCGTAATTATGATTTGACAGTTCTAAAACTGACCAATCTCAGCTTTGGGTAGCCTGACCAGACTTGTGTGGGGGAGACGGAATGTTAATTTGAGGGCCCATGGCGGTAATCACAACGAAAATGGGTCCTATAACATTATTGCCAATCAGACCTGCCCAAAACATACTTTCTCCTATCATTAATTGTGAATGTCACCAGGGTTGTAGCTAGCGCTAAGCCAACTTTTGTGCCAGGTGGCAAAAATGACGGTGGGAGCGAAGCGACCGGACGGGCTCAATATTTCGCTATTTGATTACATACAATGTAACTCTCGCGGCTCAGGGGCCGGGGTGTTTTTAGGCTTTTTTAATGCACTTTGAGGGTTCCTGCCACACCATTTCTTGTTTTATGAGGCAGTTTAATGATTTTATCCACAAATATTATTAAAAAAAAAAATTAAATAAAAAATAAAAAAATTGGCGTAGCTCCCCTGAATGTCACAAACAAAATTCCGCAGTTACTGATGCTTTGTGTTGGCTGAACACACCCTTCCACTCATAGAAATTGGCCTCATCAATTACAAGCAAGTCATACATCATCTTTTGAGGTCTATTCAGAAGCCACTGGCAAATGTTCTTTTGGCTGCCTCTCCAGGTGGAAGGCCATGTCGATGCTGTAACCGATATGGGCGCAATGTCAAGCATAGTAATCTGGTTGAAGAGATACATGTAGACTGTGAAATATCGGGCAATGGATTCTTTTTGGAGCTAACTTCAGGGATATTGCACAACACTCTGCTGGCTCTTGCAGTGTTTGCATTTGCAGGTGATCATGAAGATTGCCTTCTTCCTGACCTCTCTGCATGTAAATTATGTGATGTTGTAAACACTATACTTCTCTACATTCCTTTCAATTGTCAATCGTACTGGCACTCTCAGTGTCTGAAATTGCACATGAAACTGGCCTGAGTTTATGTTATGTTCTGTGTCCATTACAAATTTTTAACCATAGATGTGTGTTGTCCAACAGTATACCGTGGTGCCATGATGGACAACTCACAGCTATACATGGATTTCAAGAATTTTGAGCAGTTCATTGTTTTGTGTATTCAACCATCCTTTTTCTGCACTTGGTGACTTACAATTCTAAGGATTTTGACCAGAAACTGGTTCAGTGGGATAAGGGGTCGTCCATAATTTTCGCCATTTTCAGTTACGTACAAAGCGTACGTAAGAGGGGGGGGAGGGGGTCGAAATATACCCCAACCGTACGTAACTTAAATGGCGATCTTGAGAGGCAGGATTTTTTTTTTAAAGTACAAAATAAAATAAAATTTCGCCATTTATTGCGTACGTAACTCGAGGGGGGTAAAAAGTTACGTACGCTCTGTACGTAAGTGAAAATGGCGATAATTTTGGACGACCCCTAATGAACCTACCAATCAGCCATTCTGTAACCAAGATCAATGAATCTATGCTAATTAAAAGCATTGGAAGTATTAGCCTTATCATCTTCTGTAGGCAGCTTCTTTCACTAAGTGAGGTGGTGGCCCCCGTCTGGAGGAAATACTTTGTGCACAAAATAAGTGATTAGTGTTTAGGAAAACATGTGTGAATTTCCCCCAAATATATATAGTTTAAAATAATGAGTAAGATGTCAATCTTGAATAAGGCGAATGATGGAGATTTTTTTAAGGTTATGCCTGGTACTGGTTCTGTCAAAGTCTAAGTTGTTTATTCAGTAAGGATCTTGCAACAAACATCCACTTTATTTTATTAATCTTTGTTCTGCTCCTTTATTTTTTTTCAGTTTGGCTTGCAAATGGCAAGGCAAGAACATTTTAGTTTTAAACGATGTGGTTGTGAAGCCTCCATACACCGTAGACACACTGCAAGGATCCGATGATGCTGTAGCACAAGTTAGGAAAATTGTAAGTCTTATAGCACTGCATTTGAAATGTCAGGCTTCAGTGTTGAATTAAATCAATTTTCAAAGAAAAGTAGGTCTAATTTGAGGGGAAATCGGTCATTGCATGCGCCAGGTATCGAACCCGGGCCGTGTGCATGACAATCTGAGACGCTACTGACTGAGCTATTATTATTATACTGGTCAGGCTATAAAAACTTCAGTTTTTTCGCAAGTTGAACGACTGGAAGAGTATGGTACGAGATAGACCAGGCCCCCGTGCGGTACAATATTGTAGTCAGTGCCGGGTTTTGAAGTGTTTAGGGGGGTTAGGGTTAATCAAGAAATGGAACTGCTCTTGATGTCTTTCAGTTGTGTTATATTAGTTTTGGGTGATTTCAAATGCGAAAGGGATTATGAATCTGATTTTAGTCTTGCCAGGTGTGTATAAATATGCAGCGATGGAAATACCCACATGACTTTCCACCCGGGGTAGACAGTCCCGGGGTTGATCAACCCTGGGTGGACCAACCCTGGGTGGACTACAATAGAGTGCCCTCACGGAATAAATCTCATAATCCTGTTTATTCATTCTAAATTATATGTTAAAACACTCAGGGGGTTGGTGGTCGGGGAGGTAAACAAAATGCAATTACTCCATAACTTTTCCAATTTTTAAGTTCGAGCTAAACTGTGTGGAGGTAAACTTAAATTACCTGGCAAGTTAGTGTATTGACCAGATGACCACTGACAGTTTTTGACATACTTTTCCAGTTTAATAATGGTTCTTTTTTTAACATCAATTTTACAGATCGAGAAACACGACAAGGACATCCAGGAAGCTGGGAACACATTTAGTTGAACTGTTGAAATGAATTGTTGTTCTACATCTTCTTGTCAGTCGTCAGTGTATAAATTGTCTATGAACTCGTCAATCCTCTACATCTCTTCTTGTCTCAACTTTAGACAATATTTTGTATGAAAAGTGGTCAAAACACTGAAGTTTGACCGCCATGTCAGTGGTTATTAATTAATACCCACACACCATGCGTAACCTTTCGGATAGATCTGCAATGATTTGGATTACTTTAAGTTACCAAATCACAAAACATTTTTTTCTGTTAAATTACACTCATCTGCTATTTCAACGTTCTCAAGCGGACGGAGTTGGTGCAAGAAGTTTGAAGGAACAATCGCTGGCATGCATACAATATACAATATTGTATTTTGCCTTGTCTGCGATTTGATGCAATAGGTTCTTTGGCCAAGGTGCAACTAATTTATGAGATGTCTTTACAAAAGATCAAATGCATGATGCTGTCATCTGCAATAATCACCAAGAAAATCATGAATTTCCAATTGCCGGTTTTGGGTTCCTCTGCAATCGAGAGAATGGATTTACAATCGTGTTGCCTTGGTATCTGCATGTGGCGCAATGCCAATGTGACTTATATTTGGATAATAATATTTCAGTATGTTTCATTCACCTGTATGGACCATATCACCTTTGATCAACATGATGTTTTAGACTTAAAAGTCTTTTTCACACCAATCTGTCAAATGATCCTCCTTTCAGATGGAAATATAGTGATGGGTGATCATTCACCTATTTGCAATGTGACCCAACATGAGTAAATCAGGCGGAATGCGGTAGTAGCTAATTTGGTTGAAGATCACAAATGTGGGATGAGGTCAAAATAAGTCAAATTCAGAACAAGTCTTATTTCTGATATATCTTGTATCCAACCAAAGACTCAAATTCATGAAAATAAAGAGTTAAACTACAATTTGAGGTATTTACTTTTCCTTTACTCCATTTATTTGTTAACAAACTAAAACTTTAATTGCCCATAACTAGACAATTTGTATTTTATGTTTTGAGACAACGTGATTTTCAATCATCTGTACTTTGGTTTGGAATGTGATGACATTGACTTTGTATCAAAATGTTCCTTAACATTATTATACATACATGTTTTATCATGATATCAATAACTCAATATTCATATTTTCCTCATTGTGCCTCATTTACTTGCATTGGGTCACGTATATGTTTCGTGTGCATGTTCTATCTTGCAAGATGGAGTATCTGGGTGTGAAAAAGCTTACTATTGACTGGTTTAATATTATGCATGAGCTCCTTCATACCAGAGAACAATCCAGTAGACAAGCCTATTTCTTGGATACAGTTTTATCACTTGTGACATGGTTTAGGTTTTTTATGGTCCAGACTATAATATCGAGGGTTGAGTGCCAGAAGGCCGTAACTCAATAAATGCTATTCTGAGAGAATCCATATTGAAATATTCGGGACACTTATTACAATACACTGTAGCACCCAACTTATAACTCTAGTTTTAGTCAAATTAAGAGTGTTTATGAGTTATCTCTTTATGGTTCTGAAAATCTAGGTTATATGGATTATTTTGGTACCAAAATCTCATTTTGCCCAAAAGTTGAGTTAAGGCCTTCTGGCGCTCAACCCTCGATATTGTCTTATATTTTATTTCTAAGTTAATTATTTTAAACATGTGGTTTGGGACTAAAACTTCATGTGCCAGTATCATGCTATACTGGTAAAATATACACCTATACCGGTACCGGACCTAAAGTACACTTTTTTCCGAATTCTGTAATATTCTTCTTACCAAGGCTTCAGAAGAGTTCAATAAGCACTCTTTTTTAAGTCACTCAAGAATTATCTTAACTTTTATGAAATAGATCTCTATTCACATACCTCTGGGCATTGGTATCAGAGCATTTTCCAGTGATCAGTTCAGCATTTATGCCCCAGTGGTAAGGGGATATTCTTATTTTTATCTTGTGTTTACACACACACACACACCCTCCAACCCCTACATCAAAATGCACTCGATAATTAGCTGCAATCACTGAAAAATGATCTGAACTACTTGCACTGAGGTAGATGAAAACAAGTGTAGTGGAGTTTATGTTTCACATGCTGCAGGGTTATTGGTACACAAGTCGATTGAAACGATTCAGAAGAGTCAACTTAATCATTACTGGCAAAATCATCCTGTAGTATGATTAATTTTAATAGTAGCATAGACGAGCGGAAAAAGTCATGTAAAACATGACTTTAGACTTGAACCGACATGTAACATGTCTTATGTATGCTTGTTCTACATATCTTATCAATGTATAGCTTTAATTTTTACATGTTGGGTAATTATAGTAGGTGCTGATTGCTTAAATGGACCTGACAAAAATTAAGAATATTCTATTATACTACAATTTTGGCAGAATGCATTTGAAATTCCCATAGTAAAATGTTTGGGTAATTCTAACCATAGATTGTCAATAGAGGGGATGATTATCTCTATTGAAATGTTACGTGGACCTGGTATTACATGTCTGTTTCACAAACACTCGATGGCTAGCATGTTTGAAAAGCCCGGTAAACAAATGGGTATTGATAGTCTATTGCGGCAACTACATTATCTAATACTAGCTAACGGGATACATAAAATTAGTTTGATAAAAAAAGCAACGGTGAAAGTTAAAATACTTTTAATATTGTTAACATATTAATTTAATACACACATTCACTGATGTGATAGGTATCGCTATTTGTGCAGTTTACTGACACTTATTTTTACCATGTTTTGTTTTACACCTAAACTCGAACCCAGGCGCACGATGGACAATAGCACATCTTTTGAAATCAATTCCTACCGATACCGGAAAGAGATTGGGGTTTTATTTATTGATTTTGAGAAGTTATTTAACTTATTTCATGACAGGGCAAAAGGCTACATCGGCTTTTTGTGTGGAGCGACCTTGACATAGCTTCAATAGAAAATACCCACTTGTCCATCCCCGTCTTGATTATCTATGTTTTAACCCATGCACAGCACAATACAAATATGATGCCTATTGTCTTGGTACATGCGATTGCGTAGAAAGCAATCAAGAGTTAATTTCACTACAAATACAAAAAGTAGTTGTCATTATGAATTATATAAATCCTTTAACTAAGGTGATCATTGATGCAATTGTTGCATGATTTAACATGAATTCCTTGGTTTTAATTTAAGGGACCCAAATTCACTGACAAATTGAAATTATGACCAGTTTGTTAGGATTGCAAGTCAGCAGCATTTTGTGTAAACAATCTTTGGGTTTGATATAGACTGAATCATTCCCGTCTTCACAATTTGGTCCACTATTTATACCCCCCTGGCTAAAAGCTGGAGGGGGATATTGTCATTTGTTTCAAATTGTAACCATTGCTAGGTTTTAAACCTAATACCAAGTATAGTCTCCATTATTTGAAATATATGAACATCATTTTGGTCAATTGTTCATTATCACTGTTCGAAACATACCAAGCGTTATAAGACCCAAGATAGTTGAATAGCAGTGGCTTCATGGGTACATTAAAAACAGTAAAGTAAGGATCACAAAAGATGTGAGATCTTGACATTTTTAAAAAAAGTTTTGGGATATATCAGTGATGAAAATTATTACCTAATCGTTATCTTTAGGAGCACTGAACACCTGCACGGATTAAGTACAAGTGAGATCCATTACTACTGGGATCCATTAAAGAGCAAAATCCACCTGGCACATTTCATGTCACCTTGTGCTTTTAAAATAAGTACCATTGGAGTAATGCAACTCAAACTTTGGATAACAACTATTTTAAGGGTGACCCTTCATGTAGAATAGAAAAACATCAAGTTGAAAATCGGGCCAGCAGTCGGAACACATACCTTTAAAATTAAAGTCGCCAACTTTTAAAAAGAATAAACACAATGTAGTACTTTTTATCCTGGCTATCTGTGTCACTTTCAGAGCTACAGTTTACAACCATTTAGTTGTCAACATCTATGTGGTTGTTGTAAGTTATGGTTCAAAGCATAATTAGTTACGGAATATGATATTTAGGATCACAACTTCTTATTGACTCAATGCCTGATCAAGAGGAAACTTAACAATACTTGCCCCACTTTGAGATTACATGAAGATCAAATTGTAACGTAACACAAAAGTGTAAAAGCTGTATCCAGCTTAGGAATACGCACAGATGTCAATACAGTTTTTAATGAAGATAAATGATTGACTAGTTTACTACAGTGGAAGCTTGTTTAGGGATGGCATCCAGATTCGTACGGATTGAAAACCGTAGATCGGAGAGGGGTTAACGCATTGGGAAATGACCAACCAATATGTGTTTAGCCATACTTGGCTAATGCATTGAACAACTCCCGTGAACGGACAGCCAGTGCGTTTACCCTCAGATCTACAGTTTTCAATCCGTACGAATCTGGATGCCATCCCTTAAACACGAAATCTGATAACGCAATAGTATTGATAAGTGCATTTCAAGACCAGTGGATTAAGAATTATGTCAAAACCAACCTGATAACATGATAACTCGTAAGCCCCAGCGACTTGGTGTTATACCGTGTTAACCATGTTAACAAGGTTCCACTCGTACCAGGGAGTTGAACCTTGCATTTTGTTTAGAAGAAAGAGAAAGAAAGAGAAAAGTAATAGGTTATATCCAATGAATTATGTACATCAGACATTGTTTAATCCAGTTTCTGAATATTATTTGTTATTTTAGTTATCTATTACAAGTGGGAACTTGTATAATGTGCTGTATGTAGATGTCTGATACCAAGCAATTGTAAGAGAAAGAGAAAGAATGGTACATTGGTACATCCACCAAAAAATGTGTAGTATGTCTTTTCTTTGCATTGACCAGTAACATCGAAAGGACTCTAAAAGAAATCTATACCAGCTGGAGTGGTGGAACTTTCGCTTTACACTAAAGACAATTAGTTTGCAAGTACAAATCAATATATTTGGGCTCAACATTTTTTGCATAACAATAGAATTGAACAAGAATTGTGTTTTTATGCCTGTCCAAAATTATTCATACCCCATACCAAGTCTCAGGATCGAGGCCATTCTTTGTGATAATACACATGTTTTTGACATTCCAAACATTCTTTATATTGTGTGATAGGCTTCTATATTGTTACGCAATTAATCCATGATGTGTGCATACAATGTGGATGCATGTACAGTGAAGGATGTTATAGGACAACACTCTAGCTCTTTGTCAGCATGGCGAAGAAGATCAAATAACTCAGTGAAGACCAAATAACTAATTGAGGACCTTTTTTGTGCATATTATGAATGCTCACAAAGAGGGGAAACAATTCCAAGTGACAGAATCCACCATAAAAAGCATAATTAGGAAGAACAAGAAGTTCAACTCAGTAAAAAACATTGAAGTACGCAGTCGGAAGCCAATGGTGTCCCCTTGTTTGGCAAGAAAAGTATTGCAAAAGGCCAACAACAATCCACAGATCACCATCAATGCTCTTCTGAACAGCCTTGGCAATTCTTGTACCAAGATATCATGGCAGACACTCCAGCAGACATTGCACATGAGAGGTCTCCATGGAGGCCGACCAAGAAAGACTCTACTCCTGAAAAGAGACACAGAAACTCGTCTTGCATCTTAGCCAACCCCAACATTGAGGACCAAAAGCTTGGATCTTTGTTCTTGCAAATGCTAGACGAGTTTCTCTTTGTCTCTTTTCAGGAGTAGAGTATTTCTTGGTCGGAGTCCATGGAGAACTCTCGTGTGCAATGTCTGCTGGAGTGTCTGCCTTAATATCTTGGTCCAAGACTCAACAAGGTCGTTCAGGAGAGCATTGACGGTGATCTGTGGATTGTTGTTGGCCTTTCACGATACTTTTCTTGTCAAACAAAGGGACACCGTTCGCTTCCGACCGTTCCTTCAAGGTTTTTAACTAAGTTGAACGTCTTGTTCTTCCTAATTATGCTTTGTATGGTGGAATCTGTTATAGGGAGTAAACCCTATATATTATAATGTATTATTTAGATCACCAGATCTAGCGCTTTACATCACGCATGCGCAGTACTAAATACATCGAGTTATTGGGGGGGGGGGGGAAAAGCCACCCTATTAGCATGAGATTGCAAAAACTTACACATTTAGGTCTTTCTAGACATAAGTGGGGGCAGCCATGTTTGTAGTCTTTGTAAATTACATGTACCTATGCAGTTTATTTTAACAGTCCTGCAGTCTGTGATGGAGTCCAAGCTATATTTGTTTAGTTGATGCATAGACGGTTGATGATTCATTCAGAGATGTTTATTAGACTTCCCACAGAGAGACATAATAGCTTATCTTGTTTGACTATATAGGAATAGCAGAAACGATAGGAATAGCAGAAACATGGCTCCACAGCGATATTTCCAATGCAGAAATCCAACTACCAGGATACCAGCTAGTACGTGCTGACAGAAAAGACAAAGGAGGAGGTGTAGCTTTATTTACTAAAGACAACCTTGACATTCTTGTGAAAGAGGAACTAAAAGTATTCTCGCTACCCGTCGACAGTTGCAGCAATTAGCGGGAAAACTTAATTGATGTTCGCCGGTCATTCGCGGGGGAGTGTCGGCCGGGGGTGGTCCCCGTCGTATTCTGGACCTGATAACAAGATTCAAATAATGAAAACAAAGTTGCACTAAACATGCTAAAAGTGGGGTTCTATGGGATATCATTGCTTAGTGTGTGATTAGGGAAAAGCTATACAGCCGAGATGATGTGTTCTTCTAATAAACGCTAACCTCGCAAATCGTGTCCAGCGTCGTCTGGCTTCAAGCTTTACACGCTTTAACGCCCTCTATTATAGTTCATACATTTCCATTTAGTTTGCATCCTCATGACTCACGCTGTTTGAAATAGCAATGAGGCATACATGGTAACTTTCATGGCAAAAAATGATAACCCCGAAGTTAGGTGCGGTATTGTAACATTTGTGTATTATTTTAGATAATTAAGATAATTTGTGTGTTAAAGTATAGGGTAAAAAATCCGCTAATTTAGATATTTACAACTTCATTTTAGCTATTACGCTAATTTTGACTTAGACTTTTTTGAAATTATTTTAACTTTTTTTTATATGAAAGTAGGCGCTAATAAGATATTAGCGGCTAATCAGCTATTATCTTAATAGCGAGAATATCCGATATTACGCTAATTTGGACTTAGACTTTTTTTGAAATTATTCAATCTTTTTAATATGAAACTAGACGCAATTAAGATATTAGCGGCTAATCAGCTATTATCTTATATAGCGAGAATATCCGATATTACGCTAATTTGGACTTAGACTTTTTTTGAAATTATTGAAACTTTTTTATAAGAAAGTAGGCGCTAATAAGATATTAGCGGCTAATCAGCTATTGTCTTAATAGCGAGAATATCCGATATTACGCTAATTTGGACTTAGACTTTTTTTGAAATTATTTATAACTTTTTAAAATAAAAATACGGGGCTTTAACAATTTATGCGGGCCGTTTAAATTTAGCTTAGTATTTTAAAGAACGACGCATAATATATTTTAGCTGTCGTCCCACAATGCAATATCAAGAGGCAGCCACATAAACAATCTATTTTGAGCAACATATGACCCGTGGCCACTGTCTCATGATACAGGAATTTGGTCCGACAATGCATTTTTAAGAGGCAACCGCAGATCAATGTATACGGGGCTTATAACAATTTTGACGTGGCCTTTCATTTTTTAAGGAAGACATTTGTACCTAAATCCAGTCCCAAAATGCATTGAGTGTGGTAGTTTTTTAAAGAACGACGCATAATCTATTTTAGCTGTCGGTTCCACAATGCAATATCAAGAGGCAGCCACATAATAATCTATTTGAGCAACATACGACCCGTGGCCACACCTGACACATGATACAGTAATTTGGTCTTAAATTTAGCTGGGCATTTTAAAGAACGACGCATAATATATATTAGCTATCGGTCCCACAATGCAATATTAAGAGGCAGCCACCAAATATAACATATTTTGGCCACCTCACACAATACATTTAAGGAAAAGTCATTTGTACCTAAATTCAGTCCCACAATGCATAGAGTGTGGCTCTTAATCTAAAGAACGACCCATAGTCTATTTTGGCCAACCTGTCACATGATACAGAAATTCGCTCCCACAATGCATTTTAAGAGACAACCGCAGATCAATGTATACGGGGCTTATCACAACTTTGACGGAGCTTATCATTTGTACCTAAATTCAGTCCCACAATGCATTGAGTGTGATTATAATTTAAAGAACGACGCATATTGTATTTTAGCTGTCGGTCCCACATTGTACGGAGCTTATAACAATTTTGACGGGGCTTTTAAATTTAGCTGGGTATTTTAAAGAACGACGCATAATATATATTAGCTATCGGTCCCACAATGCAATATTAGGAGGCAGCCACCACATAACATATTTTGGCCACCTCACACAATGCATTTAAGGAAAAGTCATTTGTACCTAAATTCAGTCCCACAATGCATAGAGTGTGGCTCTTATCTAAAGAACAACCCAGTCGATTTTGGCCAACCTCTCACATGATACAGAAATTCGCCCCCACAATGCATTTTTAAGAGGTAACCGCAGATCAATGTATACGGGGCTTATAACAATTTTGACGGAGCTTTTTTGTTTTTTTACCACCAGGAATATTTTGTGTAGGTCAAAAGGTCAAGGTACACTGACCTATATAGAATCTGACCTTTTGACCCCTTTATGAGGTACAACAGACACTCTAGGTGGTAAAAACTAGCATTTCTGGAATCCTTGCAATCAGACGAACAATTTGAGATATTGTTTTTCAAAATCGGAGCAAGTTTAAATTTTGACCCCATATGCAAAAGGTCAATTACGTTTTACCCGATAACTCGTTAACCAAACATCGGAAGTAGGGCAAACTATACTTTTTCGGAATCCTTGTGCTCAGCCGAACAATTTGGTTTTTAGCTTAATTAAAGCCATTTGAATTTTTGGGCCCCTGTATGGCGGCCATTTTGGAATTTGCGCTATAAAAGAACGTTCCCGTCACTTTTGAGAGGTGCATGGGAGCTCATTTTCTTTTAAAATGGTTCTAGTTGACAAATTCAGTAAGAAACTAAGGTAGGAAGAAATTGGTCACGGAATCCAAGATAATGACTCTACTTCACCAGGAGATAGATGCAGAAATCAAATTGATTACATCATGGTTAAAAGAAGATGGAAGTCTAGCATCACCGATTGCAAAACCTATCCAGGTGCAGACTGTGATACAGACCACATACTGCTGGCTGCTTGCAAAGATGAGAGTGAAACTGGCAAGAAATAAATTCAAGCAAAAACAAAAAAAACTAGACCTCAAGAAACTTGAAGACCCTATCATCAGATCTACTTTCAGAAGTGAAACAGAAAGCTGTTTTGAAGCTCAACTTAAACAGATGGAAGATCAAGAAGGTGAAAAATCATCAAAAAGTCTATGGACTACCTATAGAACGATACTATCTGACAAAGCCGACAAAACTCTTGGTGAATTGAAACGGTTCCCTAAGAAACCGTGGATCAGCAATGAAGTACTGATTCTCTCCGAGGAAAAAAGCAAGCTGAGAAAGCAAAGAAATTCTCCTGCTCAGGATGAAAGGTACAAAGCAGTAAGATCAGAGATACAAAGGAAGCTTAGGAGGGACAAGGCAGCTTGGCTCGAAGAACAGTGCCAGAAGATAGGCGATTTTGACAATTTTGGAAAATCCAAGAGAATGTTTGACATGATAAAATCTGTGAAAAATGACGGCAAAATACCATCACAGCAGGTATGTATAAAAGATGAAGCTGGAAATGTGTTGGACCATAAGGAAGATATCTTGAACAGATGGAAAGAGTATGGCGCTCAGCTGTTTGAAAGACCAGAGAAGGAGGAACCATTGACTGAGGAACAAATTTCTCCAGAAGATCAAGAACTACCACCTCTCTTGTCAGAAGTTGAACATGCTATGAAAAGACTAAGCACCGGAAAATCACCTGTACTAGATGGCATCATCATCATCATCATCATTGGTCGTCCGTGGACGAAATAGAGGAAGCAATCGCAACGTACTGGGCCCAGACTTTCCTATCATTCATGAGTTGGCGGATCTCTGGAGGATCTCAACCCATATCATTCTTGACGGTATCAGGATACTGAAGGTGTCTTCTGCCTCTAGTCTGTTAGCTTTCCCACCAGGAGGGGTCCAGAAAATTAGACGGGAGATAGGCTGGTTGGTTGTTCGCATGCAGTGGCCAGCGAAACATAAACGGCGCTGCCTGAGTATTGATGTTATAGGGGGGATATACCACGCTGTTTGGGATGTGATCCCTCCAACTGATGTCAAATATTCTATGTAACAGTTGAGTATAACATCCATTGATTCTGTCTTCAATTTTCCTGCTGATAGATGGCATAGGCCTACCTGCAGAGCTGATCAAAGCCACAGGCCCAGCGGGTATCAAACTTCTACTCAAACTATGTACCAGCATCTGGAAGATACAGGAGCTCGTAGTCCTATTTAAAGCAGGAGATCGAAAACAGTGTTCAAACTACCGAACTATTGCACTGATTAGCCATGATACCAGCAAAATCCTCCTGTTGATAATTGTTGACCGCCTGAAGAGGAAGTTGGAATATGAGCAACCAGAAGAGCAAGCTGCGTACAGGAAAGGAAGAGGAACAAGAGACATGCTAGTATGTTTACAAATTCTGATGGAGAAAGTAATTGCCATTGATCAAAAGGTATTCATTATGTTCATAGACTACTCCAAGGCTTTTGATTCAGTAAGCCACTACACACTTTTTGAGGCGTTTCTAGAAATGGGCTTCCCCAAGCATCTTGTCGCACTCTTGAAATCTCTATATGTGAACCACAGAGCAACAATAAGATGGAATGGTGAAGACACAAAGGAATTTGAGATTGGAAAAGGAGCTAGACAAGGTTGCATACTATCGCCACATCTTTTTGTTACCTACACCGAGAAGGGCATGCGAGATGCAGAGGTTTCAAATTATGGAATTAAAGTAGGGGGAACACATATTTCAAACTTACGATATGCTGACGACACCGCACTTATTGCCAATTCAAAGGAGGAAATTGTACACCGAACCAACAGTGTGAATGACGTAGGAAAGGAGCTGAATTTGAGGCTAAATGTCAAGAAGACCAAGTTACTTGTCGCAGGAGGTGACCCAGAAGAACAGTATAACATCATGATCGACGGTGAGAGAGTTGAACATGTAGACCACTTCAAGTATCTTGGATCTACAAAGAGAGCTAATGCCAGCTGCTCAAATGACATCAAATCAAGGATTGCCATTGCCAAGAAAAGAATGATAGACCTAGCTGCAGTTGATCTGGAATGACAAAAACCTTACTAATCATCCACCCGTATAGTTTAGCGGCATCGGCTTATACGGAGTACCTTTTGTAGGCGTCACCCTGTGTTACCGGTGCCAAGATAGCATCTTCTGTATCTTGTCGCGGTGTTGCCTGCGATATCCTGGGATATATCCAAGAATTCCGTGCGTTGAAATCATCTCTGTGAGAAAACTTAAATTGTTGAACGACTGATTTCTAATACTAATTTTTATTTACGGTCGGGCCTGACTGGTCGGGCGCTATCAGTGTGTCAGTGGTCGGTGTGTGGTCGAGTCGAGAGTACATTTCGTTTTAAAAAGTTTCAGTGTTTTTCATCATAGCGACAATCCGTCAATTGCAGTGAAAAGGGCTGTTTTGCAGTTAAATTGCAGCACTGCAGTAGGTAATTATTATACGAATAATATGATTGTCTTACGCGTTACGTACGTAAATGTTTATCCCCGGTATTTATCAATATTTTGTATTGAAGAAAGCGGCAATCTGTAGTGTATAATAAATAAGGTAAGCTTATTTTGAAGAAATCCACCGGTTTTAGGCCTTAAATAATTATTGTTTCGGTATAGGGCCTACATTACTGCATTTAATCTGAGACTAATATACCTAGGTATATTACTAGTCTCAGATTTAATTTAGGAGTTGCCTAGTCCCAATCGGTACCGTAGTGCAAGTGTATCTTCGATACACATGATACACGTACGGTACCACTACCCTCCATAGACTCACGACGTCGCGAAATTCACATTGAGTGTCAGCACTGCCGTTTTTTCACCTCAATATTTCCGCCAAAATGAGGATGCTTGATCAAAATTAATGAACTCAATGTATTACTAAGAGTTCTAGGAACAACATGTGAGTGCATTTTGATTGATTTCAGTTATATTTGATGTGAAAATCTTGATTTCAAAATGTAATTTTCGCGACGTCAGATGTCAATGAGAAGTGGTGTGGCTTTAGTATAGTGATGCATGAACGATAGTAAAGCCACCATTGGGTCTAGGAGTTGCCCGACTACTCGGTCATGAGGTAGTTTGAGGAGTCACGTAGAAATGCCAATGGTAGGCATGTTCATAAAATTTTGAAAATAAAATTATCTCTTTAAAAATGGAATAGGCCTACATGGAAACAAAGTACTTTACAATAAAAAATGATGGTTCAACCTTGTCTGCAGGCTGAATAATAAAAAAGTTATAACCAAAAGTAGTTTAAGTCATGCACATTTTAAAACCATTTTAGGTAAATTAAGGGTTTACTTTCATGATGTCTAGTTGCTTGTGTGGGGTTATCTATACATCAGTGAATACATCCCAGCAGTTTCATACTTTTCCGCTGAATTTAAAAGAGGTAAACATGAGTTTTCTACATATTTTGGTCAAATATGTCGCCCTCTATAGTCAATGATATGAACATCCCTACCAATAGTGGTGTATCGGAAGAGCCAAACCGAGCACGTTATTAAGGTCACAGACGCTTTCGTAAAGAGTAGGGGATCATCCCGGTCTGTGGCTGTACACACATCAGTCCTAGGTCACAGGGCAGGGGTTGCACAGTTATTACACGTCCTGTGTGTTCAAGCCCCCTTCGCGTGTTATTCCACTAGGAATGTTGCGAAGTATTCAAGAAGAAGAAGAAGAAGATGTGGTAGTGATATTATAGTCTCGATAGATACCAAAACTATTTTGGGTATAATCGGGCTATTCTATCACGGGAAAAAAGGCACTGTAAAAGTGTAATCCCTGCTAACACACAACGTTCTAAAAACGTTCTAAGAACGTTTTAAACGTTTTAAGAACGTTTTAAGAACGTTGTGTTAGCAGGGATGTAATTGAAATTTATACGCAATTAGTATCTTCATTAACCCCCTGCCTCCCATCCCACATTACACTTTACAGTATACACAACCACCAACTCGTCATCGCCCGCCCCCGCCCTGTGGAATATCTCAACCCCAAGGTAGGCGTGATCATAACATTTTGAAAATAAAAATAAAGCTACATGTACCTTAGCTCGTTCACGTAGTGTACGTGTTGTCGTTTCTCCCACTAGAGAGTGGAGAGTAGATCAGTGATCGTATCGGAACAAGTCTGAGCCACCATGGACTACCTGCACCTTACATCGTCTCAGACCTGCGCAACAGTCAGGCCTAAAAAAAAAAGGTTGTTTGCCTAAACACGACCGACCCATAAAATCTCAAAACCCCATGCCTTTTTTTTTTTTTTTTGAGATTTAATTTTGTTTTTAAATAATGTTTTATGTTGAAAAATATATGTATTAAATGATATTTTCATCTTAATTTGCCAACCTTATCAACTAAACTGCCCTGTAATTTACTTATTCCCACATATCCACCCTTTAAAACACTAAGGAGATGCAAATCCAAGATCCTACCACTATCTAGTGAAAAACAGAACATATCAGACCATCCAGCATGGTCTGAAGGTTTGTACTACAGGCTGCCAGCTGCACTACATGTAGGCCTACATGTATTAAAAACAAAATACATGTTTTAGCCCTAACCAGCCAGGCTATGTTCGTACGGTGTGGAAACCGGGGAAGGGGGATAAAGTATGATTTTTAAACCAAATAATCGCCGTGAACCCCCTTGGAATTGACCCGCGGAACCTCTGATCAACACGCCGCGTCCCTAACCACTCGGCTAACCTGCCAACGCTCACCTGGGCAGCGATTTTGTACACTCATATCAACTTGGTTGATGACGTCATCGAATCATATGTTATAGAATGCGTGTAGACATTGTTTTTTGCTTTAGTGAATCGTAGTGTAGGAAGGCTAGGTTTTAAAGAACATTCAAGTGTATTAACATCAAATTGTATATAATAATAATTAACACACATTTATAGAGCGCTTTACTTTAGTGAGATCTAAACTCAAAGCGCTGTACAACATATAAATAAAAGATTAAAGCAAAAATACAACAATGATCATAAAACTACAAAGATAAACATACACAGAGTCAAATGCATATTTAAACAAGAGATATATGAGTGTGTATGGCATTAAAAATGCATTAGCGACCGACCGTTCAGTCTTTTTCTTCTCTAAAAGTGTCCATAGCCAAAAAGAAGAAAAAAAAGAAAAAGAAAGAAAAGGTAATCGACCTACCGACCCACTTTTTTCAACTCTTGTTTGGGCAAACAAACCTTTTTATTAGGCCTCAACAGCAATATTTCCTTGAAAAATAGATTGTTTTCCTTAAAAATTAAAAATGGCTGAATATCACAATTTTACATGCACACAGGCAAATGTTTACATGCACAGAGCCAAAGTTACATGCATTGGACCAGGGAGATGTCGAATGATTTGACACTTCCCTGATTGGACACTGCATGGTCATTTGGTGTTTCCAGGTGGTCATGAAGGGGTCATAAATATAGCTTTTTTGGGTGCCATAAATTGATATTCCGCTCTAAAAAGGTTTAAAAACTCTAAAAGGAATTTTCAATTATCCTATTCCTGCTCGCTAACCTCGCATCTTGCTTCCTCCACTACGGTGACCGGCAATGATTTGCTTCAAAATAGCAGAGGTAGAGGATGTGTATATTGATAAGAAAAAATGCCAAGTTTTTTCCAAAAAGCCGTTTTTGATTTATGGAATTATTCGTTATTTGAAAACCCATTGACTTAAAGGGACACAATGTCATGTTGATTTTTTTTAATTTTAATTAATTTACTTCAGAATTCAAGATGAACATTAAGAATTGCCATTATGGTTGTTTGTATTGTACTATAAAATACCCCAGCAACACTTGATTAGGGGGGGGGGGGGGGTGAACCCTCAGCATAGCCTCCGTAGAACTGCTGCTACTCCTTCATTATTCATTTAATCTATATAAAAGTATATATTTTCCTTTAAAGGAAAGGGTTCAATAAATCCAATCATGTTCAACATGAAATTTTGGAAAATATTATAAAAAACACTTTTGACCCATTTTAAGCTCGTGCAAGATGCACCCGTGTACGTCAGCGGCAAGCAATAGCTATTGGTGCTTTTGGAATGCGCCTGTCAGTTGCAACCCCTGCCCCCCCCCCCCCCCCCCCCCTACCCGGGCACTAGCGGGGACGTATTGACGCTCAAATGGGCCGGGAAAACTACCCCGAGACTATGTGGGGGAAACGCCGGGACTATGCGGGGGAAACGCATAGGGGCGATTCCACGGTAACACGCGTTACATTTTAGGGCGCCATTCTTTATTCTCCCCTCTATAACTGTAAAAGTAGTCTGAATGAAGTTTACATCTTTTGTATTGTAATACCCAAGACTTAAGGCTAAATCCTCATGCTAACACCAATATGAAATATCAGCTCATGTTAACGTAAGACCGCTCTGAATATCGGTAACACGCGTTACGAAAAAAGATGCACTAAAAAAAATCACAACTTTGTTTTGCTTGTGTATTTAAACTAACCTACCTGCAATCAATTGGTCACTACTGTGAGCAAGTACCTACCCAAGGTTTATAATACTAGAATAATAACAAGAATTTAAGTTCTCACTTTTTTGTAAATTGCAAAATAGTCGGTAACACGTGTTACGGTAACACGCGTTACATTTTGTCCATCCATAATTTACTAGCTTTATATTATTTATTTAATTTCTAAATTAAAATTAAGTTTGACTTAGACAATGGAACTAACATATAAACCATAAATAGTGATAACTAACTCTAAAAAAATTAAGGTTTTAGCACGTTTTACTGAATATAAGTTCGGTAACACGCGTTACGACATTTTGATGGCTTATAGTGGAGTGGTGGTTATGAATTTATCAAATTGTTTACTATTTTTAAATAGGGCATAACTAGTAGGATTAAAATTATAAGTGGCATCAATTAAAATCAAATCAATTAGGAAATATTTTCAAAAAAGTGTTGCTTCGGTAACACGTGTTACCGTTTTGGAAGTAAGAAAAGTTTAAAAAAATCATAGTTAACAACGGTCAATGGTTGCAATCTTTTTTTCCTGAACGTTTGCATAGGCTTTGCACAACATGAATGTTAAATTAAATCTTTTGGAGCATTTTTTAGTTTTTTTGCTCCGTCACATTTTCATGGAATCGCCCACAGCTGTTTTGCCTTGCAGGGACTGAGTTTTGAAATTAGCAGGAGAGCAGTAAAGAACTCCCCTGGAGCCTTTAAGGGGAGCAATAGGAGAGCAAACAAAAAGCTCTTTCCAGTAATCAAGGAGAGCATTTTTGTTCTGATCCATACACTCACCGGAAAACAAGTAAATTTGGGAAACAGTTTCTGGGAAAATTTGACATTTGGAGATCGCACCAAACTTCACTAGAAATGCACGTGATCCTATCATGATTATTGATGTTTTTTTGCAAAACCAATATCTAAATTCCAACTCCTAAGAGTGGCGAATTTCACTTTATTATTCCCCGCCATCATCGCCCGGCATCATCGGCAATTCGCTTCGCTTGATTCCAACATTAACATAATAACAAAAACATTTTACAACTGCATGATTTGTTGGTTCTTTGTCAAATCGACCGGTCAATTGATGCGCATGGCCTGAAAAAATGGTTTTTTCCCGGCAAGCGATTCCAAATTTCCCTCCAAAATGGAATGCATTTCTTAACCCTAACCCACCCGGTGGATTTTCCAACGAAATTTTTTTCAAGTGAAAAAAGCACACACAACAAGAGGTGCCACGCCCCGGGGTTTGAACCCACGACCTCTCGGTTGGCGGGCGAACACTCTACCAACTGCGCCACGGGGGAAGCTGTGCTGGGCGAGTGTATACGCCCAGCTATATAGCCCGGGGCCAATATTTCAAACAAAAACCTCAGCGCCAGGTGGAACCAGGATGCTGGGGAATGGGATTTCATGGGATCTGGGGCTGTAAGGGTTAATCAGGGTAAAATTAGAGAAAAAAAGTGAAAATTAAAAAGAAGAAAAAAAATCGTTCGTTAACCCTAACCCACCCGGTGGATTTTCCAACGAATTTTTTTTCAAGCGAAAAAAGCACACACAACAAGAGGTGCCACGCCCCGGGGTTTGAACCCACGACCTCTCGGTTGGCGGGCGAATACTCTACCAACTGCGCCACGGGGGAAGCTGTGCTGGGCGAGTGTATACGCCCAGCTATATAGCCCGGGGCCATTATTTCAAACAAAAACCTCGGCGCCAGGTGGAACCAGGATGCTGGGAAATGGGATTTCAAGGGATCTGGGGCTGTAAGGGTTAATGAAAAAGTAACATTTCCCTCCAAATGCCAACATTTCCCTCCAAATGCTTAAATTTCCCTGCAAGGAGCTTTCCGCATTGCCTACTTTTTCAGCCTGTGTTGATGCGCATTACATTAAAATACTGATAAAAATAATAACAGGGAGTTCTGCATGGTTCCCGGATATTATTCTGCATCAATTGTTCGGTGTTTACATGTTAGTCGCTGGCGTGTTTTTAATGATGAGAGTTGCTGTTGAATGGCTCATGTATAGTAGCCCACAAAGCTTACACAACATTTTAAAAATGCTTTTCTAGCTATGCAATCTATTTTACAATGCAGGCTTAACATTTTCCTTCCAACTCTCTTGCTTCGTGATCCTGGTGATGTTGCATGATTAAACTTTACTCTCGTTAATATTATAGTAATGTGGTCGTATTAATTTATAACAACTTGAGTCATACAAACTTCCGTTATTGGCGCAGCATGGTCCTTTTTCACACAAGTGTCTAGCGAACGACATTGGTAGCATGCCAATCAAATGCTTCAGCTATTGTGTGTTTCAACACAATAGATCCAGATCGCTGTAAATATCGACTTACCAATCCACTCGGCAATATCGATAATTCCAATATACTGGCGGCGTACTTTGCCACTCTCAGTGCTCAGAGCAGGGTGGATATATCATGGCCCATAAATCGGTTTAGGTTTCGAGCAAGGAAATTGTTAAATTATTAAAGTGTTTGTATTGTTTGTTTCTTAATTAAATAATAAAACGAACTTGTGTTTTAAATAATAAATCGAACTTGTGTTTTAAATAATAAAACGAACTTGTGTTTTAAATAACACTGCAAATTATGAGCGTTTACTTTTGGACAAACTAAAAGTAAACTCAAAAGTAAACGCAATACTAAACAAAAAAAGTAGACGTAAAAGTAAACTAAAAACTAAACTTTTCTTTCATTTTGCACCCAATTGACCTCAAAGCACGCTCCAAGTGAGTGAATATAGTCACAGATGTTTCCACCATCTGTGATTTAATGGAACAGTTATTGATTAGAGGCTGGGTGGAAAACAGCTGAGTTGTTGGGCTCACATAAGTGTTTAGTATTGTGTTTACTTTTTAGTTTACTTTTAGTTTGTCCAAAAGTAAACGCTCATAATTTCCAGTGTAATAAATGTTTTCTTTTCGATTTTAGTTTAATAAAACATCTATGACTTTAAAAATAAAAATAAATACCCTTTTCTTTTTGGGCCACACATTTCTAAGGAGGTAATGGATGGGTGAAAGAATAAATAAGTAAAATGTCTTGTTCAAACTTCATTGCCTATGCAAGCACTGTGCCCAGAAAACATAATTTATTAAATAGTTGACTGGTAAGTCCGAGTCCTGTTAAATTAATGACAGAATCAATATGATAAAGCAAAACAAAATAAAATAATCTTATTACTAGGTTTTGTAATTAATGTCTACCGATGTCCATTTTTAGATTTTAGATTTTTTTAATCTAAGTCTAGGCCAAAAAACTACGAAAAGTTATTTTTGCTGGTTATCTTATTTATTTGTAGCCCTATATATTAATTGACGACACAAAACAGCCAGGGACCTATTGTTAATTATGCGCCTGCGCAACAGAATCGGTGATCGATTCAGAGCTTTGGACGGCCGGCCGTGTGTGTGGTGCGTTTGGTGAATCATCATCAATCTTCCATTGGGGAAAAGTCGATTGGGAATAAGTCGATATTGCATCGATCACTGGATCTATTGTGTTGAAGACACAATAGCCCACACAATAGCTGAAGCATTTGATTGGCGTGCTACCAATGTCGTTCGCTAGACGCTTGTTTTTTCACAACCAGGGCCAGGGGGACTAAGCGGGGACTCGCGCGTTGTCAAGGGGTCAAGGGGCGGGGACTTGACTGGGGCCGTACCAGGGCCGGGGACTTGACCGGGGCCGTACCAGGGCCGTTACAAATATCAAATTACAGCCCCAGTCAAGTCCCCGCTATGCCAGGGTAGGGGGGGGGGGGTGCAACTGACAGGTGCATAACAAGTGGTCCAAAAGCAAAGCATTCCATGCACACATTCAACGCTGAGCATTACGCACTTGATGCTCAGTAGGCGCACTGTGCGGTTGCCTTAATTGATTGATCTGCGCAAGTTGTTTTCACCTCGGCATTTGATTATTTTCAACGGCATGACGTAGCTCCGTCCGACCTATATAGAGATGACTTGAGACTAGCTCTGTATCATAGCTCTCATACGACTCAATATAGAGCTACATGTATGAAATAAAACCATATTATGATGGGAAGTCGCCACGTTTTATTTCTAGTTTGCCTAATTCTAGAACATTAATTTGTATCCACTTACATGTAGGCCCTTCACAATTGATTTTGAGTTTCCTGTTGCCACCCACGCCTGACATTACAAAATATTGAATTATTCAGTCTACCAGGAGCTAACTTTTTATTAAATCCAGTGTGACAGCATTGTCAACGCGAAATTAGATAGTCTTGGGCAAGCTTCCCAATCGTCAACGGGCGCTGGTTTGGACAAAATATCGGCGCTCGGTTTTTCAGCATTACCAGGCGCTATGGCAAAAGGACCAATGGGGTAAAAATCGCCCAGCGCCTGCTTATCTTAAGCCTTGCACCCTCCCAGCAAATCCCAAAAGTTGACAGCCCTGTTCATACCCTGAGCATGAAAATACTAAAATAAATGGGTCGCAGTCAAAACGAAAAGGTGTTAATTATAAGCTCAGATTTTCAGAATAAACTTTTGTGAATGCCGTCTTTAAGCTGATTAGCTAAAGAAAAAAAATGAAAGATTATATCGAGTAGGTGTGTGGCTAAAGAAAGCGCCCTCACACTTTAATATATATAAAAAAACCATCCATTTATTACAATCATTGATTTCAAAATAACACAATTTGACACCAAAATCAATAGAATTGGGTATAGAATAACATACAATCATTGATTTCAAAATAACACAATTTGACACCAAAATCAATAGAATTGGGTATAGAATAACATTTAATATTAAACATAACAAAATAACAAAACTGTCATTTTTAACAGTAAGCCTGCCAGATCCATCCACCCATCAATATCACTTTTTTTGTCTTAGTATGAAGGTATCCAAGAATCCATAATGCCTAAAAATACATGGCAAAATTCATTGCCAAATTAGGCCAAAAAAACCAGTTGTTGCCCTCAAATGCTAAAAAATTAAAGTTGGGTCGGTCAGTCAGAATTCTTTTTTTATTGGCTGAAAAATAAATGGTTTATGTTGAGACAAAATTGGTGTAGGCCCTAAAGTCAATTTAACTAATGTTTCTAGTGTGATAATAGTCTAAAACCATTTATTTAAGCTTACTTTAAATTCATTTCACACAAGAAATAGTAACATTTAGACATTAATTTAAAGATCAAATTTAAATTTAAATTAAAAAAAAAAAAAAAATTGAAAGAAAAAAGAAAATGTGACCCTAGTTTATACGATTTAAGGGTCGGTTGGTCGCTGATGGCAACACAACCATTTATTTTGGTTGTCCTTAGGGATAATTAATTAATTTCTACTTTTTTTCTTCATGAATTGATCATTACAACTTATAATTTCTTACCCTGTTTCAGGTTGGGACTTTATGTAATGTAGAGACCTTTTATTGAGTTAAGGCAAAGCAAATTTAATATTCATGACACAGATACATTTTGATGTCATGTTTTAATTATCCTTTTGTTGATTCTGCTGTACAACAAGTCTATATTTCTTTGTATAGGTGGACACAACAATTTGTGTGTTGTAGGGGTGTATCAATCTTTCGTAATAACTGCTTGTTTTCATGATTCTTGTCTACAGGCAATAATGTCAAGGCGACCAAAACTCCCGCGCTTTTCAATAAGAACAGTGCAAGCCAATGTCCTTGTTGATAGTACTGTTCAAGTACCACTTCGAAGGGTAGATCTATCAGAGCAGCTTCCTGTTCCTGTGCCGCTACCTGACCATCAGCTACCTGTTATAGAGGAAGAAGAACAACTACCTGGACAATATCCAACTGCGTCGGAACACATACCATGCAATGACAATGAATGGGCATCACTCAGAGACAAATTACTGGCAGTTCATTTTACCTTTCCAGGGTCCTATTGTGCTGCATGCCATGCACAGATAAAACTGAACAAAAACCATACCAAGTGCCAGTATTGTGGTCTGGATGCATTTTATGGCAATCAGACATGCTGCCTGAAACACCATAAATGGTGTTTAAATCCATTCCATAAACCTATGCAATGGGAGGTAAGTTGTAAACTGTAATGTCGGAAAAAAATTGACATTGCGTCGTCGTCAATGTTACGACAAGCTTCAAGTGCTCTTCCAAAAACTTTGTTTATTCTCGGTATTTTTGAGCAGACGCGATGTTGTATTTAAGCCATGAATAAAAAACAAAGATGGTGGCTTGCACCAGCTTATAAACATTACTGTTACTTATCGCTGAAATATTGGCATAATTCTGTTATACCCTACACACCAACATCAGTTAGTATGCGTCGTTCTTAAAAATCACGCACTATGAATACCCATGTGAATGGTATAACAGAATTACTCCGAAATATATGTTAATGCATACACGGTGGGTAATTGAAAAGATGGGCGCTTATAAGGGATTATTTTTAGTAGTCATTGGGAAAAATTTGGGTGGGCGCTTATAAGGGCATGGGCGCTTAATAGGGATAATACGGTACCTTTTTAAACACATTTATCATAAACACTGTCAAATTCGACAAGGTTGCACTTAGCGGAAAAGCATGTGCGATCGAAAAATTAACTAAACTGTTTAAAATGTGGGGGGAAAATCAACATTCCAGCGTCACAGTGGTCTCACTGTGGCCACATTACATGACCTTAATGTTCCGACAAGCTTCAAGTGCCCTTCCGAAATCTTCCTTTATTCCCAGTAGTTTTGAGCATGCACAACGTTGTACATGTATTTAAGCCATGAATAAAAACAACCAAAAATGGTGGCTTGCATTGGGGAGAGCGGCGGTGATGGAACCAGGCTTACTGGTACTGCTTTACTGAAGGACGCCGTGGCGAAAAATATTGTTGTACAGTGCTACAGTATTAGAATAATTCTGTCCCGGAATTATTTTGTAAAAGGTTGCTCCAAATTTTTTCCCAGTCAGTCACCTCGTGAATTTCACATAAGGTGGGGGGGGGGGGGGGGGGGGGGGTGTAGGTCCAAAAAATTTGCACGGTCACAAAATTTCGCACGGTCACAAAATTACGCAAGGTCACAAATTTCGCATGGTCACCAAAATTTTGCACGGTCACACAATTTCGCATTACAAAAACACAACAGTCAACAATTTGTTGACTGTTGTGCTTTTTGTAGCTGCGAAATTTCTTTTTTTCTTTCTTTCCCTTTCTTCTTTTCTTTCTTTCCCCTTTTGTCCTCCTTTACCTTTTTCTTTTTCCTTCCTTTTTCCTTTCTCTCTCTCTTTTCTTTCCCTTTCCCTTTTCCTCTTTTCCTTCCCTCCATTTTTCTGGTGGGTAGGTTTGAATTTCCTGCTGAGCACTTCAGGGTGGGGGCACTGTGACCCCCGGCTGTTACGCCACTGGGGCAGTATACTGTTTGTAATTTATGGTGTTTTTGGTCCAGTGTATAAAAAATAATTATGTACTCTTTGTATTAAATACATACAGGTTGCTGAAATGCATACAGGGAATTGTATATGGATGCAGTTATAGCCGTCCTGATCATGATTGTGTAAAATCAAATCCTCGAACTGTATATGAGGTTTTGACCAAAATGGTAGGTATTAGGGTATAATTGTATAATGGTTTTGGTTATGAATTTGTATCTGGCCATGTGTTATGAA